>VZSV01000013.1:5215335-5266100 GCA_013398735.1 Nothocercus julius
TTTTTTTTTTTTTTTTTTTTTTAGCTACTTTGCACATGAGGTTGGGCTGAGAGGAAAAGAAAAAACGAGTACATCTGTCATTTCCGGAAAAATAGAAAAAAGGGTGATTTGAAAGTACAGCAGTGACTGCTTGGGCTGGGAGACAGTGAAGCATTTCGTGAAGCAATGTCACAATACTCTTTTGTGTCATGCACTATCTTGTGCGTTTAGAGCTGTGGTACCTGTGGTACTGAGCAAAATTTGTGAATTCTCTTTTGTTTGGAAATTGCCTTTAGAGTGCCTCAGCATACATAAATCACCTGTAAGTTCTTCCATATGACTCCTCAGGTGAGGAATAGTGGAGACATGTTTACCTTAATGATTGTAATCATGACTAGGATTATTCAGAGGACACCGAGAGATAGATTGGGAAAGGTGTAAATAAAGGAAATATGGAAACATAACTTCCGAACTCCTTTCTCAGTAGAAGCTTGTTCTTGTATCACCCTCTAACAGAGTCACTGAAAACAGAAAAGATGAGGTGCCAAGATGAAAATGGGAAAGAATTTAATCTTAAAAAGAGAATGAAAGACTGTACTTAACTTAGCACCCAATCATGCATGCTGCTTCCTTGCTTTCTTTATCATACTAGATCAGCTCTATGCACATTCATTTTTCTTTGAGAAAAGTAGGAACTTTGTGCATTGAATTCTTCACTGTATTTAAATGAGTTTGGGAATGGACACTGGAAATTGTATCTGAGAAAGGAGCAAGTGTTGAACTCCTTGTTGATAATAAAATCATGCTACAGTAAGCTGACTTGAAGATAACATTTAAGATCGGAAAGCATCTCATATCTTCAAAAGTTACGTGCTGTTTGCACTTCGCCTTCCTGGCAACTAATGCGTATTTCAGAAATAAATTCGCTTTGGACTCTGTTGTGCCACGATGAAATTTACTTCAGTCTAGTGGCACCAGCTGAAAGATCAGTTATGCTGAGAAAGAGATTGAAATACCAGAGAGGAGAAAGGGCAGTGGGTGGAACATCATTGCCCCAACAGTTAATATCCTTCATCTGCAGTGAGAAAGCAAGATTTCATACTGGATTCAAGAACTGGCCTGTTCTGCAGCTGTGCTGTCATCAGCTGCTCAATGAATACTATTTCATTTAGTTCATGAATATAGATGGCTAATTCCTATGGGCAACTGATTCCATTAATATAAAGCATATGTACAACCACTACTAATAGCAGAATTCTCCTCGGTTTGTGGTAGTTTGACTTTATTTACTGGAGGGAAATGGGAGTCTCAGAAAGAGGATGTTGACAGTAGGGTTCTTAAGACTGCAGTATTTTTGCATTAATAAGTATGAGGCCTTTAAAAAGAGTAGTTACGAATTTCCATACTTGGGCAGTTGATTTGAGACCTTGCATGTCTCTTGATTTTGAGGCAGCTGGTGAGAGAGTTTTCACTCCACCTTCATTATGGAAATTACTATACAGTGGGATGATTACCATGCTTAAAGTAAGGCAATGCACATAAGTGCATTTGGGGCTGACTGACAGCAGGAGAAATTGTGAAACTGACCTTCAGATGATAATCTCAAAATAGACACAAATAATTTTCCTTTGCTTTTCCTGTATAGTAAAGTACAGAATGGGAAAGAACACTGTGTAATTCTGCTACATCAGAAAGCAGAAGAACATCAAGTATATCAACAAAGCATAGCAATGTAAAATATGGAAACAGTGAATCAGAAGGAAAGAGTCACACAAATATCAGGGTGTGACCACTGCAAAACCCTAGCTAATGGTTTCAAGAAGCTTTTAAGTCTTCTGTCTCAGCAAAAGAAATCTACATTTTCGGCAAGTGTGGACAAAGCTTCCTCATACCTGTAATGAAAGTTATAATGTATAAAAACCTACTAGCAAGCAGGCTGGGGGATGAATTTCTGCACTTTCAGTATGAGCAGGAGAGATTTCCTTTGTGTGACTCTCAAAGATCTTCTGTATTTCTCTCTCCATTGACAGGAGATTTAGCTTCCCAAGGTACTGCTGAATGGATTCCATCTTGAATCAGAAGCTAATTCACAGAAGATATAGTTAGCATCTCTGTTTTGCACACACTGTGCATGTTTCAGGAATTTATCCCTACTTTGGAATTTCATCATTTCAAATTATTGGGACCTTCTTGTTTTACTTTCTACAGTGTTGTTACAAGCAATGTATTTTTTTTTCCGACTGTTCTTGACTGCAGCAGACCTCCAGGTGAGCTTCTGAAGTGTTTTGCCTGTTGACTGGCAAGAACTTAAAATGAAACTTTTCAGTTCATCTTTTCAGTTCTCCTCTTTATGCAACTTTAATTCCCAGAGAATATTCCTAAGTAATGTAAATTATGTAGTTGATAGCATTTTCACTGGCTGTGATTACATTATGTAATGTAACGCCCACTTTGGGGGGGGGTTATTTTGTATGAAATAAAGGTTGGTCCTCTTGACTGAACATCACTGCATGGTGGTACAGAGCTTTCCAAGGAGAGACAGAGCCCTGTGAGGCCCTCCGGGACAGACACACAGCCCTTTTGTCTGCCTAATGGTGAAGGGGCACAGACCTTATGAGGAGCGGCTGAGGGAGCTGGGGTGATTTAGTCTGGAGAAGAGGATGCTCAGGAGTGACCTTATTGCTCTCTACAACTACCTGAAAGGAGATCATAGAGAGACACAGGAGACAGCGGGAGGGAAGGCAAGCTACGTAAGCCTGTGAGAACAGCTGCTGCAGCTGGGGAGGTGAAACGCAGTAGGCGTGAAGGAGGCTGAGGGGAGGGCACAACTAGCAAATAAGGCCTCAGAAGATAGAAAAGAACCCCTTGAGGAATCCTGCCTTTCTTTCTCCCCAGATGCCATAAGAGCTGCTTCCCCATCTCCCTCATCCACCTTTTCAGCTCTCCAGAGAATCCACCCATCTGTCCTATTTCTGGGCTTTGGACTGAAACACTCTGTTCAGAGAGTAACCTCTCCTGTCCCATCTCCCTCTGGGTTCCCCACTCCAGAGGGTCTTCACAGCCAGAGCTTTCCAATCGCAGACGCTGTTGCCAGCTTCCAACACACAAATCATGCAGCTCTCTGCATGCCAAGGCCTAGGTAAAGACCAAAGATGGGGTGGGACTGTGCTCTCACCAGCTTGTGGTGGGCCAGCAACATCTCAGGCTGTCTTCTCCAGGTTCTTGCTGCCTTGTTGCAGCCAAAGAACATGTTTATAATGAGGGCAAAAATCTTTGGGGATTAAGATTAGGACAAGAGGAAGCGCCAAACTGAAGCACCAAAAGTTCCACAGGAACTTAAGGAAAAATTCTTAACAGTGAGGGTGACAGAGCCCTGGCACAGGCTGCCCAGAGAGGCTGTGGAGTCTCCTTCTCTGGAGATCTTCCCAACCCGCTTGGACGCAGTCCTGAGCCACCTGCTGTAGGTGACCCTGCGTGTGCAGGGGGGTTGGACTGGGTGATCTCTAGAGGTCCCTTCCAACGTTAAGCATTCTATGATTCTATGATTAAGGATCTGTTTAGAAGGAATCACAAATCACAAATGGATCAGCTAAAGTGTCTGAACAAACTCTTCCCAGAAAAGGTGGGAAGGTCTAAGAAGAAAAGCAAGTTTGAGATGATGTGTCTGGAATCTTTTAAACTGGGAGCAAGGAAAAACAAAATGGAAGTGGGAAGAAATACCACTAGCAATATGAACCTTCCTCAGGGAGAATGGAATTTCAGTTCTATTTGTCAACAAAACGTAATAAAACCATGCCAACATGGTCCCTCAAGAAGGATATGCAGAACATCAGAACATCTGTGGCTGTGAGGACCTTGCCTGGTCATCCCAGCCCGCTTTGCCAGGGCATGGTCTGATGCTACCAATGTGATGGATGATTGCAGCACCAGGCAGTGCTGAGGCGCTGACGTTGCATCTGGCGAAGGTGCTTTCTCTGCCTGCTATTCCTGTAGCACACGGTAACCTGATGCTTAGCAAAAGTCCAAGGTGTCTGGGGGGAAGCACAAGTCCCTCTACAGGTGCCCCCACTCCTGGTCAAGTCTGCTGCTCCTGAACCCCGGCCTGTTGTAGTGAGCAACCTGGAGGAGCCTTAAGACTATGATCTTAATGAACTTCTCCTCCCTTTCTGTGAGGTGCTGTAGCCACCCTCCCGGCTTGCTGCCACCTGCCTCAAGCAGCACGTAGGGGGAGGCACTGGTCCTTCGCTCTTAGGACCAAAACCTAGGATGGCATCCTGGTGTGCCGTGGGGGGGTGTTTTCTGCTCTGAAGACTTGCTGCGCAGACAGTTTCTTCTGCAGCTCACGGCCTTGGTGACATTATTTCTAACCGTACGGCAGTCCCAGTCACACCAGCAGACCTCAGCACTTCTTTGTAGTTGGGGACAGAAGACCATAATTCTCCCCAAAGCTTCCCTGCAGTTTCCTCTTCAAAAACAGGTTTCAGAAAGCAGTACCCTTGCCTGGGCTGGGAATTGAACCACTGGCACAGGGAAATGCTGATGTTGGCTGTGGCCCTGTGGAAAGTCTGTGATCCTCAATGTTTTGTGGGAGCTGCCAATGTGTGGGACAGATCCTGTGTAAGGGCTGATAGAAGGCAAGTTAAAGAGTGGTTGTGGTGGCAGCTGTCATTAGTGACGCCGTTGGATTTGAGTTTGGCTGTAGGATTCACAGCGTTTGCTCCGTTTTTGAAAGTAGGCAGGATTGTTATGCCTCTACTGCAGCCATGTCGTGTGGCAAACGTATCTTATTCTGCTGTTTTCTGCTTATCTCCTCCTTCATTCCTGCTTTTGCGGTCTTTGGTACGCAAGTAACGTGCGTTCTCTTAGATGTGTCTCTCTCATATTCTGCCTCAGTATTGTTTTCTACCCATTCTTTTTACTTTTCCTGATCTAACAGCTTCCTATTCCCAATTTTATATGCCAAATTAAAAATTTGAGTATTATCTGTTTCTTTTTAAGTTGTAAATAAGGATGTGACATAAATACAAGGTACAAATACCAGAATACTGGACTCTTCTTTATCTGGCTCTTGTTTCATACTATTTTCACTTCTAACCTGTGTTGGCTCTTTTAATTCATATACTCTCATAGAGTTTTCAGTGTGTGCATTCATTTTTTCAGGTGGAGTTTCATGTGGTGCTGCACTTAACAAAAAAAAAATCTTTTTGAGCCAAATTTTGATACTCTTGGTAGCAACTAACTTTTTGTCTTTAATACTTGCATAAATAAACAGTTATATTTTTAGTGGTGTGTTGAGGGTAAGTAGACAGATTGCTTAAATATAAAGTAAGTGTCTTTTTCACTCATAACTTTGGCTAAAATTGGCCTGTTAAAGAGGCTGAATTAGTGTATTATAAATTGAGGTCGGTGGTAGAATCTTGAAAATTGTTTCTGTTTGGTATGTTATCATAAATTTACTCAGCTTGGGGATTTTATTCATATCTATATTTCCATGCTTTCCATGCACGTTTCATTTTTTTGTGATTTATGTTTTCATGTGTGTGTAAAACACAAAGCGCCAATTTGAGCAGCAAGAATGGGCTGTGTGTCAGTTCTAGACATTGGCTTAGTCTTTTGATCTTTAATTTGGGAAAAGAGTTGTATATGTATGTGATAATCATAGACCTAGGTTAGCGCAAATACCGTTTCTCTCTATGTGAACACAGGGAAAAACAGCAGAGTGTGAGTGAAAACTGGAAAGGCCTGGAATTTTACCCACTTTCAATCGGTTACCAAGTTCAGCAACAAAATTCTTACCAGTGTTACTTCTGTAGGTCTGGCACATAAAATCATGGAAAAGGACACTCTGGTGGGAGAGTCAGTGTGTTGCTCCTTCTTTGCCAGGGAAGTTCTTTAATGAAGCAGCAATACTCGTGGGGGGCATCTTTCCTAAATGTGAATGTTTAAGCCTTGCCAAGCTCCTTGCTGCCAAGATCTGCCTTTGGCTGTGTGTGAGCCAGTAGAATTGGCAGTGCTTGAAGATAGATGGCCTTTGGATGTCACTTTCTGTAGCTAGAGAAGTGTTTTCCAGGAAAAGAGGGATTTGTGTGGCATGGAGGCATTTGCAAATGCAGTTGCAAGCAAGAGCCTGAGAGCCAAGGGCCTCCTAGCTTGAGCATTGAAATCATATGGAAAGGAAGTTTGTGCCATGTGGCAATCCTTGGAGATTAAGGGCATTCTGGAAGTAAACAATCAGGATTCACATTTCTGTAATGTTTCCCTTGTGGGAAGGAGAAAGACAGCTGTAGTTCCTTTACACTGTTTCTGATGTAATCACTATTACATCAGGGCATTGAGCATTCAAATGCCTTAAAAATGTCTTCCACTACTAACACATATTAGACTGGGAGACAGATGTTTATGTCATGTTATTTTATTCCTCATCAATCAGCAGTTTCCCAACCATCTTATTTTTAACTTTGTTATTTACTAATGAGCAATAAAAAACACAGTGCCTGCAGCAACATTTGCACAGCGAGTTGTGAAATAGCACCACACACACACTCGGTTTTATTTCTCTTCATGTTTGCTACAATTCAGATCCTTTCCTAATACCTATGTCCTTGTTTAAACTTAAATCACAGCAAGATACTTCTGTTCTTTCAATAGTTTCCTCTTAGTTATGGTCATAACGTTTTGTCCAGTGAAGTCTTAGCAGCTTGTAGCAGTATTGGAGACCAAGCCCAATAATTTCCCGAGAGGCTATATGTCAGGATGCTGGAAATTCATTTCTGATTTTCTCTGGCTTCCTTAGCCTGCATTAATTATGATTTGTTATGAAGTGGATCAAAGTTAATAGGAAGTGAAGCTTCTTCCAGTTAAAATAAGAAAAGGGGTTGAGGTGAAGGGGTCCGAAGATGCCGCAAGGCAACATGGCTGTTGAATGTGAGAGTGACATACGTAGTCCTGAAACACACTGCCTCAGAGCAGCTGTCCACACTGCCCCACGCTCTCAGAAAGCCAACACGAAAAAAGCTTCCTCCATCAGTCTTGAAACAACAACAAATCATTACTTTGGCCTTGCACCAAATATTCAAGTTTGCAACAGGTGTGAGAACTGTGTCATATGTCACTCCTTCCTTCCACATTTCCTTGTGTCTCAGGAAAAATCAAAGCACACCGTGGTTCGGGTTTCTTTAAAAAATCTTCCGCTTGGGCTGTGCTCCTGTTGCGGAGGGTGGTGTTGGTGATGTGTGCTTCACTCCTAGAGCAGAGGGTGCTCGGCCCTGCCTTGGTGAACGGGTATTCCTGGCGCTCGCTTCACAACCCTGGCCTTGCTTCTGAAGAATGTGCCGGGTCTTGCTCCCATCAATCGGCTTTATCCTGGCTGCAGATGACGGCACTAAACTGAAACATTCGAGTGGCTGCACACAACTCTGTAAATGTTTAAACAAATTTATAGTCTGCCAAGACGAGATGGATAATTAAGGCTTGTGAGCTAGTAGAGAGTAGCTGCAGAAGAAAAAAAAAAAAAGGTGCAAAGGGTAACTCAGATATTTGCAGTGCTAGTGACTGCTCCTCCGAACCTCTGCCCACTGTAGCAGTGTTAGAGCTTATCTGCATAGAAAGTGGCACTATTGTAGCTAAAACATGTATTTTTTTTTCATGGTAGTTAGGTGGCTGATGCTGGAGATCCTTCCTCTACTCGAACGTTCAGTCCCCACTGTGAAAGCCTGGGATTGCACGCCTTGACTAAAACAGAGGAGAGGTAGATCTGTTCACCTTTGGAGACTTGTTATTTCTCATCCGCAGCAGTCCGCATTTTTAAGGTGCAGGAAGGGAAATAACACAGAGTTTACTGCGGCTTCCACAATTCAAGCGGGATTAGCCTGAGCGAGTTCTACAAGGTTTCATTGCATCCTTTGAGGCCGGCAGCAGGGGCAGATTGATGGGTAGCTGCACAGTAAGTGGATTGGCACAGAGTAAGAGATTGGCACAGATTTAGCAACAGGGGCAGGATGTAAGCAATACTCGCTCAACCCGGTGCCAGATACTGGCTAGCGGTCTACTGTGGGAGGGTGAATGCAAGCTGTAAGGATGTACCTAAGCAAGGACACTACTGAATTTGTAGGGCTTCATTCTTTTTTTAAATATGTATGTATTATATAGTATATATTATATAATTTCACAGGAAAAAAATAGCGTGTTCATTCTATTTTTAAAAGTAATTTTCCTCCTTCAGATACATTTTGTAGCTACAGTGGAAGATTTTCTTATAAAGTTTGGTATTTTTATTACCTGACTACAAAAGATATTGAGACCAACTTTCAGCTGTTCTTAGAAGAGTGACCAGTATAGCAAAATCTCTGTTTGCTCCTTACAGAGTGCCAGTATTTGCCTGAAATCTGCCTTGTGCACTCGTAGGCGGTGTTGTTTTAAACCTGAGTGCACTGCAGAGAGTGTTATATCCTTTTCCTTGACAAAAATTCTGTCTCAAACTGGAAAGATCCACAAAATCCAATGTGTTTAGGTACAATGTGTCTGTTACTGGTACTTTCTTCCTAAATATGAAGTGCTGTTCTGGAAGTGGAAAAAAAACTACTTGCTTTTTAGAATGCTTCGCAGCCCGTTGGCAAACTTGGACACATTCAGTGTTTTTATCATGTTTAGTAGCACAGTCCCTCATTTTCTTGCCCTTTTTTTGCTATTATAGCAATGTGGACTATGACTTCATTAGACTTTTCTATCTAGGCAGACTAGATAGAACAGGCAGATAGGCAGGCAGATAGATAGACTTTTTTGTCTATCACCTGTTAACTGTAGTTAATGTTTGGATGGGAAAATAGCTGAGGACCTCCAAGAAGTGGTAATGGTTAATAACTAATTCTTATCATAATGGTTAACCACAATTAATAACTGTTAACCATATTAATAACCATTAATGGTTAACCTCATCTCTGTGAAGGTGTCTTAGAAAGACTAGGGTTTGTTTGCCTACATTTCTTAGAGAAATAGCTAGATGCAAATAGAACAGTATCTATGTAAGGGGAGTTTGTCACCTTAAAGTTATTGCTTCATCTTATGTGCGGCTCATACCAAAGCTGGTTCAGTTCCCTTTTCCTGGAACATTTTGTTGAGGACTGTGCTACAAGTCCCATGAGAAGTGGTTTGCATACCTTTGCCAGATCTTTATGTGGAAAATTTCAATCCTTGTGACCAAACTCCCAAATTATTTTGAAATGACAATAAAATGATGATAAATGATGATAAAACTCACATGAGTTTCCACAAGAGTAGGTTTGCTGGAGGAGCGAAGGTGCAGCCTGAAACTACAGTTTGATTAGTGAATCTGTTGATGCTGCACAAGCCGGAGCTGGGGCTTCCTCTGCCATAACTGCCTTGGTTAGGCAGAAATTAAAGGAACTAAAGGAGCTGTTCAACACCAAGAGAAGCAGATGTTTCCATAGCTGCACACAGAGAGAAAAATTGAGTAATAGATTGAGGAGTTTTTAAAATCCGTTTGCTTTCCTCCTGGCATCTCACTTTTATCATAAACCGTTGTACAGTGTCACTGAGTTCTGCTAAGCAGATGGTGCGGTTCATCCCAGTGGTGGCTGATTGCTACTGGTGGGTGAAATGGATTTTCTATATAGGTGGTTAAAACGCAACTTTATGTTCTTTTGCAGGCTGTATTGTTATTTAGAGAGTCTTAAAATGTAAGTCATGGTTAACTTACTGCTTATTTTAGTTTACACATGCTTAGCAATGTGCGTGCTTCTAAAAATACAGGTAGACACAGACATCTAAGTGCACCTGTGGAGACTTGCAACAAGCTCAGGCTCCATTCAGAGAGGGAAGAAACCTGCTATTTTGTGCCAGCTGCAAGCTGCATTATGCAAAATTTGTAGCAGTGGAGATAATGAAGGAATGGATGGAGCTCATAGAGCTCTTTAGGAATAGGCTGGACAAACATCTGTCAGGAACACCATAAGTTTAGTTGAGCTGGAAGGGACAGAAGGAAGCAGGGAATGAACGTGTGAGGTGCCTAAGTTATCTTCACCAGCGCTCACATCTCATTCCAACTTACAGCTTTTCTCACCAGCTCTTCAGATCACAAATGGATGGACTGAATGTTTCAGCCTAATTTTTGAGACAAACAATGATAGGATTTGAGACTCGGATGCTGGGCAGCCCCAGAGGAAATACTTGTGTATTTAAGGTATTTAAGGTATTTAAACTTCAGGGATCTGATAGGGATCCAGGGATCTGGATGCTGCACAGGCAGCCAGCCTTGTCTTGCTTTGTTTCCTCTTTTTTTTTTTTCCTTTTTTTTTTTTTTTTTTGTCTTTCCAATTGGCTCCTTTTTTTTTTTTTCTTCCAGCCACACATCTTTTTGTGTTTTCAGCCAATCTGAAGACTTTATTGCTAGTCTGGTCCAGCAAAAATAGATCATTCTTCCTGCTGATTTACTGTGAGGGTCGAATCACAGAGTTTGGACGTGCTGGGGAGGAAGTCTGGGAGGCTGCTGGCAGCGACTGGAGTGGCAGAGCACTGGGCTCCTGGCTCCTCCTTTCTGCTTCACTGGAGGATTTGGGGGAGATTGCCCAGAAAGGGCAGCACTAACCTCTATTGCTTTTTAAAAGGTTTTTAGGAGCTTAGGCTATATGTGACCTTCCTTTAAATCTTCCAAAGGAGGCAAGCTTTCCAAATAGCGATTGCATGAATTGCTGCTCGTCAGCTACTCCCTGCTACTTTTTTAACACTTAGTGAATGAGTGATTAATAACCTGCACCCTGCTTTCCTTACCATAAACAAGTGAAAGTCCTCGCTCACATGCTAAATACTGTGAAACACTGTGATCAAAGGAGTTACGAGCATGTCAGCCTCAAACTTGCTTGACGTTCATTTGAATTCTGCTGCTGCAATAGCAACCTTTAAATTATTCTTACATCATTCAAGCTACAGGTAGTCCCTTGCCCCCTCTTGCCCTTCTTTTCTACTGTGCCTTTTATTTTTATCGCTGTTGCCTGAACTGTTTGAATGGGATGTCATTCTTCTACATCGTTATTGGAAACACAAACTGTGCATCTGTCACACACTTCCCACACTACCAGTGAAGTTGGAGCACTTAAAGGATTGCTGAAGGAATACTTGCGACATATGGGTCTTCTGAAGTGCTTCACACAGGACATAAGTATAGTGCTCCTACATAAGATCCCTGCAGGGACCTAGACGGGCTACGCAGATGACCTCTTGATGTTTGTCCAGCCTTCCTTTCCTCTAATTTCCTTCTGACCAGTTCTTGCAAAGAGAAGCTGATGACAGTATTCCCAGTTAGGTTAGTAAATAGGACTATGCTTTGGGAGCAGGCAATGCTTCATCTGAGTTTCTAGCTATATATCAACATTTATAAATAGACCATCCTGATACCTTTTCAAGACAGCTAGTGTTGTGGTGATTTTATTTGATTTGCACTTCTTCAGAAAGGATAATTATGACAAATGTTTCCATTACCTATTGCTAGTGCTTTGGGAAAGGAGGAAGTCTGTGATTGCAATTAGCTCCTGTAGGCAGCAGGAGAACTTTAAGACTAGCTTTGCTTTTACCATTAACTGTTTCCTTTGCAGAAAATTGCTCACTGCAATCTCACTTCTGTGTAGGTAAGAAACACCTAATATTGGACACAGTGCGTAGGCCACGTGGGCACAATAGCTTGACACTGAGTGATGGTGCTGCAGAAGTCAGACAGACTTGAGCTATCAAGCTTCCTTGCTTCAATCTCCTCTGGTTTGCAGCTTATATCAATGAAATTCTTTTGCATTTTCCAGTTCCTTTCCGTTCTTTCTTTGGTCTCGCTTGCTTTCTCTTTGATCTTGATCCCTAGCTCAGACAAAAGGGCTGGAGCAACAAGCAGCTATACAGTCTTCCAGACAGGAGATCTGTGCTGGCTACAGAGCCTGCAGAAGGTCCTTCATAACTATCAATATAATTCAACCCAGGAAATTCTTAGATTTGCCTGAAATTAGCTTGACTATATACTTACTTTTTAAATCTTCTTAGTCAGGTCCAATAATAACAACAACTCAATAGCCAACACTCTACTCTCTCATTTTTACTGATAGCCCAGCTAGACTGTTTGTATTGTACAGGCCAATTTTTGCTTAGCGGACTGCTTTGGGATGTGGTGTTAAGGAACATGGCTGGAGAACACCATCCCTGGTGGTCTCTTGGGTGGTAAGTGTAGTAGTGATGGCCTTTAAGCTTTGGTGGAAGAAATTGCTTTAAATGGTGGGCTTTTTCACTGAAAGACTCTACTGAAACCACTATGTGACTTGTGGTCTCAGCAGTGGCTTTTTTTTCTGAAGAGTACAGAGAGCTGCAATAAAACTCTCTACAGCAGACGAACTGGAATGGCTAACCTACACACCTGGAATCTCATACAGTTTCCTTTCCAAAATTACTTGTATTAATCAGCTTTCTTGACAGGGCAAAGGTTGAAGGGTTTCTAATAATGTTTATGTGAAAAACTATTAACAGTTTCCCTTTCATATCCTGGTTAGTATTTGGTGTGTCTGCCTATCCTATGCAGATGGCCTAGATTTATCATAATTTAGTTTTGCGTGTACAGAAGCTCTAACTCAATATCCATTCCTAAGACTGCAGATGCCCATGTTGCCACTGCTCAAATATTGAAGCTTGACTCCTTTTGCCGCCGTGGCTGCCTTTTGTTCTACCTCTGTTGCTGCACTGGTCTGTTTGTAAAAGGTGATCAGCACCAAAATAGTAAGACCATTTTTTCCAAAAGTGACAATTATATTGATATTTTTTCACTTGCCAGTTTAAAGTTGCCCTTAGTTCTTTCCAGCACTATATAACATCAAAATATGCAGATAGTTGAGCTTGCAGGAAGTGTGCATATCTGTTTAATTTAACTTTATTCACCCAGTTTTATCAGTGATCTGACTGGTATATGGCTGTTCAGCTGTCTGCAATGGGACCAACTGCATGTAGGCATGAATGTGTTTGAGTGTTCTGTAAGTACTCCTCAATACCTCAATATTAGTGCCATCCATATGATGATTTTATTTATTTATTTATTTATTTATGATCTTGAGCTCCTTCAATAATTCCGGCTGCTAGTGAAGATTTTGTGCATTTTAACCAGGTCCTCCAATATGGGTTTTTGTTACTCACTTTTTGCACCACTGTAGTTCAGGGCTACTGAATTCCAATTAAAATTTTTTAAGAATACCAAAGAGTAGCTCATTTTTATATTGTTGCATCAGGTCATAAATGAATATATGTGGCAAAGACTCAGTAAAGTTGTCCTACTATTATGATTTTCCGTAGTGCAAACTTTGAATGTATAAAGCTTGCTTCATCTATGAATCATGCATCTCTACATTTTTACTCATTAGAAAGCTGTAAAAGAATTCACAACCCGTTTATCATGATTTGTTCTCTGAAAATGCCAACACAATTCCAAAGTTATTTGCATAGAAATATTCTAGAACAGCTCTGAACTTGTGTCAGAGTCCTAATAAATGCAGAGTGATAAATGCAGAGGAACCGCCTCCTTTTGTGGGGGCAGTGCATTTCAGATCTTCCAAGTCAACTGACTTCCTTTACATCTGCAAAATCATCTGGCTGGAAAGCAAAGGAGAACATGCTTTGTGCCTTACTCACAGTTCTGGTATCATGTCCTTGGTATATTGTACAGGTGTTTGTGAGAGCGTTTGGTGTACACACAAGAAAAACAATTTAAAGACTGAATCATAAAAATAAACACAAGAAAATTTATGGAACATATTTTCTCTTCCTCACGTTAAGTATTCAGAACAGGATCATGGAAACCTTAAGTTCAGGCTGTGGTTGAGTCCACTCAGTTAATAGAGAGCAGAAGAGGGAGCGGAGAGTAAGACAAGGGAGTTCTGCTGGTGTAGTCAGGACCACAAAAGCTCTCATGTATATTAGAATGCAAACCCCGATGGACTGCAGTCTGTTTCAGACTTTCTAAAACTACTGACTTCAGCTATATCTGAAGCCACATGCCTGATGTCTTCAGATGTATGGAGACATCTGGGGAATGGCAAATGGTCTCTTGAGTCAATCCCTTCCTGCCCTGCGTTTCTTTGCCAAAAGAAGGAAAAGCGATCTGTCTCAAGGAACTTTTCTTCAAAAAAATGAAGATTCAAAAAAAAGTCAAGATTCCTTGAGATTCCTCTTTAGACAAATAGTCTAAGGGCCGCAAGGAGTTACCATACTCACTGCAGGAAACACCCGTCCACAACAAAAAACATGCACTGGTGGGAAAGGGAGTTCTTAACAATTGTTTACAATTCCTTCTTTACAATTTTGTCTTTACAAATGCTTCCCTCTCTTTTGAGGCTGGAGAGTAGGAATGAACTGAGCTGAGGTAGTGGTTCTGCACCTGGTAAAGATGCTCAGGATAATCATTCCCTCCTTCCTGTCTTCCTCCTCAGTCATTTTTCCTGGAGCATTGAAGAGTTCTGGTTCATTTTTGATCCTTGAGCAGTTTCTGGTGCAGCATGACTGCATTCCCCTCCTACAGTCAATAAACGTGTGTAGTCTCGCTCTTAGCTGTTTCTGTACACAAGAAAAAAAATCAAGCTGGATGACCTGCCAAGGTAACCTTATAAATTTTAGTGACTTTAAAAATTTCATCAACCTTAACCATATGTGCTGAATGGCCCCAACAGCTGCAGGCTAAGAAGGGCATTCAACACGTAATTACCTCAAAATTGACTTTTTTCTTTTTAGTGCCCATGAGTCTATCCTTGCCATGGCTGGCTGGCTCCCATTCAAGTGATGCACCAGCATGCCGCATGCTGGTGATGTAGCAGCCACCACTGAGTCCAGTGAAGCATAGGACAAGCTGTAGGGGGGGGCAGGTAAGTGCCACTTTTAAATATATATATATTGTCTTTTATCTATTTATTCTTTTCTACGGAGGATTTTTCAAAAATATGTAATATCTGTTTTTTTTCTTTTTTGTAATGGAGACTTAACTGACCTCCCTCTCTACAAACAGGCCATTCGACATAAGACTTCTGAGACAATTGCAGCTTTACTCATTGTGGCATCTGGGCAGATGTGGGTGACCCCTATGAAAGACAGTATTGCATCAGATCTCATTTATAGTCTAATGCTGCATGTTGCCACACGGTTAGGGCATTCAGTATCTACATTTAAGTTATGGTTGGCAAATCGCTTTTGAAAACAGAACAGTTAATTTATGAAATTTATGCTTAGATGAGTAATTTTCTGTAAAAGCCTGGTGTTTTTTTTTTTTTTTTTTCCTACTAGAAATGCTGGGTGAAGTGATTGTGTTCCCTCAGGGAGTGGGTAATGATGGCTAAATTAAGTCCTTCAACAAATTTAGAATTACAATAGCACAAACAGAGCTGTCTTAGACTTGAAAAGTGACAGTGTCTTTAAGGCGGTGATTGGATTATATTGTACAGCTAAGGGTAAAGGGTCTCAGGTTCCTGTTCCTATAATGCATTTAGACCATCCGAAGAGAGAAAGACAGTGTCTCTGTTACATGGAGTTTCCTCTTAGCTATCAAGTATATTTTACTGTGTCAGGTCTCTCCTTACCTACTTCCTTACACGGGAATTGGTGAGATTGGTAAAGAACCTTTGCTCTTACACTTAAAAACATTGAAAACATTGCTTTTCTTTGTATTGGAAGTGTTTATCTAGGTTCCTGGGCTTGGAGTTTCTAGTTTCTGTGGGGATGCTACAGGTGGTATTCATATGATTGAATGCAGAGGCCTGCATCTGAGTTAGTTGTTCAGACTCTTAAGAATCTAGGGAGAGAGCTGCACACTCCCAGGAGTGTGCAATTCACTGCATCCTAAAAAGAATGTCTTTAGATACCTAAAATGAGTCAGATGATTGTGACCTTTCTAGTGACTTGCTTGGCTATAGGTGGTGCATTTGCAGATGCCCCAAGTTGTCGGGGTGATCCCCTGAGTGTCTGGTGAGCTGTGGGGAGACAAAGCCAAACACTGCTTCCTGAAAGTGACTTGCTTTGAAGAAAAAAAAATCACTTATGTTGGAAGTCTTTGTAATGTCATGTAGCCTGTGACCTTCATTAAGATGCCTAAGGAATGCAGAATGGGAAGACTTATTCAATGTTGTGCTGCTACCTGTATTTCTTTATGATCACTGCTAACACTGGGGCAATTGGCATTCATGTGAGGTGCCACTTGCTCATAGTAAAGAATTGTTTTTTATTCCTAGCAGTTTTTTCCAAATAACTTCCATGAATCTGATTTTTCCATTGCAATCACATAGTGATTGAATTCATCACTCTGGACTCAATTTTTAAACTTGAATATTGTCTATTCTCATCTATAGATAACCAATTTTCTAAATATTTTCAAATCAAACTTCCATATATGTGAAAGAAACTTTTATCTAATAAAAGAGCTTAATTTTATGCTTGCATTAATATCCAGCTAGGAGAAGGCTCTTTTTTTCCACACTGAATATTTACCTAGGCAGAAGGTGGATGTCACTATAATGCTTCTCCACACTTTAAATACCATGAACCATAATCTATTGTAAGTAGTAGGGGAGGCACTGTGATACAGAATCAATTAGTTGTTTTTACATTGCCCATGCAGACTCCACATTTCCTGAAATGTCACTGAAAGACAAGCTTTAGTAAAATCCTGTAATTAAAGTAGAGGTTCTGCCTAATGTGGAGTGTTAGTTGCTGTTTTATCAGCATAATGAATAGGGCAGGACGAGATTGCCTCAATAATCAAACTCCTGCGCTGGCTAAAGTTCAGCACTATTTCAAGCAAACAGAAAAGCCTGTAGGTAGTCATCAGTTTGCAGAATCTGCAGTGTCAGTGTTGTAAATCAGTGAGTGCTCTGTATTTTCTGGTTGCAGTGCAGCAGAAACATAGTTCTAATTTCCTGTGATTTCTCATTTTAGTGCTTGAAGGCCGATTTTATTAAAAGAACCATGTACCCTGAAAACCATAGTACTGAAGTATAATTTATTTATCAGTGGTTCCTGTAAATCATGGTGGGTTTTGTTCCCATTTTTGGTACTTAAAAGGGAGAGGAGCATCCTAATGGATACATTTGGAATATAAGAAGGCTTTTTTGCTTTAAAGAAAAGTCTCCTTTTTAACCCTTGTGTTCTGTCTTCAGGTTCCTTATTTCAAAGATGGCAAGATTACCAAGCTGAGAACCTGGTTTCTGCTCTATCTTATATCCAAGCAGACAGAATATAATTTTTTATCTGTAATATATTTTTTATATTTGAAAATAAATGATTAATGAATGAAAACAGGTAACATAGAACCAAGAAGAATGTGGGTCTTGTTGCTTTGGGTCCTGTTAGTGTGGTGGATGGTGGAGGTGGATAGTGAGGGACGATGCATGTGCTCACAGGTCATGCTGGAGCGCGTGCCAGTGGATGCAGGAATTCAGGAACAGCGGATGAGCTTGCCCGATCCATCTGAAAAGGTTATTGCAGGCTCATGTAGCTAAAAGGACAGCAAGCAGCCCATCCTGTTTGGGGGATTTTACTCCCCATTTGAGCATGGGGACCCTATGAAAAGATTCCTATAAATTAGTGCTTCTTAACAAATGCTCTGTCTGGGGGTGTCTGTGCAATACAGAAGGAATAAAGAATATTTTGTGTTTCTTAATTTCTGCCAAGAGATTACAGAGAGATGAGAAAAACAATCAGGAGATGTTTTGCCTTTATAGGAAACATGCCTGGTTTTCTTCAGGAACTCCACAGAATCATTTAAAAATTTAACACTGGCATTTTTGAGTGGCATTCTTTCATTAAAGAAAATGAGTGGAATTATTTCATTGAGTGGAATTCTTACATTAAAGAAAAATAGATTGAGTTAAATTCAACTTCCTGGTCAAGCCACAGCCTTGGAGGAGCTAATGGGACCTCATAGCAACTTATTTCTGGTCATATTTGGGGTTGGGTATGTAGGTGGGAAGGGAGCTGTTTTAGTGATGTGTCTGTTACTCACCAGTCACAGTTTCTGGTGATTTAAGAGGGTGGACTAGGTATTTATTCTTCAGCTGTACTCAAGTAGTTGGAAAGAAATTCGCGTTGACAACGAGGCAAGCAACTTTTGGATATTTCAGTCAAGCCAAAGTAACTTTATAAAAGAATGTGCTTAAATATTCAATTTTGTTTTCTTTCTCCCCAGCAAGATCTCGTTACAAATACAGGGAATACCAATGCTGTCAAAAATACCTCAAAGAATGAGGAAAGGCTCTCTAAGCGTAAAAGCTTGAAAACTTAGTCAGCCCTGGTATGAGATAGATTATGTTTAGGGGGTTTTGAGACCTAATAAGTCATCAGACATCTATGTCAGAAGTTAGAGTTTACATTTCTATTTCTAGTTTATGTAGTTAAATAAAATACATTTCTATTTCTAGTTTATGTAGTTATTTGATGCTGAAGCTAAACAAGATATTTTGCTGTTCGACCTAATTATAGGAATTTTCTTTCTGTCCATTACACTCATTTCATTGCAACTTTCAGACCTGTCAGAATCAGGCACTTTTTTTATAGTGCATGAAATACCCACTACTTAAATATTGCGGGATCAAACTTAGCTGATTTATACTTGAGTGCCTCTGACAGATCAGGTAGGGTTTTTTTTAACCTTGTCAGTATAGGCAGCCAAAGAAGAGGGAAACATATTGCACAAAATCATACACAAAGCAAATAAACATATGTTTTAGGAATCATAAAAAAACTGCGGACCCAAGGTTATGCAGTGAGGTAGATAAAAGATTATTTGTGGCATAACAACTCCCCTCTTCCCATACAGAGAGTGTTGCAGAATTGGAAATGCTCTCTGAGTGTGGTGGGGTTTTCAGCACAGCAGGAAGTCAAGCTGAGTTTGGACATCTTTGGAAAAAATACACGAGGGCTGTCTCAACACGATGAGCATCTTTGTGCAGCGTCCTGCAGGACAGGAGAGATGTGGCTAGTGGGGGAACATCTCTTGCCACTCTTGCACTAGTTGTTTCCAGCCATGCTGCTGCTTCTCCTTTACACAGCACCTGAGTAAGCAGCAGATAGTAAGGAAATCCAGCACTGTGCCATCCTACCATTTTCCTTCCCTCATATGAATTTTTTGTGGGTCAAACCTCTGTAGATGAGGTTTGATTTATTAAGATGCAAATTTATTGCATTTTCACACCAGCTGTAATGCTAGAGCTAAACTCTATGTACCTTATTAAATGAAACACTATTTAAAACCTGTGGTTTCACAGCTACTCTCTCCTCCTGGGTAAGAAGAGCTGGGGAGAGACTCCCTGTGCTCTCTTAGAGCTCTGGTGTCCATTGCTGTGATGAGTGTTGTCCTTCCTCCACAGCCACTTCCATGTGCAGGAGACTGCACACAAACAGGGGCTTAGGCAACAGAGCCATCTGAGGACCTGGTACCACCGAGGTGCTATCCAAAGCTCTCCGAATGAGGTTTTATCTGCCCTTTGATATGGTGAATGGCTGACTGGGGCTGGGCAGAAGCAGGCACCAAGAGTGGGATGGGGTTCACCAGCAGCATGTGCCCACTCATCAGGTCCTGATTTAACTAGGTACTTCTGTGAGACCAGTGTTGAGACTGGTTCTCCCTGCTTTGGAAATCCAGATGTGTGCATTTGAGGAGAAACTTTTGGTAGTTACATTTCGGTTTGCCTTAATGAACCTGAGGAGAGAGAAGGGAGGATGAGCAGTTTGGTCTTGAGTTTGTTAATCTCTTTGTAAAATGCACGGAAGTTTTTCTTACTTTGGAGGAAGCTAAGATGTTTTTTCAAGCTGAAGGTGTTATCAGGTAAGATTGTAGTGTTGTAATTCAAGAAGTAAAGTAGACTCCACTGTTAATGAAGTTACAGAAGTACTTCCTCCATGGAGCCCATTGGCATGTTTGACTAAAGGGTATTTTCCAGAAAGTCATACAGTCTTGATTTGAAATTTTCAATAAATGGAGTATATACCGCTTCCTTTGGTAGTTTGTCTCAAAGGTTAATCACCCTCTCTGCTGAAAGCAGAGGCATTAATTCTCATTTATCTAGCTTCAGCTTCTAGTCATTGCTTCTTGTTATGTCATTCCCCATTAGATTAAGTAGGCCTTTAATATTGGCATTTTCTCCCTGGAAAGGTACAGCTATGCTGTAATCAAATCTCCTCTTGGGCTTATTTTGATAAGCTCAAGTTTTAACTTCTTATGTCCCTTACTACAACACATTTTTCTGAGCCCTCAGTTAAGTGTTATGTATGTTCTCTAATATTTCTTTATTCTTTTTAAAAGGTAAATGGCAGGGTGCTGTGTGGTATTCTGGTATTTTTCCTATCAATACAATATTTGGAGGTAAAAACACAATATTTGGAGGTAAAGTTATTTTTCTCCTAACCATTGATCCATTTATGCAAGCAAGGGTCTCATTTGACTCATGTCTCCTATCAGTCAAACTAATTTGATGCTTTTGAAAGAAAAGGGACACCTTATTATTAATTGCTGGAAAAATGAAAGGAAAATGCCTCCTTATTTTACATATCTTTTATATAGGCCTCTGGTAAACAAAGAAACTACATTCCAAGAAGGAAAATAAAAATTGAATGTGACAGTTCAGAGATTATGGAAGGAACAGGCACTTTTAACTGCAGGAAAAGATCTACTGTGCTCTATACTTTTGCTTTATTGCCAGTAGGAGACCTGCTAGAATTATTTGTGCTTCATCTTCAACTAATTCTTAAACCCAGAGGAGAGCAGGTACTGAGTTTGAGGTCAAATTTTCAGAAATAAAGGTCTTATCTAGCCTTTGAAACCATCCTGTACAAAAGTATCGAGAAGCCATTTGTGAAATAATTTGGTAATGTCTAAGGCCACCCCTACAGAGGACATTTTTACACATCTCTAATTATAGAACTGACCATCCTGTAGAGTTTATATGAAGTCCCTGCAGCCAGTTGTATTTCAATTCCAATTTGCTTTTTGTCAAACTGCATGGTCTGAGTTTTTCCATTCTGGTTCTGGTGGGCTCTCAGCAGCTCTTTATCAAAGTCATTTTGATCATGCTATTAGAATTTCCAGGTTATGTGATAAGATCCCGGAGAAATGCATTTGTCTATGCATTTCATAAAGTTGGGCAACTGAATGGGGGAGCTCTGCTTGGTAGGTCTGTAGCATGGGCTCTCCCATCAGATACTCTGAGTAGAGGATAGGTTTTGCATGTTAGGACCATGAGACAGGGATGCAGCTGAAACTTGAACCATCACCCAGATTCACAACTTCTGTTCCTACTTACTTGTAGGCCTCACATATGGCTTCAGGCACTTCATTTTGCTTCCTTTCATACAGTGCACCTATAGCGCATCTTTTTCCAAATTAAACTGCATGTCACTGTGGTTCTTTCCAAGCAGTACTGCAACACTGAGCAACCCTTTGTATAATACAACAGAATTGTAAAGTACTTGGTAATAGTGTAAGATGTAGCTACACTTACATACAAAAGGGTCTCTTAGAAGATTGTTATAATGCTAAATCAAGCACACAGAAGTCACAAAGTGCCAGAGATAAAGATGTTTCACGCTGTCTTAATTTAGTTCCTTCATGTGTATGCTTTATAGTGCAGATGTTATACTAACAGATGCCTATTAGGTATTTTCAGCAGAACACAGGCTTATTCTGTCATCATTGTGAAACAGAGCTCAAGGAAATATGTTATGAAGTGAGTAAGCCTGTGCCATACTGAGTTTCCATTCACTGTTGTACTGCATAGCCTTATTTTTTTTTAATTATTATTTATTTATTTTATGTTTAATTAATTCCTAGTAATCCATGAAGTTTGTCTGGGAAGGGGCAGAGTCAGGGAATGGTGGGGCACGATTTCAAAATTCAGCCCTTGGTGTAAACTGTCTCATATAAATCACAGGTTGGAGTACAGGCCAGACCTTTTCTGGGTTGCAAACATGGAAGTTTGGGGGGAAGTGTGATGCGTGGATTCTCAGTCTTTCATTGTCTATCATCTTCTGCATTACCTTCCTCTCCCCTTTGCCCAGGTGGCCAGTCCTGATACATTTGCATGGCATATTCTGCTCCTCGCAGCCCTACGTTTGAGTGTCTCAGCCCTCTTCCCAGCCGTGTGGATATTTGGAACAAAATGGAGAAGGTCCTGCCAGCTACAAAGGCTTAAAACCTTTGCGAGAAGCAATGACAAGAAAAGCCTGTAGCTGAGAGCATTGGGATGTCATGTCCCTACTCCAAGTTTCAGTGAATGAGCTCTTGGAGACTGGAGTACATCAGTGAAAACTCTTAGTCTTGAGCCCCCGCTAAGCCTGTTCAATTGATTTCATGGAAGTTTTTAACATGGCAAAATTTTGGTAGCACCTCAAAGTGCATATGTTTTGACACTAGGACAGCAGCCAAGATGACAGCACTAGGACAGCAGTTGGGTTGTTGCTCCAAAGCATAATTGTGTTAGGACTTTTCAAGCAATTGAATTTAGAATTCTTATACATGCACTGGATAGTAGGAGAAAATACAGACTTTTTTCTCCTAGACAGATAGACTCTTCAGGAAAAAAAAAAAAAAATCATATGGAGCACATAGTGGTCTCTGAAAATTTCCTTCCCAAATATTCAAATTCGAATATTTGTCAACATCGTAACAAAAACATATATGTAAAATTAGGTAATAAATTATAGAAAACCCGCTAGCAGAGTCCTTCATGTTAAAAAGTTCTCAAATTGAGTTCTTTTTGGTGAGTTTCAGCCAGTCATAAGTCTTGCTCAGTAACTGTTTTTAAGATTTACCTGTTGTTTCCTTGCGCTGATAAAGGTTTCCTGTATTGCATCTTCAGAGATGAGGGTGTCCATTTCATATCGTTCAGTGTCTATCAGCAAATATACTGCATCCATACAAGAAGTTTAGAATTTATGATATAGTGCTCTATTTGATATTCAAGATAAATAATTCTATTTTAATCTCACAGCAAGAAAACAACTGATTGAGTTTTAATGTCATATACAAGGAGCTGTGCAACGCGCTAGTTATTTGTCAGTCTGATGGAAGAGCAGAGGAGTTTGCTCCTTCAACTCCAGCCACGCTTATGTTTTATGACTGACTTTTACTTGTTTTACTCATTCCAGATAAAATCCGTCATGATTATGCATCAGAAAACATTTCATTATTCCATCCATGAGAAATAACTGTAGTCAGTGCAGAAGCAACAGATTGCCGACGCTCTCAAGCTTTATGGAAGTGTGTAGGAATGGAATGGAGTAGCCTCGATCGATAGTTCGCTGTAGTAATACAATCTACTGTCAGATAACTTCAACAGCTTTACAGATTTAATGAACTCCCTGTGTTGATGATAAAAATATAATGCAAGCAGGAAACTAAAACAACATCATGTATTAGAGAGAGCCCCAGGCAACATTTTATGACCATCCTTTCTTTAGTTGTGTATTTTTAATTATAAAGCCAGTATGCATCAAGCACTGTCCTGAAGTTTTCCATGACTGAAATTCATCTTGCTCTTCTTGAGTCAAGGATAAACAGACTTCATGTAGGGAACGAAATGAGAATTTCAAGCTCTGTATTCAAGCCACATTTGTGGTAGTATTTCAACCTGTGAGCTGGAAGGGAAGCCATTTCTCCTTGTGCCATCTTCAGGGCCATTAAACTCATTTGGAGGGACATCTTTTGTCTCCGATCCCCCTCTGCCCCATCCTTAGCAGGAGCTTCATTCCTGCAGGTCTTTTGGACCTAAAGAAGTCATGAAAGGAAACATGGATTTGTGGATATCCAATCAATAATAGCAATTCTCTGCTATATGTCCTATACCAAAGTCCTATACTAAAAATCTTTTTAGTACATCATAAGGAGTGTATCTACTGTTAAGAAGCAATCTGCTTAGATAAGAGACTGTATAGCAGTATGTCTGTGTTTGAGAATACTGTTGATATAATATTTAAGATTTTTTTGTCTTTGATAGGAAGATGCAAAGCCATATAATATGTTGAAGAAATATAAAAAGATATTTTCCTCCTAGAAAAAAAGTCAATAGACAATTGTAAATGCTATAGAGTAAGAATTTGTGTTTTCAGATTTTCATAATAGCAAACACCACTTCTAATACATCATGTAAAAGTAATGAAAAGCAAATGTAGTAGCAGTATGACCTCTGGATAGGCTGAAAAAATGTGTTATCGTTGTTATTATTTATTCATCTCCTCTTTGCTGTCCAAATTATAAAACAAAGTTGTGTCACAACAGTGGTACGTATTAAATTTCTTCTAGATGTAACTAGAGTTAACGCTCAGGCATACTGCTGCAGGTCCTCAGTGGTGCTAAGGTCTGCCGTTGCAGTGTTGTCTGAGCTTCTCCAGCGAGCCCTGGCTCCTTGGTCACAGCACCACCGTGGCGTGATTGCACAGAAGCATCCTCTGCTGCTTCCATCAGGCTGAGAGTAGCCATTAAAAAAAAAAAAAAAAAAGGAATGAATTTGTCTGATATACAGGTATTTTACAGGTATTTGTCTCCTGAACAGTCTATTTTGACCTATTAAAAAAGTGAGGTGTACACTGTTATTACAAGAGCAATGTTCATAAAAATGTTGGTACCGCCTATTGTCATATAGGCTTAAGTGTTTATGTGCACAGAAGGAGCAAACATTTTAGATCTGTTAGCATTATTGAAGAAGGAAGTATCACCAAAGCAATAAAAGGAAGAAATTATATGTACAACCCTTCCAGAATTTAGGAGGAAAAGAGTACATTAAGTAAAAAGGAACCACATTGTGTGTTTTGTTATTGTGCTTTTTGCAGATAAAAAACTTTTAAATTGAACAAGGTCACACTGGCCCATAAAAGTGAATTCTTCCCCTTTTGCTTAGATGTATTTCATAGCAGGAAAATGATATTAGAAAGAGCAGATTGCAGTAAGTGTGTAAACTGTATTTTACAAGAGAAGGTCTGCTCCTCTTTTACATCATTTCTCTGTGTGATGGTTGGAAGTCCAAGAGTTGACAGATGGTTTGATAGAAATTCTTTGTATATTGGACAGGCAGCTTTTCATGAATGCTTTTAGACCTACCACAGTTTTCTCAAGGAGTCCAGCTGCTACTTAAGCAGTGATTTCCAATGTAATTCATTATTGCTCAGAGCTAGAATTTATCATGTTAGTGAACTGTTTCTTCTTTGAAGAAAGAAACATTTCATAATGTAGCTGAAGATGACAAAGATTCCTAACTACATTGAATTTACCTCAAGTGATTTTGAGGGTTGCCTAGGTCTTTTGAAAGGACTGAGCTTGATGGTGCATTTTTTGCAGTAAGACAGCTTGTTGTTTTTGAAACACCTTAAAGGGATTAGGCATATTTAGTTGAAAGTCAAAGGGAAAAGGAAACTCTGAGCTGAATATAATAAGCTGAACATAACTGCTTAATATATCATCAAGGAAATACTATTCTGGTATTTTCATAGGAATAGAGATGCTTATTTCAAAAGTGATGAGCTCCCTCTTGGGACTCTGATCATTTTGCTGTTTACTGACCCATGGACTTGCATGCAAAGTGATACAACTTCCCTGATGAAGTTCCCATCAACACAGGGATGCCAAAAGAGAGTAAGACCAGCAGGCCAAATCACAGCTGTGTAGTTTAATACTGTAAGTGATTGCAGGCAAATGGATATAATTCCTTCCCTTACAGAAAACTTGTAGTAGTAACCCTTTTTCCTCTCTTTAGCTCATCTTTCATCATCATTTTTTATATCGTACTTTATTGGTCTTCTCTTTCTGTGTCACCTAGGAACAATTCAGCCGGTTGGATAATGTGGCCATCTGGTAGGCTTAAGTAAGGAAGCGTACAAGACATGTATCTTGTGCTTACAGAATGCTTTGATCCATTAAGGACTGAAATGCAAGGTGTACTTCTTCACAGGTATTTAAATACAGCTTAAAACACAGCTATGTGTCAACGGGGAAAAAAAGAGGGAAAAAATACCATTAAAAATATAGTTACAGTGGCAACAGAAAAGTATCCGTCGTCAGTCATCGACATTAACCTGCGGGGTGTGACTCAGTGAGATTCAGTGAGTCTCATTGTCTGCAGTCAGCTCTCAGTGAACGCTTAACAGAAAGGCACAATTATTCAGGCCAGTATGAAGAGTTCGGTAGCATAACCAATACTAGGTTTCACATGCAAATGGAAGACCCAAAGTCAGGGTGCAGTGACTCGGAGGCTTCCTCTTGCCCCAGTCCACTGACCTGCTACTGTGTTCCTGAAAGCTGCCGTTCCTGAGCTTTTATCAGGTTAAGCCTGAGCTTCTGGAAGTGCATGTTCTCCCTCAGTGTTTAAGCCTGTTTTAACCTCCCTTTTAAAGGCCTCTCTCCATAAAGTCTTACTAACTTCACAAGGCGTATCCATAGCAGAATTGATCACTTTTGATGCTACTTTCATAAACAGTTTTTTAAATGATGGTAGCTTTCACCTTCACCCTTCCATCAGCACCTTCATTTATACATAGCAGATATTTTTGACAATCATCGTCTCTGCAAACTGGCTTTTATGTGGTTAAGAATTAAGAATCTTGCCTTCAATCTTGGTATACTTTCACTTTACAGCACATTCTGATGCAAAGACTTGATTGTCAAAACTTGATTAACATCTCTGAGTATGAGAACCCAGGAAGCTCTAAGTGGGGTTACTTGATCCCAAGAAGTGCCAACAAACAGCTGTGTAACTAGAAGATGTGGCAACTATCTTCTGATCTGTAACTGCTAACCTGCAGCCTACAAATAAGACATAACTTTTATAGGTGATGAAAAGCAATGACATTTGGTTGAGGTATTAATATATGAAAATACCGTCAGCACGTACAAAAAGTCTGTGCTTTGCTGATATCAGCATTATGTAAGAGACAACCTGTGTATTTTCTTTAATGTTTTTCTTCTCTTAGCCTGAAGGGCATCTACAGAGAAGATTAAGACAAAAAGGGTTTTTAATGGCACAGCAAAAATGCAATCTGCCCCAGCTTTCCAGAGTCTGTCATAAAGGAACAATTATTCCCCTATGCCCACATCCAGTTATCTTAATATAATAGCTGTACCATGCAACTAAAAAAAAAAGAACTCATAAGAATTCAAGAGGAAGAGAAAAATTGGCATTTATAAAATTGTGGAAAGTTTTAAAGCAGCAGACTTGGCTGGATTTCGCGACACTGAACAGATTTGTTAATTGTATTTTATTAGTTCAATCTTGTTTCTTTAGCATGAAAGATTAGCAACACATGTCTTCTTTTTTTCTGTTTGGAATCAGGAGTTCTCCTAGGAGCTCCATCCAGACAAAGTCTTATTAAATAACAGTTTATGAGACTGGATTGGATAAAATTTAGAGGTGATTGATGACATGTTTGCTACCAGTTGTCTGTGGGATGTCTCAAGCTTTCAACTTTTCTGCTGGGAGTTCTCTTCCTAATATTCCTGTTACGTACATCTCAGCCAGGCAGCTCTGGGGAGCCACAGTATTTTAAATGTACCTTCTAACAAGAACATTCATAATGCACTGGAGATAATTTTGCTAGAGCTAAGCCTTTATGGGAACGTCTGTTACTCAGTTTTTGTCTTTTTAATCAAATCATATATATATAATACATATGTGTGTATGTATTTGTGTATGTGTTTACATATAAGTGAGATTAAGAAAATGCCATGTCAAGGAGTTAAATTGCCATAATTTTTTGAAGGTCTGTCTCATGATATGATGCACCCATATAAATTTAAGCGTCACTATGAGTGTAGAATGGGGAAGAAGATGCTATATTTAGCAATACTGCTAAATATCAAAATATTTGAGACAGTGCATACACCCGTCTCCAGACTACTCCATAACATTTCTAATTAGGAAATTAAATATCTCTGTGACAAAGTTGAGCTTGAAGTTCAGTCCTGATTTTTTTGTTGTTGTTGTTCTGGAGGTTACACTAGGGCCTACCAGCTTTTACGGATCACATTATACTCTGCTTTATGGGGGAGTGGAAAGGAGGTTCATGGAGAGTAGCTACTACCTACTGCAGGATAGCAGAATGGGATGGACTATTTTCTTAAACAAGCAAGAGTCAGGCCAAGACCAAAAATAGCAGTATCTGGATTCCTTAGGCATGGCTCTGCGTTTCAAGCAAAATAAGCCTGACTTCCTTCCTGAAATAAATTTGGAGAGGACACAGCATATAATTTTGCTAATCAGAGAACATATATTAAAAAGGAAGTGTTCACTGCTGTTTGATACAGCACCTTACTGAAAAATGAGTGCACCTAATGCAGATTTGAAGGTACAAGAAGCAGAAGTTTTGTGAGCTTCCTTCCGTGTTGAATCTCTAACATTTAGGCAATTACTCTTTAATTAAATAATTATTTCTACAAAGCATACTTTACAGATCACATCTGATGCACTGTCCTCTTTGCATATTGTATTGTCTTTCAGGACAATCACAACTGCTGTAGAAAATCTTATTGTGGTGATTAGCTTTCATCAATGGGTCTCAAAGCTCTACATAAAGGAGCTAAAAATCATTATCCCTGTTTTATATGAGGAAAGAGCCATGAGATGATGAAGACACTGTTAAAGGACAGCTGGAAGAGTATTACAATGACCACAAGGGGAACACGACCAAGGACCAACCTCATACCTTGCCCAGTGGGTTATTCTTTGTGAGTCTTTGCTTTCTAACGAGATTTTCCCTCAAAGGTTAATATTCAGATTATATCCTTCAGCTGTCCTGTGCTTTTCTCTGACACAGAGAACTGCGTAAGATGGGTTTTATGTCTAACAGAGCACTTAAGCATGTTGTTAACTTCAGACATTGAGCAACTGTATCCCATTAAGCCCAATGCAATTTACCCAGATGTTCATGTGCTGAATTAGTCATTTGCTACATTAGCTTCCTTAACGTAGAAGAACAAAGGTCTACTAGGTTCTCTCTTTCTAAATAAGATGATTGTGAGAGGAATAACAGAATACTATGGATATTCATATCACTGACAGGATGGTCAGATTTATCTGACAATACGAATTTTCCTTTCCCTTGATACATGCTGCTCTGTTTAAAACACTGTGGATGTTTCTAACCCAAATGCATCCCCATCTGTGTTTAGCTGCTGACTGAACCATCTATATCTGTCAGGTCCCTCAGGTCTCTGAATATCTTAAGTACCTTTTGGAGGTGTCTGTCCCCTCCCCTTGAGTGAAGAGGTGACTTGTGGTGACTTCCTTGGGTATCTTGTGAACTTTAGATGAGGTGTCATAGGCCTTTCTTGCTGTTCAGGAAAAGGAAACATTTCATCAAATATTTCCCTCCTTCCTAAAGAGGGAAAAAACTATTTCCTTTATTGTGTTCATGATTAAACTTAGTAATAAAAGAGTATGTTCAGCTATCTTCAGCAGAGATTATTCTATCAGAGAGTGATGCTAAACCTTGAGTGTACATACGAATGAATCATTCAAAGCAACACTGATTTTAAAAGATATTCTACAGAGCTTAATCGGAATGGAGAGAGTTGGCATGTTCTTTGAAAAGGTCACTTAAAATCTATAGGCAGTTAGCAATTATTAATATTTATTACTTGTCTGAAGAAGTTTACTTGCATACACTTATTCCTTAAACGTTGGGAGTTGTAGCAGATAAAACTGATAAAGTTCCTCTTTTTATCTGTTCAGAATTTTTCTCCCTTTTAAATTTTGTCTTCCTTAGAATTTATTCTGTACTTCATTTTTTTTTCTAGTTTTGCTGAATAAATTGGGAGTGAGGGGATATTATATTCTTATTATTATTATTATTTGGAGCTACGCAATTATACTATTAAGGTTAATGATGCCAGCAATTAAAAGGCATCTAGTTATTTGGAAACTGTCAGCTGGGATAAATTGTTCTTTAATGTCTCTACACATGGATTACTTTGATGGGAGCGTAGGAAATCAGTAGGTCAGTGCAATATTTCTTGTTGCTTTTTGCTGTCAGGAAGCTTTCTCTGCTGTCCTTGAAAAGTGTTTTAGGAAAGTATAAACCACATTATACCACCCCTTATCTTTCTTATGGGTATTAGTAACAAATATTCTCATTAATTCTCCGTCAGTGAATTATGGACCAGCTATTTACAGTACAGAATTATAAATTGTCTAGGACTGTTTGTGCTTACGGGTTTCTGGAACTGGAATTTGCTTCCTTTTTGAAAAGATGTTAGTTAAAAACATGTCTCAATTTCTAGTACATGAGCTGCTTTATTGTATATGCCTCCCACATGAAGTTTTCCATTACTGTAAGATTTTGCATTGCAGGGATTTTTTTCCCCCCCCCCTCCCCTTAAAAAAAAAAAAAAAAAAAAAAAAAAAAAAAAAAAAACTAAGATACTTGAGGTCCTTGAGATTTGACTATAGAATTGTTCTACTTTTAAAGAAGAGTAAAAATTTAAAGGAAGATATCTCAAGTCTAATGAAAAAATAGTTTTCTTAGCAGATTCCACCAATGTCTCTTAATTGAGTTTTGTATTTGGATAACAGTAGTGGCTGTTTCTGCGCGCAGAACTTATTACTGGCACAGGTCTAATAAACGCTTAAAAACTCTTTTTAAAAAGAGAGAGAGAGAAGAACCTAAGTTTTGTTGTTGTTTTTTTGTTTGTTTGTTTTTCTCTAATCTGAGTTTAGGGATTGTTGCTAGAATCAGAAGTTGACCCAAGTTGACAGCAAGTTTTGCCATTCTTGTCATTGAACAAATAGTTACTTTATTAGATCCTCACATTTCTTGGCAGGGGTGCATGTTTGTCTTCTCTTTAATCTGGGCCAATATCTGAAAGCAAACGGAACTCTTTTCAGGAGCAGCAAGGACCATGATTATTGCTTTAGCACAAAATTTTATTTGACACAAAAAGGGAGTAATAAACATATCTGGATGTTTTTGCTTTTTCTTTGTCCTACCAGGTAAATGTTATGTACTACACTAAGAATTTTTAAAAGATATACAAGTTTCATTATTAAAAAATGTTGTTTATGCAATTGAAGAAAGATCAGAAAAGAAAATACAGTTTTTCAAATACTTTGGAAACCTCTGTATCGTGCAGCAGACAGGCGAGTTTCTCGGCTGTGCTCATTTGGATCCAAAACTCCACATGATGCCAAGGGGGAGGAGAATCTATATAAGCTCAAAATTTCATGATCATTGTGATGAAGTGTACTGCATTTTAAACCTAGCTGGGAACACTGGTGTTTTCTGCCATTTCAAGTCCCATTTTTGACTATAGGCTAGACAGCCTTCAGTGATTTAATGATATCTACATTATCCTTAGAAGATTTTCAGGTTTATTTGGGGTAATTAGATGTGACAATCTCAACATTTAGATTACTGCTTCTATTCCCTGTACTTAGCAAAGAGAACAGCTGGTTAATCCCGATAATATATTGGGATGAACACATACGGATAGAAAAATACATATAATTATCTAGGGTATAATTGGCATAATTTTTGATACTATTCTCTTGCCAGCTAACAATTAAAGGTAAAAGAAATGATTTTGTTTGTTTCTGGTCTCAAAGCGATAAAAAACAAAGAAATATTATTTTAATGTAGCAAACACTTCACTTCAAGATGCTATTCAGGTGCTCAAATTTAAAATGGAATAGGAGAATATACCTAAAATTGCACTGCAAAAGATAGCTGTAGCCAAATAGCCATAATAAAAGATAGATGTAGACTAGACTCTCTTCAACTGTGTAGAGATGAAAAAACAGTATTTGTGAGGAAACCCAGATCACAGTCTTGGAATTAGAGCTGTGCTAATGAACCCAGAACCCGACGAGCTTTGGTGAGATCATGTACAACTCACTTAATCACAAAGATCCATCTTAATGTACCAATTTGTGGTAAATGAGGTACTTGCTGGAACTGCTTCATTTCTGTGTTCATTACAAGGTGTGAATATGTTTTTATTGATTTGTCCTGCAAAAGGGGAAGTTGAAGTGGAACGGAAAAAAAATACAGAAGGATTTTGAGAAGTTTTACCTTTCAACATCTCTGCTAACATGATAAAAAATGTACCCACCTATTCAAAGGAAAATAAAATCTCACTGAGGACTCATATGCTCAAAACTAGTCTGTTTCCAACAGTGAAAAATTTCCTCTTGAGAGTTTCTACCTTTGTTGCAAGTCTGGATTCAGTTTGCTAACAGCTCTCTGTACTAGCTTAAGTCTGAGTTTTCCTGCAAATGAAAAATCCTTCCACTTTTAATAAGAAGCTTCAAAATGGTTTCTTCCCCAAAGGCTAGAAAATGTAAACTATGATTTTTTTTCCCCTAAATAATTACATAGTTTAACATAATTATCCAATGAATACTGTTTATTTAGCCTTAATATTTAATTGCTCATGTGAAACAATTATCCAGGTTTTTACGACAACTTTGAAATCTGTTTAGGAAAATAAATACTGTAATTAGAAATTAAAAGTCCTGTCGCTTGGTATAATAACTACATTAGTTTTAAGCAATAAAGTGAAGTCAAGCTTGGTTCTTTAATTACTACTATTATTATTTTTCTTAATATGTATGTACCCCATGCTCACTTTGTGCCAGGGGCATCACATTTGTAGAAGCTGGTCCTGAGACTGTCTCCTGCCATTTTCATGTATACACCATGGTGTAGTTCATGAAGAACCAGGTGACTGATTACACTAGTGGAAGGGAAGGGTAAATGAGAAAACATTTAACTAACTGCAGGAAACCCAATTATAATCAAAACTGAGTTATATTTTCTCCTAATTTCTGAAATATTTTTTGGCATGGGAATTATTTCTGCATCACTATCTGTAATTGTTTTTTAAGTATATATAAACCTTATCACAGTTGCAAGCTTCAGCAGCAGATGAGAGAGTGATCTCAGGCACAGGCTCAGCTGAAAAGCTTCTGCTGGAGACTGGAGCAGCCCCAGGCCCCTTGTAGCCTCTCAGTGTGGTCCATCACACTGCACTTCTCAAGCAGAATTTTGATTTGAAGCATGCATGTGCTTTTCACTTTTCGTTTCCCACCAAAGTGGGTTCAGATCTGAGCTGTGTAGCTTGGGCAGAATCGTGTTTTAGGGGCTGAAAGGAAGAGATATCACAGTTGTGGCCTTTACCAGATGAGCCTCTATCAAGATCCCCATGGATTCTCATTCGTTTAGCTCAAGTGATGTGTTTTGATGAAGTAAAACTAAACTCTTGCCACCTCAAGGAGTCCTGCAGGCAGTAAAGCCTGGTGTCAGCCTGTAGCCTCCCATGCAAATGATAAAGCTCATCCCGGGAGAGCGAGACTCCTTTGTGGGTGATGGGAACACAAATTCACAATAACCCCTTGCCTGCACTAACAGATAAATCAAGCTCTGCTGCATCTGTCTCCTTAATTGCTGGTTATTCAGATCCGAGGATGCTTTTCATTAATTCTTGAATCCCCTTGAGAATGGCCTTGCTAAAATCTATGAACAGTGTGGCCAAATACGGGTTTGGTCTGATAAAATAAACAAAAAATCACTTTTCACTTGTACTGTTTGTATCAGAAGCTATTGAACAGACTGAACATGCTCCAGTATCTTGATTGAATTTGTTGCCACTCCTATATTTCCTTGTTCTGCTTTTTAAGTTTCAGTGGAAGCCAAATTCCTTCACTAAGGGGAACATGTGAAGTACTTGACCATAATAAGAACTGAGTCAGAGGATGACAAGTGAGCTGAAGAAGCCCAGCAGCAATGCTTGTAAGGATAGTGTGTCACAGAGATCATTTTAAGGCCATTATTGATTAGTGGAAGATGAATGTGCCTTTTAATGGTATTCTTTGGTGTAGCATTGATCTTCCTAGAGCCCCACCAAACTGCCTTGAGGTTCTTCACCGCGAAGACCATACGTCATAACCTGTAGCTGCTCCGTGATAAATTACACAGCAGCCGCTGCTGCTGAGAGCTTCCCCCTTCCTTCAGCCTCTCAACCCGAACCCTTCCCTGCACTATTCGGTAAGCAGACTCCTACTAAAATCCTCTTACACCGATACTCTCCTTGCTTGCTGAAACCTTTGGTGGGACTGATTAATCTGCTATGGTAACTGAGCAAAGCTGCAGCAAATTTTAGTGACAAAAGCAGTAGGGAAGTGGCTTACGCATTCTGTAGAATTAGTCAGTGGCTTGGAAGTTAGGCTTTCTCCTTGTATTTTCTCTCAAATAAGCATTAGGATTATGGCTGTATCAATCAACTGGATTAATCAGGCCTGATTTGCTAAATTAAGCTGACTGCTTATCCCATTGTGACAAAGTAGTGGATCTGTTATTGAAGACAATTGCCAAGTAAGAGGAGGATCCAAATCCACAATAGACACGGAACATAATTTGTCAAATGGACACCTATTTTAGAGTTTATCGCATTAAAATAATATTGTATGAAGGGATAATTTAAGCCGTAACCGTATGCAAACCATAATTATTTCTGAACAATGTGTTTCTTTTAGTGAAAGTTTCACGTTTCATATGGCACAAATAAACATTATGCAGAATGACTTTATGAAGAATCCATATTGCAGAATTAAAATAATGTGATCATATGCACTGTTTCCTGTTACAGCAGCTGGGTAACTCACACGCTTCCAATTTAATGCTTCTCTAGTCACAGTAAAAATTCTAGTGGACATGCCAGAAGTTTGATAACACAAAAGGTTTCATATTGTTTCTTGCCATATGAAGATTGCAACTGCTTCTGAATGTCTTTTATTTCACTCCTATTTATATGCAGAATATTAACTATGCACGTATTCTGGAGGTAGCTCTTTTTAAGAAAAATGTTAGATTTTTCTCATAATTTTGGTAGTCTTTATTCTAATACACCAAGAAGCCACCACGAACTCTGCACAGATACATTTATTTGTGCATATTTTGTATTAGTGTTGCTTTGAGACACTTTTTTTTTTTTTTTTTTTTGGAAGAGAAAGCATTTGGTATGAATACTTAAGTAAATTTTTACTTTATATATAAAAGGTAATTGGGTGTGGAACTCCCAAGAGTGCGGTACTGAGTTATAGTTGCTGACTGTGAAAGTAGCAAAAAGACTTAAATAAAAAGTCTTAAACTGTTTTGGACAGTTTATATTCATTCTCCAAAGTAACTTACTCCATTATAATTAACTACTTTTTCGGTCTAAGTGATACTATAGAAGCACCCAAAGAAATGATGAGCCTTTCCCCTTTTTACTTAAAAATCCGATCATGGAGCTTAAATAAAAATGTGTATTTTTGAAATTTGTTAAAGCATTATAATCAATTCGTTAATTGATTTTAGAAGTTTTTAAAAAATAATTACACATTTTTCACATTGTTGAGAAAAGCAGTAAGTATGTCATGGTTCAGATGTGATTTAAGTGTTGCAACTCATCCTCAGGCGAGGAGTAATCTCCATAATGACTTTTGGTGGCTCGCGGCAGACGGTGTTTTTAATGCAATAAGGAATAATCAGTCTTAATGGAATCAAAGGCGTTGCACACTTGTATCTGCAGAGCACAAGCTGGGTAAGAAGATCCCTGTGCAGCCTGCATGGCGCGTCTTCAATTCTGAGTGCTCAGCAGCAGTAGCTGTAGCGTCACCACCCCCTGATAAATGGTTTCAGCCTGAGGTCTGTGATGGCCTTGCAGTCCCTGCTTTCTTTACAAAGCGTTTTTTCTGGCTCCCAAACCTAGACAGAAAAGCCAGGGGACTGAATGTGGCTGATAGAGGCACTCAGACAGCCTTGAAAATTAGAGGTGGGAGCAGTGGCCTCCTTCTCTTTTTGGTGGTCAGCTGGGACACTTGGCAGCCTGGTGGTGCCTTGGCAAGACTTGTGAGGTATTGAAAAGTCCTGTGCTGCTCTTGGCCATCAGCATTTCGGTTGGGTTCAGGACAGCTTGTCGTTCGTCCTGTGACACAGATCCTGGCTTCAACTCAAGGATGAGTGGAATATTCCTGCAGCAGAGCAATGGCAAGGATGCCGGCTTGTAACGCACTGGCATGAGACTGGAGGCTTGCAAGGGCCATACCTTGGCCTGATGATGCTGGTGTTCCTCCAGTTTCCTTTCGCGACCCTCTGAAGAGCTTAGCTGCATCTGATAACGCAGGGTTGCTTCTCACGCTGTTCTCTTCAGCCCTTTGGGATGTGCTGTGCTGCTGCCGTAGGGCTGGCTGTACTCAGCATTTCAGCCACCAAGGCATGAAAAAGTCATCCGGATATGTTATGTTTTTTTTTTTTTTTTTTTTTTCCCTCCAGATTTCTGCCTTCCAAAGGATACAGGTGTCCAGGGAAGGCAAACCCTGGGAACAGCCCAGAGGCCCCACCTGGTATCCTCAGATTTAAAATAATGTGGGGAAACAGCTTTTTCCCTGACAAAATACTTGAGTGCGCCTAAGGCCTACTGCAGTCTTTCCTGAATTTTTATCATGTTTTCATTCTATGAGGATTTGTTTCAAGAATGCCTCCATATTTTGAGCTGCAAATCTGCAGAGCCTTTCCTGGTAACATTTTTATTAATCTTATTGTACTGCACTTCTCTGAGTAGGCAATTTTGGCATATTTGCATTATCAAATCTAATCTAAAGCCTTCTAACTTCACCAGAATATCTTAGTGACTCCCAAGCTTAGAAAGAAAACTACTCTATTTCTTTTAGTTCTCTAGATGAAACAGTTCTGTGAAGCTCTTAGGACTTAGAAGTTATGTGCTTCTGTCTGTAAATGACATGTCATGGAAAAGCTGTTTGGCAAGTGTTTCATGACTATTCTTATCTCTTGCAAAATAAGGGAATAAGTAAGTAAATAAATAAATAAATTGTTCCATAGCCCACGTATGGCTCCTAATCTGTTTTGTCTCCTGCACTCATAAGCTTTCTCCTGTTAGGTGACAGTTTAATTATCCTAATGGGCAGTTGTGATTATAGAGCGCAAGGTGGCTTGTCAGGTATCCAGGCATAATCCAGTGCACACTGGAAGGAAATGTAAATATTAAATGTCAGTTCAGAAAGCCTGAGTTACACTACGCACTGCATGGCTCGCTAGGGCAGAGTACGTGCCCAAGTGATATTTCCATCATACCTTCCAACTTTCAGGTCTTACATCTTCTATGAGGCTGCCCTGTTTTACACTGGGGGAAATGCGCAGCGTCTTACCTACAAGTGAGCTGTGTTAACCCTATTTTTTGCAATAGAGAGGGGGGCCTCAGGAGACCCTTGACCCCTGAAAGGTGCAATACTCTACCCAGGAGGTGAGAAATAATCTCGCAGCTCTGCAGAGCTCTCTGAGCCATTGGACAGGCTATATCATCCTGTTCCTTTGAACTGCTGCAATGTGAAGTGGGTGGTTTCCCGATTCTCCTTCTGGCACAGCTCTTGGCAGGCTGCAAGGCCATGCTGGCCGTGGGAGCACCCTGCTTGTAGGAGGGTAACTGTATGCAGGGAGAGGCGGTGTCTTCCGGGGGTAACTCAATTTCCATGTCTTCCCCACGAGAGCTACTTCCCATGACAGCGGCAGATGTGATCTCCTCACTTCTTTCTTGGCAGTGACTCAGCTGGGTAAAAGATCTTTAACATCCAAGCTCTCCTGACTCAGTCTGCACGTCCTGCACCAGCACAACCGCGGTTTCTGTTTGGTTAGTGGCTGCCTTAGTCCCACCTTCACCTCTGCAGCAAACGGAAACCGCATCTATTCCACAGCGCCTCTAGCACGTAGTAAGGCAAGACAAGTACGCCTCCCTTACTCATTTACAGGTGTATTTTTAGACACGCTAACAGCTCATATCTGGAACCACATTTTCCAAAAGAGCTCAGGTTTCCCAAAGAACCCCTCAGATTCTCCAAATAAAATGTCGCTAGATCTTATGGTCCGTGCCTGCGCACGTAGCTGGACCTGCTCGGAGGTTGCTTGAGAGAAACCAGGAGAGAGGTGGAAAGGTAGCCACAGGCCTCCCCCGTGGTGGGAACCGTGTCCTCAGAGAGGCCCAAATCAGGCCCCGAGGGGGACGGTGCAGATGCCTTCACACAAGCAGGCAAAACTTGAAGAAAGCCTGCAAAACAGGCTGTTAACTAAGCTCCTCAGCCCTTCTCCTGGTGCTGTGCAAAAGCAGACAGCTATGGCTGTGAAATGCTAATATGAGTGGGGTGGCCTCTGCATACCTGCAGGGAAGGGAACGGAGAAAAGCAGCTAAATCACCCATCTTTGCTGTTTTTATCAGAAAAAAAAAAAAAAAAAAAGGTGCAAGCAGGCGCTCATGCCAACATGTCCTGGTCTGTGACCTTTAGTTTAGAGGATTTATTTTGCATTATTCCTTGCTTTATGGCTTTAAAGACATAGTAATGAGGAGCTCTCTGAGCATCCTCCTACTCAGAGAGGCTATATTGAGCAGTACAGCTGCAGCCAGCAGGGTGTTAATCACCACTTACCGGCGGGCAGGACTAACACAGGCAATTGGGGAGCATGGTAATTTTCTACAGGACGTCTGCGCTCGCCATCCTGTCTTCCATTAATAGAGTAACATTTGAAACGCTCGAGCATTAGCTATTTTACCACGGAGAATAGATTTATGTAAACAAACATTATTCTGGGGTGAAATTAGCCAAGGTATTAAACGGATAAACATGACTGCGAGCAGTGCCAGTGGCAGGAAGGCAGGAGAAATCCGGCGGTCTTCTGCGAAATACAGACCACCTCCCACGGGCTGGGGTGGTGCAGTTGGCGAGCTGTGGGCAGCTAATGTTAACACGATGCTTCCCTGCACTCCGTCAAGTTGAAAAGGGATTTGTTGCCTTCCCCCTTCTTGCTTCTGGCCCTGACAGTGGGGAGTTTCAGTGTTGAGTGTCATCTCCGACAACTATCATTACAACGGTGATTATTCAAGATAATAATTAAATTCTTGTAGCAGGATCCCACCACAGTGTTGTCGCCTGAAAATTATGTCATCTGCTGGTTCTTCGCAATTTGCTCCCTGGTTCAGTTTAAAGAAATAAAAAGAAGCTTCCATTAGGGACAACATTACAAGCACAAAGGACCGTATTAATTTTGGATGGCTATTATCTTTTCCAGTATTACTCAAAATTTAGATTGTCTTGAATACCAGGGGACCAGCATGATGGATCTAAGTGACTAATTGCAGTAGAATAAGAGGTTATTACATCCCAAGGAATTATGTGTCTCATAAAATATTATTAAAAGTTAATGTGTTTGATGTTTCTCTTAAAATTATTCAAACAATTTTACACTGACTGGGTAGCTGACAGTTTGCAAGAGGGTAATCAGAAAATATTCCAAGGAAAATATAAATGCTTAGCTTTTAGATTGTTTCATTATGTGTTATTTTACATTTATTATGACTTTTAAACTTAATTATCTACCAGGGTAGATAGGGATGCACTCGATGATTTGCCAGACACCAAAATATTAAAGTATAATGACTCTTGGTGGAATATACACATCTAGTTATTTTCAGTGTTATTGCTTGCCTTTTAAAATATTTAGATCCAGAACATGGATTGACACTAGCTGTCTCTTTGTTTTAATAGCTTTTTAATAGGAATAAAAATCCAGATTTTTAAAGAGAAAGAAGAAAATGGCTAAAGAGCTTCAAGTCTCTCAGGATTACCGTATTTTCTCTCTGCTTGCTCTCATCTCCAGGAGCTAGGTGGTTGCATATGTCAAAAACACCTCCCAGATCCAATTCAATTAACATTTGTTCCTCAAAAAAAAAAAAAAAAAAAGTCTAAGGGAAATTTGACAAGTGATTTCTGCTTTCTGATGGCTTTATTATCTCTATGTGTACTGGGTGTTCTGTTTTACAGAGACTGCTCTTAATTTTTTTCTTTTTATTATGAAGTCTTTTGATTTGCAAATTGGAAATTGGAGAGAAATAGCTGATAGTCCTGAAGCGTTTAGCAAGCTGCTTTTCTGTGGTTTTGTCTCTAATGGGCAGGGAGAGCTAGGTTTGGCTGTCTGCTGTGTTTCAAACTTGCCACATGAATTTATCAGATGTGATGTGACACTGCAAACAAAATGAACACAAAGAGATGGGCTGGCTGTTTGAGTTTATGCCAATCCACGAACAGTGCAAAGAAAATATGCTGGGTATGAATATTCAGTGTTCACTCGTCTACTGTCTCCTCTTGGGAAGTTATGAAGTGGAATGGCTTTTTTTAACGCAGAAATACTTGATTATTTGATCTTGGCAAGGCCAGCTGATGGGCCAGGAGGGACAGAGGCAAGGGGACTCTGGATGCAGTTTTCCTCTCGCCCGCGGACCTCTGGTGTGACTTTGAGATTGCTTACTCTCTCTCTCTAAAAGCAAAGATGATAATATGTTCTTGCTTGGATGGACGTCACGTTCATTCTCGGGGCTTGCAGTGCCACAGTGGCTGGGTGCCTACAAACACCCGCACAGGCCTGGCATGGGGATCGATTTTCACTGTACACCGTGCCCAGCAGAAGCTGTTGTTGAGTCCCTAGGTGTCATTTCCTCCCACAGAAACGTTCTCGGTGGCTCCTCCACTTGCTCCCGTTTTAATCTCTTTGCCTTTCGGCGGGGCTTGTGTCCATGCTGTGCGTGAAGTAATTAATGTCAATCATTCTGTGGAAGGCAAGGACACCATGCACAGGACCTGGGGGAATGGTGGTCGCGCAGACCTGCAGCAGCAGCAGCAGACTCCTCTGCGCTGGCTGAATGTTGATGCTCTGGAGTCAGCGAGTGAAAACAGACCCAGAGGATTAGACTAGTTTTACAGCAGGCCGAGGAGATGACGATTGAAAGCAACAGCTTTTGGCTTGTGTAACGGGCCCACCGCGTTTGAGATGCTTATGGAAAAGTTTTGCTTTGGCTCGCCTCTCTTGGCCCGACGGTTCTTGGCTCCCTCATACTGGGAGTTCATCGCTTAAGCTGGAGCTGAAGCTGAGAACGAAGTGAGCTATACCCGAGGCAGAGCAGAAGGGTCCCCCCTCCTCTAGATGGCTGCAGAGGCACAGACCGGTCTGAGGTCGTTCCTACCGTAGAAGGTCCATCCTTGCGTTTGCGGCATCGCAAACCCGCGTTGCGCCAAGCGAGGACGCAGCTGGTTATGGGTCAGGCTCATGGTTTGCAAGAGCGTTCGGAGCTCCCGGTGGCACGGCAGCTTGCCACAGGGGAGGGCTGAGATAAATCTGCTGAGATCGATACGTTATGGTAGCAGCAGGCAGGACTTGGCATCCCTGATTAAACCCACTGCCTATTTTCACCACTGCTCAGCTGAAAATAAAACAGGTTTCTTTTTGCCTGTGGAAACTTAAAAGGGAATAATAATAGGGAATACAAAAATAATTCCACTTTTTTTGTTGTTTCGTTCAATTCTGCACCCTGCTCTGAGGTATTTCCAAGGCGGTGTATGCTCCGCTGAGCAGGGGGCTGCTGCTTGGCAGGTGTCACCAGGCGGCACCGCTTTCAAAATGTCATCGTCTGCAAGGAAATGCAGAGATCGGCATCTCTTTCCTGCTGGTATTTTAATACACCTTTTTGATGAGGGCACCACTGTGTGAGATGCCAGAGAGTTTGTTTTCAGCCTCTGTGTCTTTGATTGAAGTCACTCCCTGGGAACTGGGCGTAGGGGCTTGGCTGAGGTTCTTGAAAGAAAGGAGGGATTGCCGGCATGCTTTTTGAGGCACTTTCTGCTTCAGCATGAGTGTCTAAATGGAAATTACTCAATTTGCCTTTAGAGCGTAACCGCTCCGGTGTCTCCTGCACCGAGAAACCAGTCTGCCGGCCTCTGACATCTGCTCGCATTCGCAGAAGAGAAGGAACACGTGTTCCTGGAAGTTAAAAATGGAAAAGACATACTGCAGTTTTTAGCATTGCTTTATTCTCAGTGTGCTTGCTCGCTATGCTTAGTCCAATTCCAAGTGCCTTCAGCTAGTAGAGCTGTCACCATTTCTCAGAGACAACAGTGACTCCAGACAGACAGGTACCTGTCCTTCTGATCAGTTTGCAATTTTCTTTGATCTTTATCATGTCATGCCTTAGTGTTTAACCATTTACATTTCTTCAAATAATTTCCTTCCCTGCTTTTTTTGTGTGCATTAAAGTATGCATTTTAAAGTGTTTCTTCCTTAAGTTGTACCATTCATAAGGCAGGCTATCTTACAGCCACTGCAGTTAAGGGAGCTGCCTCTTCCCTTCTGCTCAGCCCTGCTGGGAGCACATCTGGAGTGCCGTGCCCAGTGCCGGACTCCCCAGGGCACGAGAGATGTGGACAGACTGGATGGAGAGAGTGCGGCGAGGGGCCCAAAAGATGGTTAATGGCCTGGAGCAGCTCTCATATCAGAAGGGCCTGAGAGAGCTGGGACTGTTCAGCTTGGAGAAAAGAAGGCTCTGGGGGATCTGCTTGAGCGGAGAATCTGCTCGAGAATGGTCTCCAGAGGTAGTTTCCCACCTCAGCTGTTCTGTGATTGGCAGAACTTCTAATGTCCTCGGGGCTCGGAAGAAAAGATTAATACAGCCATGTGGCATAAATTTCAACCTGTCACGTCATCACTTTGCTGCCGTTTTCCTCCAGATTTCCTCCAGCATCTTTTCTCATGCCAAGACATTCGGGACCACATGCAGTAAGTCAGCAGAGTCATGCCATGCAATGAGATTCCTAAAATGTTTCCATCCCGTAAAATGCTTGTTTTAGATTATATTTTAATTAGTGTTTTTCCATATATTAATCTACGTTGATTTTTCCCCCTGAATTCTCTAAATATATTTATATTGTGGTCTGATCATACCATTATTTGGTGCATTTTCCAAGCCAGTATGACCTTCACAATGAGCAAGTGCACTTGATATTTTTTGTCTTAAAGTAATTAGTCATAGTAAATTACACTAGATAACACTGTATACAGGAACACTGATCAGAATAGCACCTGTTATAAACTCCTCCTTCCAGTATTTATGGACTTGATATTAATTTATATTTTTCTTTGTCATTTATTTACTCGTCTATATGAACGTGTCAATAGCTGAGAAATGTAAGTATTTTTTCATGGATTTATGGGACAACATTAAAAAACATACAGCATACAACAAAACTGATTGCACATCTCTAGTATCTGCAGTGTAGTGATTGAAATCACTGGAATTTCCTGCTGTGCATTTCTAGAAATCAGTCTTCTAGTGCTGGAATCTCGGTAAGAGTTTAAAGCCTAATTTCTGTCCCCATTTCTAAAAAATCTTGGTGTTTGAGCTTACAATTTATGGGTAAAATTGCAATCACCTATCAAGCGCCTGGCTCATGCTACCAATCACTGCTTTCTTTAATGAAATCCCTCAGTGTTATTCGTTCTTATCAGAACTAGAAGGGACTAAATAACCCCACACTTACCATGCACACTCCAAAGTGCATCATAATTTTCTCTGGTAAGTGACAGCAATGAACAAGTCTTGGCAAAACCTCAGACACAAAAGAATTTTAAAAATGAATTGGACCATCATTTATTTTGAATGATATGGCAATAAACCAGTAACTCAATGGATCACTGAGCAGCTACAATTATAAAGCAGGAGAACTCGTCACAACAAGGAAACAGGACAAGGAGCACTCACCTTTTTAAATGCCAAAGAGATAACCATCTTTTAAAAGTCAATATTTTATAAAACAAATGGTGCAACCATGTCATTTTTCCAATAATGTAATGTAACTTATCTGGGGAAAATGGCTTTGCCAGTGGGTTGTTAGAGACTATTACCGATCACCATGTTGCTCAGTGGTTGCTGAAACGGAAAGGCCATTTACCAAGTGAAGGTAGTAGAGCAGCCAGTGTGATGGCTGTCAATCTTTCACTTGCATTTCATCTAACCAAAGATGGGAAAGGAGGTTGCAAACAAAAATAAAGATAACCGCATGGAGTTCAACTGGAGCACACCTCTGGAGACTGCTTCACCCCACATCTGCTAGACAGCTATCCTGGGAGGAGATAGGCCGTTTCTGAAGGTTACCCCTTCTTGTTGTTGGCTGCAAAGGGGGCTGAGATGCTTAGGTCAGACTAGATATTTAACATTGACTGATGCCAGCTGAAATAATTCTTTCCCTGAACATCATGCGTGCAGAAGTCAGTATTAGCAGAAGTAAAAAGGCAGTATGTTAAGCTGAAGACACTTTGAGTGTGTGCTTACACCAGCCATTTTCACTGCTGAAAGACAGACTAGAAATGGGGAGAGGCTAAAGAGAAGCTCAGAAGAAAAGCTTTATTTGGACACCTCTAAAGGTTCTGTGTTTTCTCTCTAAGCTGAGAGATTATCAAATTCCATTATCAAATTCCCAAGTGGGGAGTTTTTTAAAGGATATAATTTAATTAAAATAGGACCTCAGAAGGGAAAATAAAGACTCAGTAAAAGCTGTTTCATATCACTGAGCTCTATGTTACACTGTAGTGCACTGGCATAGTGCATTTCCAAGGTTTCCTGAGCAATGGCATTTAAGCCAAACCCTTTGCAGAGACCAATTATGTGAGGACTTCACAGCAAAACCCACATGTGCCAATTCTGAGATCACCACTGAGAAGAGGGAGAAGAAATTTGGATAACAGAGTATATAGGTCAGGGCAATGGCCATTGAGGAGGAATCTCACAAAAATCAGTATTTTGATGTACTGAAGGCTCAAAAAGAGATGTTCAGGAGTGTGCTGGTGTCCAGCAGACTTCAAAGATCAAAGAAAATAGAAGAAAGCAAATGTTTTGTTGAATTACTGGCTCCAAAGAGCGTCTAAATACTTTGGTTGTCTCAAAAAGATATATGTAGTCATAATCTTGTTCATAATCATTGATATTGCATCCCACAGAGAGGCATATGATTGTATTTCAGATGTATTTCCATATATTAATGATAGAAAAAGAAAATCCATTTTGTCTTCAAAATTAAATGGAAAGAGTCTATTTTCTTTGAAACACTCTAGTTTGCCCTCTCCTGGCTTCTCTGTGCTGCTTGACTAATCAGGGACAATTTCTCCATGACTTAACCTAGCCTTTCAACCCTGCTTTTCAGCCTGCACTCCCGTGAGCTTTTAGACAGAAGTAGGGATTCACTATCCTTTCATTCTCCCTTCCTGTCAGCTGTGATGTCTCCTTCTCACAGTATTTTGTGAGCCAAAGTAGTCAAGTTTCAAAAACAAATGGTTGTAAAACTTCTTCACAATGGCAGCAATTATACAGTAATTATTTGTTTACCCATATTTACATCATTTATTTGTTCTTTGACTGAATAAATCCTTGCCCGAGAAAATAAAACTGTAATTACTTTCATTCAGAGCATGTACAGTCCACCTATCATCCGGCTAATTTACTGTGCTCACAACTGTCTCTCCGCATAATGAATTAAATAATAACTTTTTTAATTTCAAAATAATTGAAGTGCCAGTGCAACAAGACAGCTAAAGCCTGTGTCTGGGAACGTGCATGGGACTGTCTTCACCTTTGGACAAGTTAGTAATGGTGACAAGATATTCAACGGCTCCGTTGTATCTCCTCTGATGGTCATTGTTGTCTTTAGCTAACTTTGCTTGTAGGGTTGTGCTCTTTATTTGTGAGTATAAGACAGTAGGCTAATTTTAAAATCAATTTTTCTCTATGTAGCCTAGATATGCTTCTTTTTAAAGGATGTTAATGTTACTTCCTGTTTGATTGTTAATATGTCCCATAAATCCCCTGGGTTAAAAAGAAAGAAGAGAGGTTGGTAGTATCTGAGCATGTACCCAATATGCCTGTTGTAGCAGGCATTTTTTCCTCTCCACCCTCTGGAGACAATTATTGCATTCAAGAATATATTTCTTGACAAGAAACACAGGGACAAAAATAAGCCTCTTTCTTTGAATTGTCCACTACCAAACTCTTATTTATTGCTGTTATTGTCTGCCAATAAATGATCACTCTGGAACCACAGTATTGCCTTACTAATGTCAGTCATTTCTTTATTTAGAGTTGTACAGTGTGAAACATGCAATGAAAAAATAAGAAAGAGACATTTCCAAACAAAAGAGAGAGAAAAGGGAAAACAGGTCGTTCAATAGCAATAGTATTTTCCTGCTTCATCTTCCAGGGCCATACTGGCTTGTAATCAGTACAACCAGTAAGACTGTTGGGTGGAGAAATTACTGATCATCAAGATGCTCCTATTTTAAAATCTGTCTTCCCAAAAGACAGTCACAGCTTCCAGGCTCCACTTCTGAGGAAGGACATTCTCCCCAGTCTTTGTTTGGATGTGATTTCCTTTTGGTTTCTACCCACCCCTCCATACACACTCCAAAAAAAAAAAGAAGGGAATCAAGATTCAGTGGGGCAAAGAGTCAGAATATGACTCCATAGATAGAGAAATCTTCCCCCCAAAAATGGGTGAGAAATTTAGCACATAAGTGATGCCCTGGCTCTTGCTTCCAAACCTCAGCCCCCAGAGCTCACACTGGGAAATGGAGGGCAAGACACAGAATTGCTTCCCCTGGTATTGCCCCTTCCAGCTTGCCCAAACTTTCTCCTTCCGTCTTTTTTTTTTTTTTTTTTTTTTTGTCCCTTTAAGTTTCTTGCGGGGACTTGTAACAAATAATACAAATAATACACAAAAAGAAGAATCTTAAATTACTGTGAGGATGAGTATGAGAGCGAAGGCCATAACGAAGTGTGAAATTCCATACTCTGAGCAGAGTCTGTGTGACATGCTGTGAATAAAACACTGAGCGATGGGCTGTATGGGGATGATAAAAAGAAATACTGAACAGTCATCTTATGTGCTGAGTACTGCTCGTGCTGTGCACTGATCAAAGCAGGGGTCCTGTGGAAAAGCAGTATTTTTCATGCAACTAAATATTGTATCATAATGCCAAATTAGATTTGCACAAACTGTTATTTCTGGAGTTTTCTGACTCTTAGCATTTCACCATGTAATAGGCTTTTATACATTTATTTTCTGGTGGAATTGACACTGTGTTGTTATTAAATAGGTTATATCCCTTTAACTTGTTCTTATGTGATATATATGTGATATTTAGGAATTTAGCATCTCAGCAGAGTCATTCACTATCTTTCCACTCATATTTTTTAGTACCCTGGGGCGACTAAATGCACACAGGCTAGAAAGAATTGCATTGCTTGCATTAGCACGGGTGCGCAAAACAGGCGTGCGGGGCAGCGGAACGGAGCAGAGCCGTCGCCCGAGCGCCGCTGCCCGCCCGTGAGCTCGAAGCCGCTCGCGTGCAGCTGCGGAGGCCCCCCGGCCCACACGGCAGCGGTGCCTCCGCGTGGCGCGTGCAGGGGCAAGCGATGCCGCGCGAGCCCAGCCCGAGCTCGGCGGCGGCGGGCGCCCGGGCTGCTTCTGCGGCTCCTTGCTCTTCCCGAGCTCACACGCTGATGGTGTTGCCTTCCACCACCCCACGGTAACCACAGCCCCTCTGATAGTCTTTTGTGTAAACGAATGGGAAGTGTTTGAGTGCAGGGGGTTCGTTTTGGCAGCGGCGGCGAAGGAATTGCCATTTGTGACACCTGCATTGCAAGATGCGTTTTTCAGAAAATAGAAAACCGGTTTCTCGTTGTAGGTGAGAGAAAATTTTCTCTGAATGACAAGCATGGCATCTGATTTCTTCTTTACACTTAGGACAAAATGAACAGATCTTGTGTCTTTGTTCTTTTGCTTTGAAGTAAGTCATCAGCACATGGGATAGTTCTCGTCAGCATTGCTAAAAAATAAAAACAAAAAAAAGAGCGTGACTATGTGGGCAGATTGATAGAAAACTCTAATAACACAGAAATGGCCAGGCTGAGTCAGGCCAAAGGTCTGCCTAGCCTAATATCCTGCTTCTGACAACAGCCAGCAACGGATGTGCAAGGAAGAGGGCAAGAGCAGGGCAAGCCTGACACCCCTGAGTATGTTCCTTGTGTCTAAAAATCCAAGGATCAAGAATGTCCTGCTTTGTGGTGATGTCTCTGCATTTAATAGCTTCTGATGGGGTGTGTCTTCCTTTTTAATGTCACATTTTATGTTTATCTGTTTACACAAAAGCTGATTTCTGGGGAGCCTTTTTGTAAAGCCAAAGCCAGGTTTAAGAGAATGAAGTCCATTTATAATATTGTAGATTAAAGCAATTGTAGGTCTTCCAGCCATCATCGGAAGTTACCCTGAGGTTGTTCAAAACCATTTCTTGTTCTGAAATTTATTAAGAAGACCCCACCTGACCACAAAGTAGCTGATGTACAGAGGTCTAAACTTAACCTTCGGAGGGCCTGTCTGGGGTGCAATAAACTGGGTTTATTATGGTGACTAACAAATACGTTAGTTCAGAGGTGGGTATTTTTCCAATTGACATTCATTACCTCTGCACCGCTCAGAAGTTATCAGCGTGCAGCTTTTGTGGGGGACTAGAGCTGCCCCCACGCACAAACCCACGTAGCTCAGCGAGTCCCTGCTACTGCCGCCGTGAAGGGCCAGCACCATTAGCGCTGTGGCTAACGTGTTACAGTGAATAGTGAAAGACTTACATTGAATAGTGAAAAATATTTCAGGAGTACCCAACCTGTATATTCTTCTCTCACTCCCTGGTGCGCTGCCATTTGCACAGCATGTTATTGTAAATATTTCTTCTTGTCCTGTTGAGAATAATGGGATAGATTAAAAAAAAAAAAAAAGTGCACTGGGGTGGCCCAGCTGCATTGGCAGGAGTTTTTTTCCCCTTACTACTCAGGGAATAATAATGTGACCTGTCAATTTCCCCTCTGCTACACCTGCTGTAATTCCTGCTGCTTTTCCAAGTATGGCTTTTGGGTGATAAATACCTGCTTGTGGTCATCCCTGTTCCTAGCAGTGAGTGGGCTGCTGAAGACCACATGGAAAAGAAAAAGGTCTTAAGTGAGCTGTTTTTAGAGATGGGGTTTGCACAAGAATGCTCAATGGTGGTGTATTTATTAAGGCCATGGAGCAAATTCAGGTGCCATGAATAAGGGTCTGTGCACATGTGAGCTTCCTTTCCAGCTGGGCCAAGTCTTAGCTTAGCCAACACATGCCGCTGCTTCTGTCTGAAGAGGGAGAAGGAAGATTAGAGGGCTACACAGCATTTGGTGAGAAAAGCGAACTTTTGTCCTTGTAAACATTTAATTGTAAGCCAAAAATTTGCCTAAAAAAAGCTAGTTGAGAAGAAACATCATCAAAGCAGAAAAACCAAAACCAGATTAATTTGTAACCTTTTCTTTTCTTAGCTATTTTTACTAGGTAGGTAGGTAAGGCCGGTAGCATATCTTCAGTTCCTCAGGAAAATATGATGGCATTTCTTTTTGAAGTCCACAAGGGTTAATCTATGTAAAATTATTGAATATTTAGTGTACGTATCAAAAAAAAAAAAATCTAGTTTTAATTTAAGGTCTAAGTAATTTGCTGCATTGGTTAAAAGTTAGTAACATTTAATAACATCTAAATCATTACAGTTATGTAAAGGAAAATGTTTATGATATTATGACGTTTTTACCGGATTTCTTTTTGTGTGTGTGTGTGTGGGTTTGTGACCTGGTAGGTACTATGGCTCTTCAAAGGGAAAAGAAAAAATCACAAGCCTGCAAAGACAAAGCTCCGAAGCGTTAGGTGTCCCCCCATCTTATGCTTCATTTCAAATGGGCTCTGTTTCTGCTTCCTGAGTTCATGTTCAGCATCTGCACAGGTGCTCATTGGTTTCAGTGAGAGAGAAATTTGGTAATAAAGTCCTGCATCCTGTTCCCCTGGCCTGTGGTTCAGAAAGATGCTAGATCATGCTGAGGCTCGATGGCAGCTCTCTCAGTGGGGAAAAACTCAAAACCGGACCCATTTGCTTATGTGGGGAGGTAGAGCAACTGCCTGCTGCACTGATGTTGGAGGAGCGTGTTATGTTAGAGCAAAGAAGTTACCGAGATTATAATTTGCAGTTCTAAAGAGAAGAAATTCTTCCTTGTTTTTATAGACAAGAAGGAAGAAGAGTGGGAAGATCAGCTCAGAGACTGTGGCTGGATTTTAATAAAGGTTGGATTGCTTCATGGTCCCTAACAACATTTAGATATAAATGAGTTGAGATAATAAGGCTAATCAAATGTCACGCTTCAAGTAGTCAGTTCATGGCCTGCAGGGATTGGGAAGTGCTTTTCCTCCATGGTGCAGATGTGCTTCATTGATTAGGATTTGCCCATTCCCGAGGAAGGCTGCTGAGCTAGAGACGTGAGAGACTTGCTGCAGAAACTAATTCACAGGGGATGCCATCACTACCTTGGTATTTTATTTTGTCTGAGTGCATAAATATTGCTGTAAACCGAACTTTGTCGTTGACATGGGATAATGGGACCATCTCACGTAGGAGCATTTGCTGAATGATCATGAAAACTTTGCTTAAAGTTTGCGCTTCAGAGCTGGGCACGGAGATTTACTCGAGCGCGCTAGCAGATTGGCAGTTTTGTGCTGGATCAGCAAGGCTGAACTCACATGATTGCCTTTCCTGCTAGTTTCCCTGAGAGGTAAAGCAGTCCTCATAAAAGCCGGCGGTTATAAGCTGAGGCGTCTTTATTTCATCCTATTACCTCTTCCCGTTGCTTCCTCCGTCTCCAGCTGCCAGTGGCACAGCACAGTGCAGAGCCCGGCCGGTGCCGTGTGGGCTTGGCTCGTTGAAGGCTGGAGGTCAGAAAGTGATGGTTCCACTGACATGCCCCAAGGCTAAAGAGGAAGAGCTCCACAGGGCTAGAATTGAGAAACACGAGGAGGTGCAGCATTGTACCCATAAAA
>VZSV01000013.1:5266315-5353234 GCA_013398735.1 Nothocercus julius
TAAAAACTTTGTTCTAAAATGGTATAGGATGTGGAGACAAAAGCATTACATATTTTTGGAAACATAGTTACATCTTTGCCAGGATTTGGGGAAGATAGGAGGGCCCCCTTGTGGAAATTATAAATATAGTCTAAACAACGTGGAAAGAAATTCATGAGGGCAGCTGAAGAGGAAGATTCCCATTTTGCTTTATAGCTTTGAGTTGTATTATTCATAAGAAACATTTCTGATTTTAATTAGATACTTTCAATTATTTTCAAGAAAACTCAGTGTGATGTAAAATGGGTCAGTGGTCATGTAAGTTTTCTGCATTGTGATTATTACATTTAAATATCCTTACCATCTTACAGAAAAATTGAACAGTTATGTCACAAGACAGAGTTTTATGAGAGCCTTTAGAGGAGCACAGTTAACCTGCCCTCTTACAGCTCAGCAATATCCTTAGTTTTGGCATGTTGATCAATTAATTATGATGTTCTCATTAGTAGAATCATCTGAAATCTCTTAACATCCCTACTGGCATGTTGGTTACCTTATTGGAAGCAAATCTTATCATTTTTTACCAAACCTAGATGTTTTAAAGACTCATCGTGTAGGGCAAGAAAATGGTTGTGATATCTGAATTTTGTGATGCTCCGTTGATACTCAAGGTCATTATGCTTGATGTCAGAATTAATAAAGACTTGAGGCAAAACTCAGAGTAAATTGATGTATTTGCAAAGGGATTTCAATTACTGGGACTTTTATTGTTAATTACTTTATTAATTGGACAGAATTGCCATCCGCTGACTCAAAATCTATGGCAGTGAGCAATCCCAGAGAACCCTCATTTGAGCATCTCTGATTTAGAAGCATCTTTAGCTAAATTATTAGTTGGAGATTAGTGGGAGCTTGGTTGGGGAGAGAGACTGGATGCTGGCCACTCACAGCAAGACTTGCTTTCCAACCAAGCCAGCTATAGAGCAAGACTGGGGACATTTGTGCTACTCATCGTATCTAGAAAGAAAGTAAAATAGGATGGTAACAGCTCCTGTGAGAAGGAGAAAGAGGGCAAATGGAGATGTTGTAGTAAAAGTGATACTTGTGACTACAAACATGAGACTTGATGTTTGGGAAGGTTGTTTTCCAACCCTGTTGGATGCGCGGCTGGCAAAACTGTGGGTGCCTCTTGTGGGATGGTCCCCAGGTTTGCTTTTCTCCTGCCCTGAGCCTGTCACTACCTTTCTGTGGTTCAGGGCTCGTTTGCTGCTGCTCAACACTGTGGGTTGTCCCCTCAACTTGACTCCCCCCTAGTCCTAACATCTCCCTGGATCAAGGCAAGGTTGGTGCTTCCTGGGGCTGGGGACGGCTTGAGGAGGAGGAATGGAGGACTGTAGAGCAAATGCACCCTCGTTTCTTTTTCCGTTCTGCACAGTGACATTAGCAAAAGGACAGAGAGGAGAGGTGACATGCTTGAGTGAAGGTGTCACATGTGCCCCAGATTCCTGCGGTCCTTGTGAGACCCCTGCAGTGCATGACAGCACTGAGATGTAATGAGGGCGATGTGAGGGATGGATTCCTTCTTCTTCATTCCTGGCCAAGGTGGATTTATTAACCTCTCTGGCAGAAAGGCGTGCATGGCCTTGCTTTTAATATTTTTTAAAGCTTTTATGGGCACTACATGTATTTATTGCTTTTGGATGTATTTCCTCCCATGTGTGCTCACACAGTTTTACAAGATACAGGGTTTTTAATATGGATGTGCTCAACAGAATAACCACATTCTTATTATTCCATTTCATTATTGCATTTTATATTTATATTTATTTCAACAAAGCTCTTGCAGCATTACTGCTTTAGCAGTTTAAGGAACACTTAGAACAATAGAGCCCTGTATAATTTAGGCAAGAACAAAAATCTATAGAGGGAAGTTTGTTAGATTTCGGTCTCATCCATAAGTGATTTACAGCAATTTATATCAAGATTGTTTGACAGAAAGTGGCATATTTGTTTTTCCATCAAATTGCCTGATTTATACATTTCTATTCCAATCCTCTTCACTCTCGGGTAGGATATCGTTTCCCTGTTTAACCTTCTTCTCTTCTCCCTTGCAGCAAAACGGAGGCCACATTTCTCAGTCTTTGGCTTGAGACGTGCAAACACCCAGCATCTGTCCCTGATAGGATCACTATGCCAATCAATGGATATTTATCTTCAGTAAAGTATTTGATAGGTTAACATCTGTGAAATTATTATACAAGGCAGACAAGGCAAGGCTGAATATAAGAAATTTCAGATGGTTAAGAAACTGGTGGATGAAAGGTAACAAAACAAGGAGTTGAAATAGGAACTTTCTGACTAAAGGAGAGTTATTAATGAATTTCCTCAGGGCTGGTCTTAGCTCTGATCCTATTTCATGTTTTCATTAATGATATTGGCAGAAAAAGCTGAAGTATGTTAATGGAATCTGGTAGATGACCTTGAGGATTTCAGTAAAAGAAACAGGTTGGAGTTTGGTAGTGCAAAGTGCAAGATGCACTTAAAGCTTGGTGATAAAAGTTTCTGCTATCAGCTGAATGCTTATCAGCTAAAAGAGGAGGAGCAGAAAGACTGGACACTAGAGCAGAAAGACAATAACAAAGTGAGAAAATATTTCCAGAATTACAAGGCCCTGTAAAAAATAAACTCAATAGGAAGATGTAACCTCCCTCTTAGAGAATGTCACCACCCCCCATCAGGGGGGGCATCCTGCCCCTCTGCTCAGCTCTGGGGAGGCCGCACCTGGAGTACCGGATGCAGTTCTGGGCTCCCCAGGACAAGAAGGACGTGGAGCTTCTAGAGAGGGTCCAGCACAGAGTGACAAAGATGACTAAGGGACTGGAGCATCTATTGTATGAGGAAAGCCTAAGTGAGATGGGCCTGTTTAGCCTGGAGAGAGAAGGTTGAGAGGGGATCTTTTCAACATGTACAAATATCTGAGGGGAGAATGTAGGGAGGATGGGGCCAAACTCTTCGCAGTGGTGGCCAGTGACAGGACAAGGGGTAATGGGCACAAGTTGAAACCCAGGCAGTTCCATCTCCATGTGAGGCAGAACTTCTCTCCTGTGAGGGTGGCAGAGCCCTGGCACAGGCTGCCCAGAGAGGCTGTGCAGGCTCCTTCTCTGGAGACCTTCCAAACCCGCCTGGCTGCCGCCCTGTGCCCCGTGCTCTGGATGTCCCTGCTGGAGCAGGGGGGCTGCACTAGATGGTCTCTAGAGGTCCCTCCCAACCTCAACCATTCTGTGATTCTGTGTGATTCTGTATCAGACTGTACATTGCCAGTGGAGATGGGGAAGCATCACGCAAGGCACCTGTGGCCTCATGTAAGATATGCCCCATTGTAGGCAGGCACTGTGATACATCAAGTCCTGCAAGGACAGATGCAGAGCAGGACTGCTTGGGATGACCAGAAAACAACCGACCACAGGGGCATCCAGCATCTCTTACCCTTGGGAGCTTCCTACCAGAAGCTGGCGTGGAAAGGCAAAGTGCTGGAAAGCTGGAGGTGAGATGAGTGCAGAGGTGACGTGGGAGGGATGCGGAGCGGTGCCAGTGCCACCCTGTAGGGTCGGCATGGCTGGCACTTCCCAGACAGCTCCCCTTCTCCCAGACTAGGAGTTTGGGCTACGCTGCAGCCTTTGGCAGCATGTCCTTGCCAGCAACGTGAGGCAGCCCCCGGGGGGAGAACTGCGCTTGAGTTTCCCAAGGTCTAAGCATGACCGAAGGGTGTTAGAGGATTGCAGCACAGTCATTCCTGGCTTCTCTTATCAGAAAAGACTATAAGAACTAGTTCAGCTTAGTGAATTGAATGCTGAGAGGTGTGATTGCTCTCTGTTCTCCAACTTAAATGCCTTTTCTCCTCCTCTGATGTTATATTTATAAATCCCTTTGATGTATTTGCAGTGTTAACTGAAGAACGGCTGGATGCAATTAGGCTAGGAACAGGTTTAGACTGGGAATTAGAAATGTGTCCCTAAACATGAGAAACCACCTTTGGAAGCTCCTTCCAGTAGCAACAGTGAAATAAAAAGAATATTTCGAAAGGAGGTGGATTGTTTTATGAAGGGGATGATAGAGTACTGTTATCTGTGCTGCCAGGGAAGGGAACTCCAATGGCCCTGGGAGCCTCCTTTTCCTAAATAAATGAGCAGACCATGCTTTATGGGTGCTTTAGCATCTTTAGCTCTTATTGACTACTGTGTATTTTCTTTACTGGCAATGAGGCTGTTTATCCACATGTTTTAATGTAGAATTAGATGCCTACCTTTATGTACTGTGCTTGACAATTGTTTAAATCCCAATAGCAGTACACAGGAAGATCATATATATATAATATAGACATATATATAATATCATAGATTAGATCTCACATATATTCATATGTTGTTTGCTTTTTGTTGTTTGGTTTTTCTGAAATACTAAGATTAAAGCCATGGGTAGCTGGATCATTTCATTAGTTTAGACATTGTTCAGGGCCCAGATTTGATACCTGTGAACAGAATTAATTTCTTCAGGGACTTGTGGTTGTTACACTGTCCTCTCCAATTTCTAGAGTTTCTATATTGAACAACGTGTCACTGAAATAAATATTCATGAAGTTGCTCATTAATTCAGAACATAGTGATTCAGAGTGCTATAGACAGATTGAAAACCCAATAACCAAAAAAAATCTCATATAAAAGGCGAAGCACATCCCCTGTACTCTGTCTTCAGTAGTCAGGAGAGTACAAAGGAGGACAGGTATGATCTCGATAGCAGCTCGGTTCTATTTTCCATGCCTTTTCTGCTAGACTTGTGCATTTGGTGACAGAATGACTATATACTGCCCTGCAGAATCATTCAGGTAGGAGGAGGCCTTAGGAGGTCCCTAGTCCAACCCCTTGCTCAAGCTCTAACCAGTTGGATCTTCCAAGCCTCCAAGGATGGAGAGGCCAAAGCCACTCTGGGCAACCTGTTCCCTTGCTTAATTATCCTCATAGTGAAAAGTTTTTTGTCCAGTTTGAACCTCTCCTTTTTCAATTTATGACTGCTGTCTCTCCTATTCTCACCAGGCACTTCAGCGAGGAGCCTGGCTCTGTCTTCTTGGTAACCTCCTCTTAGATATTGGAAGTCACTGTTTGGTTCCCTCACTAATATCTTAGACATGTCTTTCAAATACTGCAATAAGATCTGTATTCTCACAAATATAATCAACTGTGTCAAGAAAAGAAGTCTCTGCTCTCCAATAATTTCCTTTTGCAGCAATGGGTCCTAAGCTTCACTATCAGTAAAGATTTTGAAGAGCCTGTGCCTGGTTCTTTATTACTTAATTGCAAAATGTGCTGCACATAAAAGATGCAGGTAGAAAATCACAGATTCTAACTCTAAAAACTTAGTCTTTGAAAGGAACGTCACCAATTTTAATGGTCCCAGACCATTCTATTCATTCCTAAGGTATTTAATATTTAAGGAGAAAGAAAAGATCATAAAGTCTTCACAAACCTGTTGGTTGTGGTACAGAGGTAGCCCTGGATTTTTGAAGTTGTATCTTCTCTATGTAAGACTAAGACTAAAACTTGTCTCTATAGAAGAGAAGACTAAAACAGTACCCTGTTCAGTACCTTGTCTAGCATCTTATTCTTCTTGTATACTAGTGTAACTTTATACTGCTACTGAATTTGCCCTGGCTTCACTTCAAGGTAAATTAGAGCCTTTAAGTGCAAAAAATTCTTTAAGATACACATGTAGCATTTGTGTTACCACAGGTTCGTTGTCTTTCTTATACTTTCCAGCATAAATTCATTTCCTTTTATGTTGTTTGATGTCAGAAAGTGAGTGATCTCTGAAGATTTTCTTTCTCATCTGGCATTCTGTAATCAGTTGTGGGACACTGATCTGAGAAACAGCCATGGAGTGCTGTAAAGTTTTCCTGAGGTTTTTCTGATAGTGGAGATAAAGGACTTTGACTGGGTACTTCAGAGACTATTTTGGAGGAAAAAAAAAAAAAAAAAAAAGGAAATGTTTTTTAAACAGTAAAATGAATATTTTTATAGTCCTAAAGTTACAAATTCACTTAAAAGAAACTGGAAATGGTGACAGGGATTATCCCTCCTAACATGCAGAAGAATGTAAGATCTGACATTTCAGATCTTCCTAGTGTGCAAACACCATATTTCTGTTGACGGTAACAGACTCTTTGTCATCACAGGTAGCTTCTTGAGCAACCACTCTTTGCTTTCTAGAGCTAGAAATATAGTCCAGATTGTCCATCTTCAAGCCCTCTCCCATCATATGAATCTTATGCAGCAGGGACAAACAAAATTGCAGCAGAGTACTTTATAACTGCCAGTTTGGAGATTTGTATGATTTAATACAAAACATTTTTTTTTTTTTTTTATCTTGGGCATGATCCAACTCTAAAAACATACTTAGAAATCCTAGCATGACCAAAATGCATTGTAGGTAACTTCAGAGTTATTTCTTATTCATTACAAAATATTACGTTATTAACTTTTGAAGTTGCCTGAATACACAGATTGCACTCTGCAAACAGCTCTGTGTAGGCAAGTTATTTGACTCCTGGCATGGGATTCACTGTGCAAATTGACACATCTATATGTAGGGGTGTCCAAAGCAGATGTCTTCAAGTTAACTGGTATTGCAGCCTGCCCTGTGGTCATTGCGTGCAATAGAATGAGCTGGGTGATGCCGCCCATGCTGGAGTTGGCACCTACCTTTGGTCAGGGTTGTTGGGTAGCTCCTTGTGGCTTTAGAGGGCACTCAGACATGTAGCTTATATGCAGATGCCTACATGTAGATATGCCTTAGGAGCAGTGTCTGGTCCGTTCACCCCTGAGCAAGACATGCCCTGCACACCCAATTGCACAGTTTGTTCCTCTTTTTGACTGAAAAGTGGTTATTTAACAGCAGAAGTTTGTGGCTTCAAGAAAAGGTGGCCAGAGGAATAATGAGGCTTAACAAAAATGTAATCATTGTTTTACCTCAGAATGCCAAGTTTAATTCTCTGAGTTACTCTGCTGAAGTCAACAGCAAATTCTCCTTTAATGTGGAGCACCTCACTGATTAGAGGATGTGACAGCCGTTGTTTTAGGCAAGCGAAGTGTTCACCATCCGAGTTAAAGCCAGTAGCAGGAGTGGGTTCTCAGTCTCTGAAAAATCAGCCAACTGAGTTTTTTTCCTGCATGCCAAATGTGCGACATATGTGGTAAGAATGGATAAATGCTGACTTCTTAATGGTGACTGGTGCCTTAAAGTCATTGCTTTAGTAAAGTTTGCATAAATACAATCTGACAGAACAGCTCATGATATTAAGGGCACACACTCTGTAAAGTAGGTCTTAGAAGAATATTCCTGTCACAGACCTCTATCGTTCTGTGACAGATGCTATACTTAAGAAATGTGTGCAGCATATCATCTTCACAAAGGTTTGTAGGCTATCTTGTGTATATCTGGCTTGGCAGATAAGCTCTATGACGCTTCCTGCAGCCATATGGACATGCATATTGTTTGTGCCCTGTTTGATAGCCTTTATTATATTACTTTTACTAGGAATAATGAGTATGCAGTCAGCTCATGTGATGCTGGGCAGGTTATCTGTAAATTAAGCACAGTACAGATGCAGGGACACTCAGCACAGGAATGCTGGCGGGCAGGGGCTGGTATATCTGCATCCTGCTAGGATGATTTCACCCCTTCTGATCAGCACTAGTCCATCAACTTCACTTAGCTTTCTGCCTCCCCTAGCATCCTCATTCATGCCCTTATTCCCTAATTATTCATGTATTGAATTATCTGCATTTTTGTTTCATCTGTTTATCCTCCTCTATTCACTGTGGCTCATGTTGGCTGTACTTTGCTTGAACAAGTGGTTGCTGCTCAAAGGTTATGTTATTGCTCCTAAGAAAAAGGACTTCTGGATAACACTGGGGAGCATAAAGGCCTTGTTCTCAATAACAACGAGTCTTCCTAGCCACTGCCCCTGTCATCAGCAGAAACATATCACCAGGCGGGCTTTTGCCTGGTCTCCTAGAACTTTCCATGGGAGAAGACTCACTTCCAGAATTAAAGCTTGAAACTTCTTGTCACAATCTTGGTCATAAAGTGCATCAGGTCTTTTTGTTTTGCTTGTTCCCAGGGAGAACCGGAACCTCAATGCTCTTATGATGCATCTGGGATTTTCAGTCATGTATGTTGTTCTTTCTTCTGGCTGTTAGTGTCCTTCAAAATATTCTCCTGTGACTCTGTTCTCTTTTTTTCTTTTTTTTTCTCCATCTCAAATATTCCTCCATCCCTGCATCTGCTGCTATGAGTGTGCTGTTCTCCCTTTATGAAGCTCATCAGTCTTAGTGCAGAAGGTCCTGACTAACTCCTTAAACAAAGAAGGGGTAGCTGGCATTTTCCCTGCTCTGAGCTCTCCTGTGTGCCGGCTGCTCCGCACGAGAGGAGGAGTGACAGAGAAGATGTCATTCATCCTTCTTCCCCAGGAGACCCTGCAGGATGTTTTTGTTCTCCATTTGCAGTGATTCTTCGTGTCTTTAGTAAATCTCTCTCTGCTGGGATGTCTGTTCCATGGCGATAGAGGAGGCAAAATGCCCTGCTTTGGGATCACCTCCACTAATATCAATCACCTCCTCTGAAATGAATTTCTAAATCAGAGCAATGCTATGGAAGGATTAACATAAGATTAGGGTATTTATATTGAAATACCTTACAACGTGAAAGAAATACATGTTCCTAGGTTATAACTAGAAACTCGATTTAACTATTCTATTAATTAAAGGTTTTCTTTGCCTAATGCTAATGAAGAGACTGGATTTCGTGCCACTGGGACTAGAGACTTTTGCATTTCCAGTTACTTTTTAATTCTAGTGTAAATGGTAGTATTTCAAACACAAAGCTTCTCAAACTGCTGGGAATAGGACAGGGATACATTGGGAGCTACGCAGTGCTAATATCCCAGGGATTTTGTCTGCTAGCACAGCTCCTTGTGTGGGCTGCATGGTGGTGTCCTGCTGGTGCTTATTTGGACATTTACATGGATTATTTAACCATCATCATGCTTATCTCCTGACCAAAAATAAACCATCCCAAAGTGACAACTTTGGTACCCCAGTGACTTCAGTGCATTATTCTCAAAAAGAGATTGATAAAAAAAAAAAAAATTGTATGAAGTTTTCATTTTTCTTTTTTCTCTTTTTCATCTTTTGTTTGTCTGTTTGCTTTTTGTTTCAGACTATCTAATATCTAAATACCTAATACCACTAGTGACTAGTGGATTGGTGTTGCTATAGAGATTGTTTGAAAAGTTATCTTAATTTTTCATATATATCTACAGGTATAAAACTGCGCAGACAGTCACGAGATGCACTGGCAAAACTGTGCACCATGGTTTTTCTTTCACTGACAACCGCCGGCTTCCCATGTAAAGGCAGGGACACACACAGACACACACCTGTGTCATCTTCTGTTTTCTAATTAATTTGCAAGGTTTGGTTTAAAACATCCCACTGACATACCAGCATCTCTGCTTGGCTAGCTTGATGCCTTGAGTAAGCAGTGCTCCTAGTCCTTTGTAATGAAACCGAGAAGTCTGTGGTGAGTTAGTTGCCTTTGTCAAACAGAAGTGGATAGTTAATTCTTTGCAGTGTATTTTTCACAGTAGGCAACTGCAGAGTTTAACATAGCCATATGAGCACGAGCATGCTTGAGGTAGGGAAGTCATGTACACAGATGGGGACAAGTGAGGACAAGAGATTGGCTCACACACGTTCAGTAGCTGGCAGACTTGCCACCTTTTTTTTTTTTTTTTTTAACCAAACAGTGAAGAAAAAGGCAACTGAAGGCCTTCCTCGGCGTCATTTCTTTATGAACTACCTCTTGCCTTTGCTAGGAACTGACTCATCAGCCATCCCAAGTGGGACTGCAAATTGTGTTGAGAACTAAGAGCTCTGAATTGCTGCTATATTTAATCTGTAACTGTCAACATTTGAAAACAATTTCCTGAGATAATTTTCATAATTTTCCAACTGAAACAAATGTGCATAACCTGTGTATTTTTATTTATATCTTTATTCTAGAGGCATGATATACTTTTCCCTGAAGGAAAAATCTGTGGCTGCTTGTGCCTTGACTGCTGCACCACATCCCTCATTGCTCTCAGCAGCTTTGCTATAGTGTCATCTGGATAGTGTCCAGGTTGGGGGGAAGAAGCATAGATCTCCAACTTGAGGTTGGTTAAGGGTAATGGAAAGTCATGCAGAGAAGCTTAAACAGACGACTGAAGTGTGAATGTGGAGAGCATGGACAGGACTCTACTTATCAGTGCTTCACAAACTAAAGCACGTATCAGGCTGCTTCCATATCCAAAAGCCATTCAGCCTTTATCACAAAGAGGTAACACTCAGAAAGGTGCACAGACCGACCACGAGCAAATCAATCAGGACAGCAAAAAGCAATACAGAAGCCAGCTACACGTAAGGAGGAAGAGTAGCAGATTGCACAAAGTTTCTTACCCAGCCCGCAAAAGGAAATCTGCATAAGTTATACAGAGGCACACTTTTCTCATTTCCCTGCATTTGCTTCATATGCTTGCTTATTGCACATGAAGTGCATTTACATATCCGGCAATGAAATGGAAATGATTGATGCAAAGGAGGTACTTTTGTTAATTGTTGTTGCTCTGAGTCATGCCAGAATGGGAATGCTAGGAGTGGGTGAAGAAAGACCAAACCATTATTAGAGGTATAAATAATTGTCAAGAGCAACTTTTAAACCCATCTGCTATCACATGTCAACATCTAAAATTATCCCAAGATGGGAGAGGCATCAATACAAGGACTAAAACAACACTACATCTTTGTTGTTGTGGATGCTGGCAACTGAATCTTTGTCCATTTTTTCATTTCTGCTACCTAGAGTCTCAGTCATTTTTTGTAACTGTTCTGTCAGTGCCTGTTGGATGTTGCAATAACAGTGTCTTAGGTTGAGAGGTTGTGGCATTTGAGTGGGAGATACAATTTTTTGGCTGTTTTTCATAGCACCGGTGGAATGTCCACTTCTTGTTCTGCTCACTGGAACGCAGTTCTGAACGTGTTCTCCTAGATACAAGGTAGAGCCAAAGTGAGAAGAACATTGGATTTGAGACAGGAAAGCTGTACGTGGGATGCTTGAAGACAGAGCTTTTCACAGTGGGCCTATTCTTCTGCAGAGCATGTGAGAAGATTTTTGATCCTAGTCCGCAGAAACAGCGAAAACGGGTTTTAGAAATACCTGTCGGTATATGGTTGTGGGTCTGTTTCTCTGTTGATGTGGGCTGTGCAAGTTGCTGAGGTAGATCCAAATAGTTCAAATGCAGTTTGATCATGTGTGAGTGGCAACCAGAAAACCCAGGCCCCAAATTATTTTGAAGTATCGACATTAGCACAAATCACATAACTTGTAATGCGAATGATAATGAAAATATCTTGGTGTTCCCCAGTTCACATCCTTCCACTTGTAGCCCTTCTGCTGTGAAATAATTTTTGGAAACACTGTTTCCACCCAATAGTAGTTCAAGAAATGAGCCTGCAACAGTACAGAGTCAATAGTTTGACCCTGTGACCATATTCTGGAAAATATATTAGAGGTCCTGTAGATGAAGAACTCAGAATGAATAGAGACAAAATGTTCAGCCCTGTTTCCTTTTGATTCCTATGAGCTGGGACGTTTTTAGGGAACATAAGCGACATGACTATTTTTATGACAAAGTAAAGCTGAGGTTTCTGGAGAAGCTGTAGGGAGTCTTCAGTGATAGAAGATGGATGATATCTGAAAAATATTTATGTATTTTTAAAAGTTTCTAGTTTTTTCATTCAACTAAAGTGAGCTCTTGTGTCAGATGGCCCTCACAAGTGCTGACTGGTTTACAGGGTAGTTTGTCTCTATCATTGCTTACTTTCTTCATCCTCGCGTAGACTCAAGAAAGAATATTGAGAGCTGAGCTTTCTGAAGAAATCTTAGGACTCATGATTTATTAATGTATTGTTTGCAGTCGGATGAGTCATACAAACTCATAAGCCTATTTTTGTACCATACTGTCGGTTAATTTTAGTCATGAATCTTCTGCTGGTTATTCTAGCTGACAGAAATCATAGGTATTTTGGTTTTGTTTTATGCTTATGATATCACCCTGTAATTTAGGTTAGTTGTTATTGAATAAAACATTTTTCAATAAAAAAACTATTGAGTACAACTGTGAAAGCCTGCTTTAAGCACATCCATATTGCCATACATATATGTACAAATGTTCAGTTCAGCAGCTTAAATACAAATTGACAATTTCTGCAGATTATTCTGCAGTTTTCTGCAGATATTTGTTCTATTTCAAATCAATATTTCTCGATGTTTCTTTTGTATTCCTGACAGGTGAGGTTGTGTAACGACAACCTTTATATAAACAAATGCTTTTATACTATGTGATTATAACTAAATTTAACAATCACTTGCCTAAAATTAAATAATGTAAATGGATTTTTCCACATGACATTATTTTTAGTGCTTGCAGCATCTCCATGGTATTTTTCATGCTTCTTATATAGTCTGACCAAGTGCTATATGGATTATCATTTTGTATTTAAATGTCTCAAAGAGAAATGGCAAGATTTATCTTGCCAGAGAACTGGCAAAACTGGTGACACAATACACTCCTTCCAGGATCTGCTGAGCTTCTCGGTACCAATGGGAGATAGGACATGTTGTATCAGTTCTCCATGTTGTCCTTCAGCTGTAGTCAATTCTTTCCTCACTTTTTCTGATATTACTGCACGTTAGCATTTTCAGGGTAGAGGGGAGTACAGTTCAATTAATTAGCTTCTACATGAAGTAACTACCACTGAGGCAGTTGAGAGGTCAAAGCAATTCCTTTTTCTGTTAGCTGCTTATTAGCTTTCATTTCTCTCTCTTTGTCCCAATCTACCTCGTATTTTATTCACAGTACTTATCAAGCTTTAAGGTTTTTACTCTCTGACAAGTAGGCACTTCAACTGCCTGCTTTCCACTGGGATAAGTGAAGGAGGGTGGTGGTGGCGGCTGGTAATCATTTTATTGGAGAATAATAAAGTAAAATCCACTAAAACTGAAAACTGTGTTTAATGATGTGTTTCAGGAACTTCTATTACATTACAATGCTGAGGGATCCGGTGTCACGGTACTTGAGCGAGTGGAAACACGTCCAGAGAGGTGCGACATGGAAAACTTCCCTTCATATGTGCGATGGAAGAAGTCCAACGCCCGACGAGCTTCCTACCTGTTACGAGGGAGAAGATTGGTCTGGAGTCACTTTGCAGGAATTCATGGATTGTAGCTATAACTTAGCCAACAACCGCCAGGTGCGCATGCTGGCAGACCTCAGCCTGGTGGGATGTTACAACTTGACTTTTATGAACGAGAGCGAAAGAAATATGATCCTTCTCCAAAGCGCCAAGAACAATCTGAAAAATATGGCCTTCTTTGGACTCACAGAATTTCAGAGGAAAACGCAGTATCTCTTTGAGAGGACATTCAACCTGAAATTCATTTCCCCGTTCACCCAGTTCAATGTTACGCGGGCCTCCAATGTGGACATAGATGAGAGTGTGCGGCAACGGATAGAGGAACTGAATTTCTTGGACATGCAGCTCTATGAATACGCGAAGGACCTCTTCTTGCAGCGCTTCCAGTACTCCAAGCAAGAGGAGCATCAGAAGAACCGGCTAAAGAGGCGAGAGGAGCGGAGGCTGCTGCGGGAGCAGAGAGCTCACCAGTGGCCGAAGGAAGAGGCAGAGGCAACACAAGTTGCTGTTACTGAAGATTATAATAGTCAGGTTGCAAGATGGTGACACTCCTGCCTCTTGACTACATGATGAGCATCAGAGAGGATGGTATTTTGTGCAACTTGGCTACACAGAAATCAGCCAAGGAAGGTCTCCTGCTTTGGCAAATGAGACAAAGCCTGGCAACTACCCTTCCTTGTCTCAGTTTTTCTTGGTTTCTGTCAGTGAGGAGAATACATTTTTTTTTTTTTCTCGATAGACATTAATCAGTGTTATTAAATGGCAGCAGAAGAGGTTCCTATCCAAACAGCCTTCCTTCAAAGCCCTAAGCTGTGAGAATGGGTTGAACAGAGAGCTATGTCTTTTGGATTAACATCTGTACCCTATACAATCTGAGCTAATGAAACTTATGCAGACATGAATCAAAATTGAAAACAAAAATCTTTTTTGGTTCTTCTGTGATAGTTGGCTCCTGGCTTATTTCCTACTGTCGTTTGCAACTGTAGTGGCAAAGGACATCTGTAGTGGCATAGCTTTCCAGTGAATGAAATGGAGAAAAACATATTGCTCTTCAAGCTTATACATGCTGTGTTTTGATTAAGGAAAGAATTTGTTGAGGTGATTAAAAAAATGCCTAAGAAACATGTAAGATTGCTTGTTCATTGGTTTGTTCATTTTTTAAGACTGCAGTCAGGGACAGTTTGTAAGTGAAGAGACGGGGAGTTCAGCTTGTGCCTCCACAGATGTTAGGAGTACCAAACCCAGCCAGACAGCAGCTGTCTTTCTAAGTGTGTGTGGCAAAGAGAAAGCCAGAGTGCAAAGACTGAGAAATGAGATGCCCAGTGCAGCTGGGCACATGTTGCAGAGACTGGCTGGCTGCAGGCAATGAAATTGGCCTTCATTCACAAGAGGTGAAGAGGTGCCAAGCAAAGTATAAGAAAAAGGAAACAGAGCACAGGAAAAGCCTAAACATTAGCATGACATTTTCCAGATTTGCCGTAAAAGCCTGGAGAGACAGCACCTGTGAAGGTAGGCAGGTTTATGATATTGCCTCTTAAAATACACTGATGCCAAGTGAGTACAATTTAAATTGGTTTTCTCTCTAACTACAGTAGTGGCTAAAAAAAACTTTCATTTTTACAGGATAGTTAATGGATATGTGAAAAGTCTTGATATTTATTGCTCTGTATGAAGATTCTTTGTAAATGTATTGTTTTCATGAACACAGATATCTGTGTCCAGTTTTCTTCTTTGTCTAGAAAAAGATTGGATGGGTTCTTCCACCACGGGTTACATTCCTGCAGCTCAACTGCATCTATTTATTCCAAGATTTTATGTTGGCTATATTTGTAATAATGGAATTTCAAAAAGAGGGTCCTGTGCATCATAGATCTTTTCAGAGAGTACTTTTCCTTCTTCTGGCATAAATCTCAAGCATTAGGAGGAAACTTCTTCAAGTGCCTCAATATGGCTGCTAAACCGAGATGCTGAAAGTATATTATTGCATGCATGAATGGCTTTTACCTTACAGATTTGCTGATTAGAGATATCAGAGTGCCCAGTGTGGATGCACGTCTCATTTGTTTTCACAATTCAAGTTTTTTAGCAATCCCTAAAAGTTGAACATGCTGCAGAAAAAATAGGCGGATCTTACAATTTTTCCTCTCCTTTCTAAATCTATTACTTTTGTGTGTGCTATTTTATTTTATTTATTTTATTTTATTTTTTTTATTTTTTTTATTTTATTTTATTTATTTTATTTTATTTTTTGCTCCAGCAGTGCTGATGGTACTTATTTATTCATAGCATCATCAAAAAGATGATCCAAAGGTCCTGTTGGGAGTTTATGCATACAAAAATACATGGTAGTATATTGTAAAGGCTATTAAGAAGAGAAGAGGGCTAAAGGGATGCCTTATCATCAGTGTAGTTCATTAGCAGTGTTCTAGTTTATGCCCGATTATCAGTATGGTACTTTCTGGATAAAGTAGCAATATTTTTTGGTTCCTAATGTCAATGTCATAGTCCCTTCCATGTCAATGGAAGCATTGCTGGATCACACGCTTGCACCTCTGCGCTGAGAAGGGAAAATGCAGGAATGCAGAGAGTTATTCTGGCTACTGTGGAAAATGCTGAGCAGCTCTCTGGACTCCACTGACAGTACTGATTAAATCCCCCTGGGTGGGAACAGACGCTTAGGCACCTTGCTCCCATATGGATGCTTATATTCCAGCATTTAGACCTAAGTGTTCACATAAACGGGAGCTGAATCACACTCTGCGTGTCCTGAGCATGGGAACAGCAAGGTCATTAAAGGAAAAGCAAATTCAGATTAAGGAAGAAGACAAAAAAACAAGTCATTTCCAGCGTGCCTTTATTTTTCTTTTTTTGTAAAGCATCCCTATTTTTTCCTTCAAAGTCTGAGGTGGATCCCTTTCCTCGCACTCTGCTCCTGCCTCCCACCCTGCACCGCTCGCAGCAGCAGGAGCCTCATTTTTCATTTTGGAAATGGAGTATTATCTTCTCAGGGCAGAGGAGGGAGAGATCAGAAATTGTTCCCTGCAGCCTCACCAGTTACTGCAAGTATCGGTTTCAGCTGCCTGAGCACACCAATAGCTCTCCAGACTCTTTCCGCTGCGTGACACAAAACAAAAACTTAATGGGGAAAATCGGAGCGGTCTTAGGGTGTCTTACATTTGTGTTAGTAGTTTGGTGATACCTTAATGCGATGCCCAACCTTTTAGTCAGTCTTTTCCCAGGAGACGCCATTAGGGTCCGGAAGAGCCGCTAATGTGCTGTAGCATCCATGTTAACAGGATTTGTGGCAGCGCTTGGGATTTAGTTAAAATTGAAGGATTTTTTTTCCCCCCAAGCGTGTGTAGCACAGACCACTGTTCGTACAGGGGTATTGGAGGCATTGAGATCTTGCCATCTCCAGTGCCTGTGGGGCTGAAGGCTCCCGGTAGCTCCTTCACGATCTACAGGAGCAGCCCCAGTGAGCTCACTGTGCCTATGGTAGCGTTGTTCTCATCAGGGTTTCGTGGCTCATCAACATCGAGCAGTTTTGAAATACTTTCAAGATGACTTCTTCCAAGACATGGGCTCGCAGCTTTTTCCTCTCAGGCGCCGTGCCCAAACTAGTGTAACGCAAAAGCGAAATGAAGGTCCTGGTTCATATCTCTGTTATTCCAGATTTTCATTGCTCTGACAGCACGGACTTCACTGTAATTACACTGGCTTATGTAAGATCAGAGCTCAGCGTGTTCCCTTCAAAACCTTTGTGAGCAGCAATGCTATAGGATTTCTGTCCATCTTCTTGGCATTATTTTATTGCTTAAACAAGGCAATTTGGCTTCTGCTACTGTGGTGCTGAAACGAATCTCACTCTTTTGTAATGGAGATGTACTTACTAATCTCCCCCATCACATCCCCAGCACTGGCTGCCTTTCCCAGTTACAATTTGCTGTAGGCTTGGAGCGGACAGAGGAACATGCTGCGTTGTTAAAACTTGGGGATCCTCTTCCCGATAATTTGATGTCTGGTCCAAGAACTCCGTCTATTGCTGATAGGGCTGTACTTTATTAAGAAATGAAAATTCATCCTCTCTTCCCTTCTTCTAAGTGTCAACAATCAAATACTTCTTCACCGAGTGGGAGGAAGCCATCCTACCTTCAGCATGTCTGTTCAGCAATACCAAAGAGGCTGCGTGACCTTTGAAGGTGGAAATATTTTAGAGCCAGTGCCCGCCACGAACCAGGGTGGCTACCAGTGCTGGAAGAGACCCAAGTATCCCTAGTGGTCATGATTTGAGCGGGACCTCTCTGAAGCTGGCTTCCTTGTTAGCACGTGCGTCCTCCTGCGCTCGTGGGTTCTCGTTTCCCACCTGCAGCATGTCTTAGTAACAAGCACCGATGTTATGCAATATGTCATCTCGCTGCCACTGCTTTTTCTTTTTTCCTCCATTACTGTCCCCTGATTTACACTGGAATTTTCTTTCTTTGCTTTGTAATACGGAATATATGTTTTCCACGCATCCTTCCTACGTGTAGCAAAAGCACACTCAGAAAAGTTACCCAGCTTGCATTAAAACACTTCTCTGTTTGATTTTTGTATTATTTTCTATGTTGATATTTTGTAGAGAGAAGTGGATTCTATAGCCTAAAAGGTCCTTGACATTCTTCTTGGCCATCTCACTAGCTCTGTGATTTTAAATGAACATTGGAAGTTCAAAAAAAAGAAAGTCAGGAGTTCCCATCGGTTGCCATATTTAAGATGAAAGGGTAAGTTAATAGGCTGTAAATTATTCTATTCTTTAGGCATTTTCTTTCTGTTTGTGCAATACTGTGTGTGAACTCTGCTACTAAGAGATTGTATCGTGAGTAACCATATCTACTTTTATTCCTAATTAACAAATAGTTTGTAGACCTAGGGATTTTCATTGATGTAAAGCACAATTTAATGAATTATTTAATGTGTTTAATCATTGTGATGTCCAAAGCAGTTGCTTTCATATATTATTTGTTGGTGGTTTCTGTAAAATGATACTCTTTATGAAAAATGTTAAAAATGAAGAAATTTTGTTGAATATTGTTGGATCCATGATTTACTCATGAGCAACAAATAAACATTGGTTGCATTTTTGAAACACTAAAGCTTCTCTTTTATTTATATTGTCATAAAAATCAATGGCATAAAACTTGTCAGACAGGTTTTAGGCATTATTAAAGCTCCACCATGCCCATAGCTATGTCTTTTTTTCTAACAAACCATCTTTGGAGGAAAATACATTGATAAAACTTAATATTTAATTATATTGGGGGTTAATCCCTAATATCGTGATTCCAATTGACTTTAGTAGGCTTTATTTTAGGTTGAATTAAGACACGAGTCTCAAGACTTGAATGGTTGCTAGCATTAATTCAAGTGACCCCTGGTGTCATAATTTTCGTATTTAGAGTAAATTAAGGCTTTAGTGTAGAAATAGTTAGTTGAAGTAGTGCTAGTGAATTCATTGGACTTCATTTTGATTCCAGCCCCTTGTTGACTGGACTGAGCTGTCAGGATACCCTGGTGAGCTGCTGAGGGAAGGGTATGAGAATATGCAGGTGGTTACCTCCCTGATGGCCTGCCATGTATGCCCACACGTCTTCTTGGACCTTGGGAGGACTTGACCGTGTATTCAGCCATTCTAAACCATGTAACCGACTAAATACCATGAGTTAGGAGAGGGGCGGGAACATGTTGTTGCTGCATGGATAGACTTGATCAAGGATGAAACACTGACCTCTCTCCTGCATGATGGCATGGGGAGTTCCTACTGCTAGGGAGCACTCAGTCTGCTAATGGGAATCACTGAGCACCATTCATGACACCCTGAAGTTACCCCTGGCCTCTGGCTGCTGCTCCAGAAGAATGTAGGCCTCAGCATTGATGTTGTGCCATCTGCAAGATGCCAGTTTCCAAAATGACCCTTGAATTTAGGAACCCAGATTGCTCCTGCAGCGTTCGTGCCATCTGAGAGGACACCAAGAGGCAATCTAGAGGCAAGCTTGGGAGTTTGTTGTGGTCACCAGTTGTGGGCACAAAATTAAGTGCACTGCATGGCAGGGTGAGTGGTGGAAAGGCAGAATGACTATTGTCACTTTTGCAGGCCCTGCACTCCAGTGAAAGCAGTTACAAAGCGGGGGCAGCAAGATGGTAAATGAAATAAATGCTTGTATTACTGATAAATATTACTACATAGCAAAAGCAGAAAAGGATTTTGCCACCAAAAGACAGACACATTTTTTTACACATACAGCACTACATTTCAAGAAATACATCAGAAAACTGTGCTGTAATGTGCAGTTACAGCATAGTTAAAAGCAAGAGCAAGAATGAGTGTTGCTGGACTGTATTTCTGATGGCTGGGGAAAGGTTTTGATTTTTAAGATTCCATTCACTTTCACTTCTATTTTAGCTCCAGAGGTTATTCAAGGTGTGACACCTTTCAACATTTGCTAAGAAATTTGTGACTATGCCCCTAAAATTCTGAATATGAGATTATACAATAGAGAGGTAAGTAAACGACTATTATAAATCTTACTGTTCTATAAAAGTGCAGAGCACTGGAAAAATGTAATGATGAGAATAAATAAGGCCTACCCTACTCAGACAAGGGGTTTAGTGAAGTACTTTGTCCGCTGGGTAAAAAGCTCACCCTGTCTCTGTGAAACATATAGATTGAGATATTTTTTGCATGTAACTAGAACTCAGTCAGCCCTCAGCCTCAACATGAAACTCCCATTGTCTTACAGGGATGGGTGAGGAAACCAAGAGACAGGGGGGAAGAAGTGAGGAGGTGTGCGAGCATCAGAAAGCCAAAGAAAGATGCATCAACTGTGAAAGGAAAGAGTGGGTGGAAGATGGCCCAGAAAAATCTGCTTAGCTATACAGATTTCACTGAAATAATGAAGAGTAGATTTGGGGGCATTTCCATCTTACTCAGAAATGTTTATCCCGAGTATTTCATAGATGCTTAGGTCCAGTCTCTTGAGACAGTGTCTGCAAGGAGATAGAGACTGTGCTCTGGCAGGAGTAGCCTGTGCCTCTGGGCTTTCACTTCAGCAGCGATACAGCCAAGTGACAAGGAGCCTTGGCTTACCACATGGGCACACAGAGACCAAAAAGTGTCTCACTTTGTCAATGGCAAGTTTACAGTCAGGATTGCTACATCAAGTGTGAGACTGCAAATCTGGGAGCAGTGACGCTTATGATAAGCAGTAATGACAATGTCACAGGTAAGGAAGTTAAAGTGTTTGTGACTAACATGATGCAGGAGTATGCATGTTAACTAACAGCAAGGTATTAAATAATAAAAAATAAATAAATAAATAAATAAACTCAGGTGAAATCCATCTGCAACAGACCAAAATAGAATTTTATCATTATAATTAGCAATACAGACTGCCTGGCTAATGCATAAGGTTAATATGTGAGTGGGATTGCTTGTGGCTACATCTTCAAAAATGCCACTATGCTCTTGCCCACCATTTGGCTTGACTATTACACACTAGACCCACACAGGTCCTGCCACCAGTTTGAGAGCTGCTGGTCGGTTGGGGGCTGTTGTTATTTGCAGAGTAGATGCACGGAACTGTTCCTCCATCCAGCACTATCTTCTGCGAGCCAGACATTTCCTTCACCCTCAGGGGTACTGCCAGAAACTCAGCAATCACCAGCCCGCTTGAGAGTGCCCCTTGGCACACTGGGGCCTTGTGAGCTTTCTGTGCTTGCTCTACTCCTTTAAAATGTCAGCCGGCTGCAGCAAGTGGCCATGCAGAACACTTCTAATACAGTTAATGCTCACGGTAGAGATGAAAGTAAAGTGAGAAATACCAAATCCCTTCCCCAGTTCCCCACCATTCTGAGACCCACAAATCTTGTAGTATTTGTGTCAATGTCCGCTTGAAGCTAATGCTTCCTATCATGAACCAAGCTGCTTCCCCGAAGCACGGGGTAAGCTCTATCTCCAGGGAGCTTCTTTGGACCTTAGCTGGTCTTGCAGCTTTCCTCGCTCTCTCTCTCCCTTGCTCCGTGAGTGCCTTTGACTTCTGATACACTTGCACAAACCTTTAGCCCCTACGGCTTTGCATCAATTGAGAGCTTTCCTCAGCTTCTGGGTCCCCGCTGAGTATGGGACGGGACTACCCTTGTCACTTCCAAGTGCCTTGTTCTCCCTCCAAGGAAACCACAGCTGAAGGGCTGGGCTGGGAGCTCCAACTGCTCCAATTACAGTGGCAAAGTACTTCATGGGATCAAGACTTTGGGATGGGGCTTTGACTCTGGCCCTATATATTGCACAAGCATAGGTTTAATCTGCTCAATACTTAAAAAGTGAGAATTGAGCAACAAATAAATGAATTACTGTTTATCAGTGGTTCAGACAAATAATCATAGTGTGTTTCCTCTTCTGTTTGGATCAGCTGCATAGCTGGCTCAGCAAATCACAGACTGAATTTAAACTCTCTTGGGTCTTAGCCAGGTTTGTCTTTGCCAGATTTTGTTTTAAAGAAGCATCTTTATTTATAAACGCAGAGCAGAATTTGTCTGTCAACATGGTTTATACTACATTTAAAGCTATTTAAATAAATTAAAAATATCTTATGGATACTATATTCTAAATACTTATGGAATAAGTATCTGGAGAAATTAATAGCTAGGAAATAGACATTTCTGGTACTCTTGGGCAAGAGAGAAGCTCTTATTGCATCATACTGTCTCCAGGCTTGGGAAATACAGTCACTTTTAGAAGGCAATTTGCCTCATGGAACAGCTGTCTGACCCTGGAAATTGTGACTAATCTGCCTCCCTCTTTCTGCATAATACTAAAGGAGGAAACCTGAAGAAATCTAAAATCTGTTTGCTTCAATGTTGCTCCCACTGGAAGAGCCCTGTACAATTCAGGCTTTATTGCCAACACTTAAATGTAACTGAGAAATTAAGGTTTGTGCTTCCCCATCTGTCAACATCTTTGGAACAAAACTACAAAGATTTATATTACATAGTTTACACAGTTTTCATAAGAACTTCTCTGAGGCCATCCAGCCCAGAATTGTCTACGACAGTAGCCAAGGTGGCTTCTTTGGCAAGCCTATAAGAACAGGAAAGCGTATGTCCAGCGCTTCGAGAAAGTTGCTGAGCTGGTCTGCACCATTTCCTGCTCTACTACATCTTCCTTTGGAGACGGCAAACCAGAGCTGTCCATACGATTCAAGGCACAAGCAGCCTGTGAATGTGTATGGTGACATAACAACATTCTCTGTGTTGCTTTCTGTTCATTTCATAATATTTTCTATAAAACAATTTGGGGGTTTCTGACCAACACTGAGTACAAAGTTGGCATTTTCACAGAATTATCTATTATAATGGCAAGATCTCATTTCCAAAATGAGCCAACCCTGAACTTATCGCAGTGTACGAAAAATTAGAATTGTATTTTTTTTCCCATATGCCTCACATTAAAATTATCTAAGTTCAATTTCACCTGTCATTTTATCACCATTGCTCTGTATCATCAGGGCCTGCTGCATTTCACACTCTGTCCTTGTCTTTAGTACCCTGAATAATTTAGCAGCTATTCTGCAGCCCAGATTAGTGTCCCCACAGCTCATTTTGCAACCTGACTAGGCAGCGGGGAGCAGAACTTGAGGCAAGCTGACATAATATCCTGGTAGCAGATATAAAGGTTTCATTTGCTTTCCCAGCCCTTTTGATGAAAGTGCTGAGATGCATGCTGCCATTCTGCTGCTCTTGCCATGTAGGTGGAAAATCAGTTTTTATTAGTGTTGTAAATTGCTTTTCATTCAGGTCACCATAATCAGAAAGGTATTGCTTTGTGCTTCCTTCTTTTAGCAGAGATTCATAGCGGAAGGCTGTTTAATCCCCTTTCTCATCTGTATTCACAGATTTTTTTTTTCCAGAAAACTTCTGAAATTATGTCTTGGTTTCCCTCTTTCACACAGATTTTGGCAAATCGAAACTTCTGGCTTTCCAGCACATAAGCGGTTCCTGTCTTCACTTCCTCTCTTTGCTGTAAGGCTATAAACAAAGGCATACTGAGGGAGCTGGCAGTAAAAGTGCAGAAGCTGAAAAGGTCAGAATCTTAAATCATGGATCAGATAAGACAAAGAATTTCTGATATCTCACGGAAAATAAGTTACGAAGAGTGTGATGAACACTGTGTATAACCCAGCAGGAAACCATATATGGAAAAATGTGAAGCGCCATAAACTTCCCGTTCTGATTTAATTTGCTCCCACTGCATTTAGAAATTATAGCAAAAAAAAAAAAAGCATTGATAGCCACATTATTATTTATACGCAGTAGGAAGCAAGGCTGAGCTACACGCAGAGATTGTCAAGAAGAGGAGGGAGTTGCTTTTAGGTTTGCAGAAATTTCATTAACTGTGTTTTGGTTTTAAAAGCTTAAAAATCAAACTTGCCACCCTAGCAGCTACCAGAAAGGTATAATTACAATGATTTAATGATTATATTTCAATAGTGTGCATGAGTTGAGGCTCATTTACTTCTCTGGATGACCACGGTGTCAAGAGTGAGGAGACACCCCGTCAAGAAGCCATAAAAAGTGGGATCTGCTGAGAGGTCTCCCTACTGCCCAGTCCATATTGGCATTGCTTGTGTTTCAGGAATACTTGGGCAGATGAGGCAAGACTTATGCCCAAGGTTACCAAAGTCATTTTGAGGTAAACGATTGAGGTAAAAAATCAGATTAGTTCGTCCCTTGCTGGAAGCAAGCCAGCGCTCATCACAAACAAGGCCAGTTTCGTATACCAGTTCCCCAAAGATCCCAGATTAGGAGAAGAAAATGAGAGTTGAAAATTAAGCAGTCGTCTCTCTCCCTTGAGGTCAGTTATAAAGAGTGAGAGAAGATGAAGGTAAGTGAAAGATGACTAGAGAAAGGAGCTATTGCAGGAGAAGTAAGGCAGCTCATTGCGGGGAATCATCCTTCTTGCTTGTGCCTTCTCCTTGCATTGGCCATCTTGGTCCTCCTCTGCTCCGAGTCACAGTGGTTTACAGCAGAGGTGAGCTGCAGAAGAGCCAGATTCATAGATTTTGCTAGTATTGTGGAGTGCGCTTTCTTCACCTCTTTCTTGTAAGGCTCAAGGATAAGAACCTTAACATTTCTTCTTAAAATATAAGACTTAACTTCTTATTTATGAGCTACTTCTGAAACTGAGAATGTCTCGTAGCCTTACTTCAATATCCTGGTGTTCGGCCTAGCCTATAAATAATGTAGCAGGGCTTGGAGATGCGTTTCCATGCCAAGGCTGTAAACACACAGCGAATATTGATATGCTCTCTCCAAAAGCAGGCATGGAAAGCTGTGTGCCCAGGGACTTTGGGTGGCTCTGCAGCGGGGCTGGAGGGAGAAAGGCTCATTCTGCCCCATGTGAATTTTGGAGATCTGTCGCCTCAGGCAGCTGCCACTGTTCTGGCCACTTTTAAGTACACTCAGAAAGTCACTCAAAACATCAGAATTAAGAGACCAAGCTAGATCCTTCAGCAAGGAGAAAGTACTTTTTTGTTGGTGGTGGTTTTTTAGACCGTTCCCTGTACAATAGACACTTCTTTAGGCCATGTGTCATTAATCATAAAGATACATACGTGGAATTACCAGGGCTTTTCCATAGAAGACATTTACTTGCTATTTAAGCAGGACATTTACTTGCTATTTTAACTTTACCACAAGTTCACACTGAAAACAGGCCAAGAGGAGGAATCCAAAAGGAGAATTTTCAGGGAGGAACTTCCTTTGACTGTAGGCAGCAAGGAAGAAAGCCAAGAGGCGCCTGGTGACACCAATGTTGACTTCCTAATTCTACTAGAAAAATGTTTTCGGAGAGATCTGTAGAGCCAGAGGGACTCAGTCTTGAAGTGCAGCAGTCAAAATACAGTAACTCAGAGAGTATAAACTGTATTTTCCAGGCCGTAATTGGTCAGTAAGCTCATTGCAGATTCTTACTTCATTCATCCTCTTTTGTTTGGCAAAAAACGAAAAAAAAAAAAAGACTTTGTTCAGATACTCACACTTCCCAGGATCCCTGCTATTATCACAAATATAGTGTAATTAGTGCACATGGACATGGAGGTTTCAACTTTGGCTCTTCATCTTGGTTGAATGACAGATAAAATAAATAAATAAAAAAAATCCAAAAGACCAAATGTGCTTTCTCTCTATGCAGAGAGCCTCCTAGGGAGCAAAGACTATTCATACTGGTAATTGCCATGCCAGGAGGCCAGAAGTTAATCTCTAGTCCTTGAGAAACTTATCAAGGACTTGGACTTAGAAAAGGAAAGGGAGAATCCCCTCTTTCTCACTTCTCATCACAGATGTGAGATAAATCCTAAGCAGACACATGCGTTAACCCTGTCCTTGCAACAGCTGTAGGGGAGGCAGAGATGGTTTCATGAATTCCTCCTGTAGATGTGCTTGCCATTCCCTGTCAGCCGTAAGAGAGTAACCTCTCTTCTGGACAAGGGTTTGCCAGCTCTTGTTTGTAATTTTTTGTCGTTAGTGGCAAGATCATTAACAAATTATACACTGCAACGTGTCAGTAAGCTTACACCAAAAGTCATCTGCTTGTAGGCATCATAGGATTCCCACACAGAGCTCCCAAGGATTCCTGACAAACAGGAGATCAAAATCCGGGACTCTTCCAGCAAATTCATGTTAAAACAAGCAATAACAAATGACTCTCTTGCACTGCTCTTGTGGGCTGCACAAGCCTCATCCGCCCTAAGGGCAGATGGGGGGCAGACTGGGGTTACCACTTGCAGCAGCATCTTGCAGGGGGACCAGGGCAAGGGTGAACTCTGTGCCTGTGTGCAAACAGTCTCTAGGCATATATTAGTGCTGAACATACCGCAGTGGTCCTGAGTGTTTCTGAAACCTAAAGATACCAAAGAAAAATAGTGAATAAGGACACTAATTAAAAGGAAAAGCAGCCAGAAGGGAGTTAATAACTCCTGTTCATGCAAGCTTGGATTTTTGGTTATTCCCCTTTTGTGTGAATTTAGAATACGTAAACATATTAACTTCGAGTGTCTTGTTTTAATCAGACGGACACCTGAGCTCTGTTTTTTTTTGTTTCTTTTTTTTTTTCCCCAGGATATATCACTAAAATGGTATTTCCTTTTTAATTTTCTCTACACATGACACCTTATCTTCTTGTTCAACTTGCAAGATATTTTCCTAAGCTCTCCAAGTGACTATTTACCTGTTGGAACATTTACATTGATGCTCCAGGGCGGGCAGCTGCTCTTGGCAGCTTTACTTTCGGACCCAATGGGCCAGGCTTTGAACTTTTTTCATCTTGAAAAGGTCAGGCACTGACAATTTTTAATTTCACAACTTCTGTGGGGATCTGAACAGCCCTCACTGAACAAATAAATTAGTGTGAGACTGACTGCTTTAACCAAGCTACAGTTGTCATTTGGGGGAAGAAGTAAATTAATTCCAGTAAACAAAGAAGAAATCCTTGATGCCATTCTGACAACGCTGAGATCCCAGCAAGAAGGGAGAGAAATTTATCTTATTAATTGTTTAAGCCTTTGATGAACTCCCAGTTTGTCTTTTCTGTTTGGGTAATGATAATACTGTAGACAGTTGAGTCTCAAACATTAACAATCTGTTAGCCATGCAAGGGCCCAGCAGGACGTCGTGCAAGGGATGCCACCTCGGGGACCACCTACAGCAGTTTAGGCAGCTCAGAGCAGCTTGGCCGCAAGATCTCACCTGGGAGGTAAATTAACCTGATGCAGACAAAGCCGTATGAATGCATTTTTGATTACAGTTCTGCCAATAAAAGTGGGGGGGAAAACTTAGACCAGAAACCTCTTCCTTCACAGACAAACCTTAAGGTTGAGGAGAGTGTCTTAAAGCTGTGATAGAGCCCGTACACCTGAGCAGAGGCTGCTGTGCCTTGGGCTTTATAAGCTATCCTGTTAACTGGCGCTGTATCTCCAGTGTAGAACCGAACAGGGCCAGGGCATGTCTATGGTCTGTCCTTGCTCATGCGCTGGCTGTTGTGCCCTCCCCCGTGGTGCCCAGGCACGGTCTGAGACATGGTCTGGGCAAGCAACTATCCTCAAAGCAGCCTGGACAAGGCCACCGTGGATTGGGATGGGAGCACCAAGGACATTTATTTGCTCAGATAGAAGCCACCCTGTGCCACTTGCCTACAGTCCCACAAGCAGGCTCTTGTCCATGTATTTAGCAGTATGTGCATAGCTTAGGGTGCGCGTGTTGGCAATGCTGGTGGGCATTTTGGTGGCATGTTTAGTAGACTGATGGAAGGTAATGCTCTTGGCAAGCATTTTTTTGCTGATAGCTAACTCAAGACAAACTGTCCTGCTTATCCCTTCTCCTGTCTCTTAGAGTTGGATACATCTCTCTCTGGGCCACAATTCCTGCCCTTGGTGCGGTGGCTGAGACAAGTGAAACAAGATATTTGCAAAATGTCCTCAACTACAGCAAGTTTCACAAGCTTTCTGTAGACATATGCCATGGCAGAGTTGGTTTTTACTTTTTTTTTTTTCCTCTCTCTTTTTTGTTTGTTGATAACATCCCATCTTCAAGGAAGATGAAAATCCGTATTTCAGTTGCAGGGTGTGTGATGGCTACAGCCGTGTGACTAAGCGAAGTCTCTTGTCACTAGGTTCTCTGTAAACTTCTGTACCTTAAATGCAGAGGGGAAATACTTCTTTGCTGCAAAGGCCAATGCCAATACATTGGGTCAAGCGCAGAATAATTCTGTAAGTACCCACCACTGAAACAGCAAGTTTTGTGATACTGACAGCACTGAAATGCTAAAGAGTTGGAACTCATCTTCTGGAGGGGCCTTCACAGTGCTGGCTTGGGGACTGGTGGGGAGCACAGAGGGTCCAGGAGAGAGAGCCAAACATTGTTCCCTGTGCTCTGGTGCCCATGTCATGCACATGGGTCTAGATAAGCTGCTCATCTCTTCCTTGCAAATATGACTGGAGGAGGATGCGAGATTAAGAGGTATAAATTCAAATCCTAAATCCTTCTGACTCAAGGAGATTCTAACTTATTGCTCTTTCTTCCCAATCCCTGATCTAGCCATCCATTAAACTGAGGGCAGAGCTAAGCTGAAGGAGGGACAGTGAATAGCAAGTAGGCAACCTTCCTCTCTCCATTTTCCACTCAGCTGGATGACTGTGAAGGATATAGGTCCTTAAGTGGTTATCTCAGCAAAGAAGAAGTTTGCTATTTGTACTTCCAAGGGAAAGTGACCGGCTGAGGTCTGTGGTTTGTTTGCATCAATTCATACTCACATGGATAGGTTTTTTTGGGGGTAGAATCTTAGCTTGTGATCTTTTGCCACAGAGATCATACATCTGATCTTGGTTTGCTTTTAAATTGAGGCACGGCAAAAATGTGCCTCAGAGCACTAGGAAATACAAGGGCTGGTGGATGTGTCAGTCTAACGGTAGACAGGCCTCAAAAATGCCAGGGAAAACATTAGCGTTCTTTTCCATGAGGATCTGCTTGAATATGAAAAGGATGGATTACCTCATCCACTGAATATATAGATCTGATTTTTTAATTTTGTCTTATATTTGCAAGCCCTATTCCGTATGCTAATTTACTGCATGGAGCTCTCTGTCGGATTCACCATGTCTGAGGTTCCTGTTGAGGCACAGAAAACACATGTGAGAAAGTAGCTCTGTAAACCTAGATACAATTGTGCTGCACCTCTTGCTTGGAGAGATGCTGCATCTAGAAACTCTGCTGCCCCGGAGGAGAAGTATGAGAGTAAAAAGGCTTGAGATTTGGGGGAGTTTGACTGTGGAGAATAGAGGAGGCTATGGGCTTGAAGAGAGGATGGTAAAGTAAGATAGTAAGATACAGAGCCTTTTAATCTGCATACCTTACCATGATGGCTGTTTTATTAAAAGTAGAAGCCGCATTAGTTTTGGGACCTCCCAGCCCTTTATTTGGCCTAATACCGCAGCTGTGATTGAGCCTGCTATGGTCCTTATCAGAGCTGCTGTAATAAAATAGAACATTTAATGTTTCCTTTTGGTAAAACTGGAAATGAGGCTCTGTGTCCTGTCCACGAACTGGCTAGATATAGCACACTGGTTTAAAGCTCTGTTCTGTAAATCAGCGCGCAAATTAATGCAATCTGCCAAGCAAGCAATGAATATCAAGGAGGTTTCCGGGAAAAAAACCATGGCAAGTTGAATTCTTCAGCTACTGCAATTGATATGGCCTGTCTTAGGAAATAATAAACATTACATTTGGGGAACACAGAAGTCCGGAGACATAAATTCCCCATCCCTGCATACAAAGGACAGAAAAGGAACAGAAAGTCTAAAATGTATGATGCCCTGCATTTTATGCCACAAGACAGTCACAGGCAATCATGCAGTGAACACAAACATGCTGTACTCCGGTATATATTATAGTCAACAGCCAGCAGACTAGAGAGTTGTTGAATGGATGCTGCCCAGGAACTAAAAAGGCCTTTTCTAGTCTCAGCATCCCCAGTGTGGTGAGGTTTGGCCTAGCTGTTCGATTTGTTAGCCAGCTGCTGATATAATTAATAGTATGTGAACCCTGTGTCATTTTCTCCTGATGATTTCTGACAAAGTGAGAGAGATTTTTTTCTCCCTTCCCACGAATACCACAAGTTATCTGAGTTCAAACTCAGGGCTTGGGGTTTGATGCACAGTTTGTCTGATGGAAGCATCTTCTCTAAGAGGCAGTTTAGGATGCCCGAGGCATAGAAACAGGTTATTACTCTTTTCATTTGCATGTAATGTCTACTTGTTGCTGCTCATGCATCTTTATCGGTGGCTCCCTCTGCTCTTCTGAGCCAGGGAAGAGCAGGAGGGTCGCGTTTGACATGTGGCACCGCAGCAGGGAGCCCTGACGAGCAGGACCTGTGGCTGCCCCGGGGGCTCCTGCACCCCTGGGAGCTGCGTGAGTAGCACCGAGGCACACAGATAACGAGCGGTGGTGCAACCTGCATGGAGCCGCGCAAAAGGGGGTGCTCCTCACACCACGGCGGCTGCGCGGTCTGCGGAGGACAGCGTTTGAGGGCAAAGATTTCTGCGCCTTTCTGAAGTCTTTGCAGCTTTACCTTAGCAAAAGCTGCAGTGAGCAGTGGTTAATGGGGAGTTTAGGTCAGAACGGCATAAAAAGTTTGATGAGGAAACCAAGAGGAGAGTGGACTGCCTTCTACTCCCAGGTCTCTCTGACCAGAGTGTGCAGGAGCTGCTAGGTTACACTAGTTCACATCCCCATCCACATCCCCATCCGGAGAGACTTGGAAGTGTGGCGGAAAGCCATCGGCAATCTGTCCGTTTTTACAACGACGGAGTGTCCGAACGCTGTGATCTGTGCTCCTCGCAGTGACCTGGGACATGCAGCCTGCTTCGTCTTCCGTGCTTCTCCAAGCATTACCTTTCTCCAGCTGTAAGCAATGAATGCACTGTCACGTTCCTCGCTGTGGTGCGTTTTTAGCCAAGAGCTGCTTCTTACAATTCTTACATAAAACTGTTTCTCAGGAATGTAGTTAACAGCCTTTTTCACTTTAATTTGTTATCCGTTCCATTGACTGCAGCTTTCCCGATCTGACGAAGGGTGCACATGCTAAATGCCACACAGACACGCTGTGGGCATCAGGGGGTGACAGGGTGTCCTTCTGCTCTGCATCTTGCAGGGCAAGCCACTGCAAGAAGTCCTGAGGTAAAGCACATTGCAGAGAGTGTTAAATGATATTACAGAGGTGACGTGTAATCAGCATAATGTACACATGTGAATTTAACTGAGAGATGCAGTGGATGGCCACATTGCTCACTGGAAATTTCCTATTAAATGTGCACAAGTAACGTAAGTGCTACTGATGGATAAGCCCTTTGGGCATTGCAGTCCTGCCTTTTGAAAAAAATGGCACTCTTCTCTGCCATACCAAATGTACTTAGGCTAAACTATGCCATTAAAATATACCAACTGCAACTTTTTTTTTTTTTTCTGGGTGCAAACTATAAAGCATTTAGAAAAAAAATGTGCACAAACTTTTAATGCAGTTTCATACAAGGGAAGATACTGATCTACCCCTTAGGTCTCTCTGTGCTGTGCTTGCCATTTCCATGGGGAAGACAGTCCCTCACTTCCTCCCCTGGGCTGTGGCTATGCAGAGATGAACTTACGCTCTCCATTTTAGGTATAAGTATTTGATAATCACACCAGGACATCTCAGTTATTGTGGATTTAAATATATAAATATAATATGCTGTCTCTGATGGTTATAACACAGGCAATCATTAAAAGCAGGCCTATTCATTTAAAGGTGTATCTACAGCTATAACTTGTGATAGCTACGCCACAGAAAAATAATATACTGTAGAAATGTTTATGAGTAGAGCTGTGTTTGATCATGCTCCTGTCAGCTTTTTAAATTTATACTTGGCTACTGCAAATTCTTGCTATAAATTCTGGCTGCAGTAGTCTGCATTCTTATTAACAGCTTAGTTTAAGAAAAGAGAGAAGTGTGGGAGGTAAAGGATTAAGGAACAGTATATGCACATCCCAGATACCTCTTCTTAGCAAAACCTTGCTTAAACAAACAAATAAACAAACAAACCAACAAAAAGAGCGTAACAAGCCCATATGTCCTCTGGGAGAGCTGGCTAGAAGGGAAGAATCGCGCGCAGCTGTTGGATAAAGAGCAGAGGCATCAGGGGAAGCTGTTTGCAGTGAGTCGGGGAGGATTTAGAGCACAGTTTATGTTTCTGATTGAGCAGCCACCTCTGAGGGCCACATAATGCGCCAGAAGATTAGCTTAGGAGACTTGTTTTAAGGACCCCTGCAGTCACTTGTGGAGGCGATGCGATATTGCTGGTGACGGGCAGCAGCTCCCGGCCCTGCCAGGCCTGCACAGCGCCCCAGTGCAAGGACAGCCTGAGATCAGGGTGCTCCCCTCGTGCTGGGGAAGGTGAGGTCTCAGCCTTTTGCATGGCCCATGGAGAGGCAGATGGGTGCTGAGACAGCCCAAGATGGTAGCATGGGTCTTCCCACCTTGCTCCCCCTGCCTGGATGTCAAGCTGGCACCTGCACCTTGCAGATGTGAAGTGAATTTGATGGTGCACCCATCACACTTCCTCTTTTAAGCTGGTCTTTGTAGTGCTCTAAAGCTCTTCCTATACTGTTTGTTTTCCCCAAATGTTCTTGTAGCAGGTTTTCTTACACTGACTTTTGTATTACTATTATTTCAAAAGTGGCTCACCCATTAAAGTCTTCAGGTTTTACTCTCAGCCTAAAGTGCAGGTCTCTTCACATTTGGAATGCTGGGTACTCCTATCTGGGCAAATAGTTTCCATCACTAAGGACAGCCTTGATGGAAATGAAGGGTGTAAATTTAGCCTGGCATTTCTTGGCAAATATATGTATATATATTTAATGTAAATGATAGAAACACATTACACCTTGCATGTTGTGACTGGGACCTGCCACAGCCATGCTCTCAGCCACTAATTATTGCATCCAAATTAACAGACCGCCACATCCCACATCTCAGCTGGGAAGCAGCTGCTAATGGCAAAGAGGCAGTAAAGCACTTAAACCTCCTCTGAGCTGCGCCTAATTGTACAAAAGCTCCATGTCCGTTGGCGCACATTTTGTTTATACGGACATATTGGCTGTTGTGCTGAACGAGAGGCAATAAGTGCCCAATAAGTGCATGCCCTGACAGGGGAAGAAGGAACAACATCAGACAAGGGGGAGATTCCTAAAGCCCTCTGCTTCCTGCTATAGCCCTCCAGCCACTGATCCCTGTCCGTCTCAGTGCAGGTCCTGCAAAGGCAGCATAATTCACTGCTGACGTCTGACTTCTTTGCCATGCAATGAGCAAAAAGCGTTCTCAGGCAGGTGAGAGTTTAGGAAGCTGTTCTTTACCTTGTCTTATTACAGGTGGGATCTGGTCTGCCTAATTTGGGATTAGGAGCTCTGACAACGTTAAAATTGCAGACTAAAACTGGACAGCTGAAGCTGTTACTACCCCTGGTCAGTCTCCTTATCCCCTGACTCATCAGATGCTGCAGCTGCTGCTGAGGAGCAGCATCCGAGCTGCTTGCAAAGCCTCCCCTGCAGCTTGCAGCCTAGCACAGCAGCGCAAAGCAAATCAGCATGAAAAGAGCAGAAGCAAAAAGGAGCCGGTGTTTAGTCCAGTTGCTGTCCCTGGTGGCTCCCTCCTCCCACGACTGATCTACTTTAGTGAGAACCTGATTGATGCCTAACAGTTGTCCCTTCTTGGTCCTTGGGTGCTCTGGATCCACCCTCTTCTGGAGGCTCAGGCCAAGGTGTTCAGGACACCAGAGTTTTTAAAACCAAGGAGAGGCCAATTTAACACTTCCCTCTTCAGGGCAAAGTTTTACCTGCTTGACTATCCACATTGCCCCTCTTTTAAAGAGGTAGGCCCATTGCATTAGGCATCTGTTCTTAAAAATACGTAAGCAAAATAGGTCCTAAGAGGACATAGCTACCTCCTGGTTCTTCTTACATAGAAGAATGGATCAACCCGTGGACATCTTTCCGGCAACCTTCTTCTTTTTTCAGTCTACACAGAACCACAGAATCCCAGAATGGTTAAGGTTGGAAGGGACCTCTAGAGATCACCTAGTCCAATCCCCGCACAGAACTCAGGGCACCATGTCTTTCCCTCCAGCACAATTTATGAAATGTGCTAGCTCCAAGGCTGGAGCTACTCAACCTCTCAGCCCAAGTTTTGGTATCACTCCATATTGTCCCATGCACAGTGTGCACAGGAGGTAGGCTTTTCTTGCCCATTTCTCTTCTAATCTCAGAGACCCTGAGGAATTCGAGCGTTGGTGCTAAGAACTGGTACAGCTTGCAGGCGGAGGGTTAATTGCACGGACAGCCTGTGACTTAAAGAATATCTTCGGTGTGCCACATAAAAATGACAGACTTATGGAAGTGATAGCTTTATAGCACTCTCCTATCTATTCCCAGTACTAGCTTTGTGCCAAAGTCAGGGACTTCTGTTTAAATGAAAGCTTTATCTTTGGTATTTTCACAGTTTTTGTTGAAATTACATTGTTCTTCAGTATCTGTCTACTCATAAAAAGCAAAGAGCACAGGCCAAAGCTGATGACTGCTTAATTGATATTTCAATTCCAGAAAGAGGCTTTTGAGGCTACATTATTGTCAAGACATTGAGATATTCAGGCCTTTTTGGCAGGCAGATCCTTACTGAGACATTGAATTGGGGGCAATTGCCTTGTTGCTCTTGCTCTATCTTCCCCTAATTTGTAGGACTAATCTAGTTCTTGCTGTTCATGGAGGTTCCCTAGCTGGAGCACTTGTGAAGAAAAAAGGGGACAATTTTGGCTAAAAAACACTCTCCCTAGAACTAGCCAAGTAAATTGAAGAGTTCAGTTGCTCCTGGGGTTCTTGTGACCTTAGTCCCAGGGGTTCCTGAGCAGGCTGGATTACTTTAAGGTTAATACTCAATTTTCCGCGCTTACACTGGAGCCAGAGAAAGAAAGAAAAGAGAGAGGAAACTGGCAAAGGCCATGTATTCACAGAGCCCATGAGCCCGTTTCTGGTTTCTGGTGTTTCTGTCAGACAGCCTCTCCATCTCCCAAGGTATGATTAGCAGAGAGCTGCTGGCCTTAGAGAGTTATTGCCTTTCTGGTGAAATAGGTTTGCAAACAAGCAGGTTTTGGTCATTAGTTGAGATCTGCTTCCTTGGAATGCAGAAAAAAATGCACTGTGCACCAGCGTGCAGAGCAGAGTTGGGTGAACATTGGCACAAATTCAGCGTGTGACAGTGTGGGAGCCCAGTGCACTGCCGGGGCACACCAGCATGACAACAGTAATCCGCCTCTTGCCGTCGGTTTTGTCTTCCCAGGATTTTGAAGGCAAGAAGAAACTGTGCCATGAGAGTCTATAAAACTGTATCAAGAGATTGTTGTATCAAGACGTAACTCCTGGTTGAGTTTCAAAAAGACATCCAGCCTTGATTTAAACACTTTAAGTACTAGGGCACTGACAGTATACATGCACCTCAACTTGAATCTCAATTAATTTACCTTTTGTTTTCCGCCCAGAGCCTATGCTTGTTATAAATTTATTCACCAGATTAAAGAATTTTTTTTTAATCAGGAATTTCTTCATGAAGTTACACCTGAAATGGGACTAACCGCATATAACTTCTTCTTTAAGAGGTGGAGCTTCAGTGGTTTCTCAGTGTGCTTGCTTTAACAACTGTATTTTGAAACTTGCATCTAAAACACATTCCAAGTGTGGGTACCTGAACAAGCATCATTGCCCGGCATCCCAATCCCAACAGTGCGGGTTGCAGGGGGAACAGGACATTCTTGCACTCAGTCCAAATTGGACTTTGAGAGGCAGGAGCAGCAGTGGCCCCTCTTGGTGCCCATGCATGGCCCAAACACCACACCACCTCCTGTGGCACTGCCTACAGCCGTGTGCACCCTGGAGATCTTATGGCCGGTGGCCACAGAGAGCCCAACACTTCTCAAGCCCCTGTGTCCCAGGGACACGGTCTCACAAACGCTGATGCCAGGCCTTACCAATACTGTTTTTTCACAGTGACCTGTCCTGAAATAACTCTTATTTGACTTATAAGGGAGGGAGAATTTCCAGAATAGAAAAGGAACTGTTCTTTTAGCTAAAAGGTGCTTTATGGGGATTGTCCATCCTTATTTTGTAAATGCATTGTCTCACATGGTAACCAAGGTGTAAATGGTTCCTTCTTCCCCATCCAAAGGAGAGCAAATAGTGACAGGATGTCACCCTTACAAATCATTGTCATAGTTACTTGCTCTCTGTTTTTTTTGTTTTCCCCAAAGATAAGCCTGCCCATTGTATGCATATGCAAAGAAGTTAAATTGACTTGTTCAGTGTCCCAGCGTGGGTCCAGCTGACACTGCAGGAGAACTTAGTTTTCACTAGGTGATTTTACACTGCAAGCTACAGAAACCTGCAGGGAGACGCTTTTTTAATCAGGCAGGATTTTGTATTGAGCCAGGAACAATCTCAGGCAGCTGCAATAGAAGCAGCTCCTCTTCTAGCTTATAAAAGCAGAGCAACTTTTCAGGCATCCTCTTGTGACAAAGGATAATATCGCGGGTGCATTGTAATCGTCAGCCATTTGGAAAGAATTGCACTTGGATCTTGTCTTTACAGAGCACTCGGTGCTTTTGATAAGATGATGATAAAAAAGATGAGTGTGTGTTTTTGCGTGTGTAAAACCCTAGCTTTCAGGGCATTAAATCTGCTTCCTTGTGAAGAATTTCTTAAGACCTGTATATCAGTTTATTATTCTTCTCTTCAGCTCTAGATACTCAGTGACTGACTACTTCCACCTATTTTTTCCAAAATGATGGCAGCTTTATTTAGGTGATAATAAGAGTGCTGTGCTATTTTATGAGGCTGTAATCCAGTTCCCAAGTGGGTGAATACTCTACAAGGCCACAGAGTTTATCCTGACAATCCAAGAAACTGAATTATTGACTGAAAAAATAGTGGTGTTCCTGCTCGCGTTGTTATGCTACAATCCTTCAGTATTGTGCTAGAAAGATGTTCAGAGTTTTACAGGAAGAAATGACAAGGAAGAGGACAGGAATCACCAGGAGGAGCACTCTGGCAGAGGCAAGTGATAATTCACTGCTGCTTAATTGTTTCAGTAATTTCTTGAGGATATTTCCCATTTTTCAGGCAAGGATGGTACCTTCAGCTAAGATTCCTTGTCTCTGGGTTAGGTGCCAGCTAAATAAATTCCACAGGCCACATTGCTGAGAGGTGAAGATTGCTCACAAAATGCGGAGTCTGACCCGCACCTGAACATCCCTGTAGGACAAAATCCCTAAGGCTCTCGCACTGCATGGGTTGAGGGCTCCCTGCACATAGTGTGGGAGGAGGAACCCAGAAAGGGCTCTGACTTGTTCTGTGCATTGCTTCACTGTCCTGGTTGGTTTTTAAAAGGGATCTATAACTGTTTTTTGTTTGTTTGCTTGTTTGTTTTTAATTTTAAATGCTAGATTTTGATAAAAAAGGGCAGCTAGGCAACTTGCAGCAAATAAATGCCTGTGTGGAGTTTCAATATGCAAACTGAACATTATAGACCTCAGTACATCTGGATGGATGGGATGCAGCTCAGACCAGAGCTGTATTCCTTAATTAGAGGAGTACTTACTACTTAACCAAAAATCCTCCTGGTAAAACAAGGAAGGAGTGAGACAAGGGTTTTGCAATGTATATGTAGATTCACTGACACTTGTCTGGTGATGTATATGATAGATTGCAAGAAAAACACTGCTGAGAATTATGGTACTTACTGTCTTGTTCTGATGCTTCACCCAGCACGGGTGTGATATTTAGTGCAAACCCTTCAGAGAGCTTGTTTGGATAGTGCATATAAATGACAGCATACCTTAAACATTGCACAAGTGGTCATCGTTCCTTAGGGTCAGCTTGTTTCGCAGCACCGGTGGATGATGTTTTCTTTTCTGTAGGCCACTAGTGTTGTACCTCACCATTACAGTGTCATGCACACGTGTTGCCTTTCCACTGAGCAGAGCACAGGGTACTCCCCCGAGGAGTAAGATGGGTCATGAGAGCCTGAGGTTGGTACGTCAGCCCCAGCTCCTGGAGCCGGTGGGTTCTGAGAGGTGTTTATGTGTGCGTGGACCTAGACCCAGAGAGAGCCACAGCTCGTGTTTTGGCAAGAAACTTCATGGCAGAAGGAAAAAAAGCTGTAGTCATCACCTACGATGCCTGACACCCCAAAAGGGCTTGAAATGGTGCACGACAGCATTTTGTGAGTTTTTAAGGCACAGAAATGCCAAATAATGTTACAATTAATTAAAATAAGAGATAAACATTATATCTATGTATATGCTTAGATAATCACTTCAGGTTTGAGCAGGTAGACTTGGCTTTGGTGTCCTTTTTCTTCAAACCTGCTGAAGTGTTCAGGCTCACTGACAACTTTCAGTAGGTTTTGAAAAGGCAGTCAATAAATGAATTTATTTAATTACTATTTAGTCACTTTTTAATATAATTTACCAGAATTATCAGTCTGAAAAGAATTGGCTGACAAAGCTCCATGCTAAAATTCTTACCTATGTTTTGCACACATGGGGATACTTACCTAATTCCAGTCTAGGATATCACTTAAATATCTCACTGACAGTGAGATTAGAAATAAGTTTAAACATGAGGTGCCTTGCATGTCTTTTTTTTTTTTTTCCTTTTTTTTTTTTCAGTGTATCTGTGACCTCTGTTTAACCATCAGATTTTGCTGTTTGGGCGGTATCCTGCTCAGTCACGCTTATCTGAGTGTTTGTTTCCATGTCAAGGAAGCAGTAATTCCCTTGCTTCCAGCTCTTCTACAAAAGCTTCAGCCAGTGGTAGAAAAGGCTGAAGATACGCCTGAAAAAATAAGCCCTTTGCATGTGCAGTGGGTAAAAAAGTCTTCTGTTTTCTGAACAAAGTAGTCTCTGCAGGTGGCATCACTTTGTCTGGGTAGATGGAGTTATTTTAGCAAAAAGGCAAATGTCCTCAACCAATGCCTTCCTCCACCATTTGTTAGAGCAACCTGGCCTGACAGTTTGTTAGTTTTGGTGTTGGGTGAGCAGGAACCTGTCTGGCCACCAGATCTGGGGTGACGTTATCTTCTGCATTAGCACTGTTCTGCCATGCTTGGCTAGGAAAGCTTTGGAGGAATAGTTTTTGAGTTAAGCAATTAGTCCAGGAGCTAATTAAACTTAGCATTTGGTTTTCTAGTGTAGCACATGAATCATGAATTCTGAAGATAGGATTCATTTATCTCCCAGTGACAAATCTGTGCAATGGATGTGCAATTTTGGGGGCAGACACAGGTGCTTATTCAAATAATAGTCACGGATAGAAGATATGTACATTAATTATCACATGACAGCTGCAGACAGGTTTAACAAAACATTTCTCCTGCTAGAATAATGTAAATAAATCCTCCATCTCCAAAGGGTGCTTTTGGCACAGTATCTGAGAAACCATCTGAGAGTGGGCATTGCTGTGATCAAAAAAGCATGTGAATAGAGAAATTATTGGCCGGTTTGTTTAAAGGAAAGAAGTTTAAATCAGCAAAGAAGTTTGCATGAGCAGGGACTTGGGCTGGTTTGGTTTTCATCACGTTTCCCGTCCTTTCCCAGTGACCTTGCGTCCGAGTCAGCAGCTACGCTCGGATACGCTATCTCGGAGGCAAGGCGAGAGCCCGTGGTGCTGCACTAGCCAGCTCTGGTGTCGTTTGTCTGTGTCAGGAAGCTCAGTCCCAGACAGGTGAGGGTGAGAGCCATGCGGTCATATTTATATAGATACATACTCTGTGACAAATGAGCACTGTCTCAGAAATTAAAGCCGAATAATAAGTAGATCTTCAGCTTGGAGTTAAAGGGGATCACACAGGAGTGCAAGGGAATAGTGAAGATAAACCTGAAAATAAGAGGGTCGGTGGAAAAAGAGGAGGTCCCTGTGGTGTGTGCCTCTGGGGAGAGGACACAGGCGGTGCAGTGAGGGTGCTGGGCACCCGTCCCGTCAGTGTCATAGCAGCCAGCAATGACACGGCGACACTGCTGACCTGTCTTTCCACATGGACTGGGAGCTATGCTCACTGGCAAGGGAAATTCAGGTGGAAGTGTCCTTGACTTCCTGAGGCTAAATGATGAGTTTGGCACAGCTGCAAGGTCTTGGCTTTTCAGTGTGTCTCCTATGGAGAAGTTTCTACAACTCTGTCTGCATGCAGGTGCATGACCTGTGGGTGTCCGGGCTCTGCTGCACACTGCAAGGCTGGACAGGAGGTTCAAGAGATGCCCAGTGCCAGCTGCGTAAGGAGGAAACCTCCTTCTCCTCACCAGTGGGAGGACTGAGAAGACCAGCTCAGGCCAGCAGGCAGAGTAACTGGTGCAAGAGCAGTGTGTCCTTCTCCCATGCATGGCTGCGTGCTCCATGCAGCTCCAAGCATCTCCAGGAGCTGCTCACCTTACCTCACCAAGGAGAAGGGCTGTAGTGGCTGGGGAAAGCAGGACTGTGCCCTCTGCAAGTCAGGGCAGTTTGAGGTGCATGGGTAGGTGCACCCATGGGCAACTCGTCCTATTTGTACAGGGTTTTCCTCTACCTGCCTCCAAGGCTGCCTGCCATCCTCCCTGATGCTCCGGCATTGCACTTGGACTTGAGCCTACACAGCAGGCCCTGTTCTTTTCAGGTGGGTTTCAATACATGGACACAATGACTTCCATGATTTGCTGGACTGGATTCGCTGAGGTATCGCTCTGGTTTGTGATCTGCCAGGGATCCCCAGCTTGGAGTAAAAGCATAATTCTCTCAGGGAAACAAGTGAGCAAGATGAGTTTTTTAATCAGAGTTACCTTTATTTATGAGCCTTTCTGGGTGTCTGCATAAATGTAGATTACAAAGATATAGGGCAAATTTATAGGTCCTGTGAGTAGGTGATGGGCTTTCTAATCTACTACTTTGTCGCTGTGATTGGTAGGTACGTCTTGGTAAATTTTAAAGGACAATGGTAGCATGAAATTGGCAGTGTGAAAGCAGCTGGATCAACAAGACGTGGTGAAGGCTTTTAAGACACGTGAGGCATAAGTCACATCCCTCAGCAGCTCTCTTCCACACACTCCTCTTACAATGTGTACTTAAGCCATTAGGTCGCATTATCTTTGTGCAAAAGCAATGTTACCTTTACATTACATCCTTCAATGTGGATGTTGCTGGGGCACAACTGAGACAAATTTTCAGCTGGGTCAGTTTTTAATTACATGTGTAGCTGGGAGATTAGGGAGCATTAACGCTCAGGGGTTTAGGAACAGGTTCCACAGGTGGAGAAGATATCTCCCCTGCAGCTGACACCCTGCAGGCTGCCACTCATCTTAATCTCCATGTTACCTATATTTCTCATGCACTTGGCAGCCCCTCATTTTTGCTGCCGAAAATTGTATGTGCTCCAGAAGTTTCATGAAAAAAAAAAAAAAAAAAACCAGTTTGAGCACATTATAGGAAGGAATCTCCCATAAGTTGGATTTCTGAACTTCCTTAATATTTTTCTATGCTCCACTTAGGGTCTCAGTCACAGCGTGTCCTATCTTAGATCTGCAGCAAATTAAAGGGGTACGATGAAAAGTCCTTTTCTGAAAAGTTCTGCTAAGGGTCATTCAGAAAAGCTCTGATCTTCAGCACCCTCGACGAGTTTAGTACTTCAGATGTGCACAAGCAACCCCTCCAAACACCTTCTCAGACTCCTAAAACCACTGTGTAAAGGCTGTGTGTGTCCGTGTGTGCACGTACCTCCCTCTGCATTTACACACTGGCATCTCTTTCTTTTTCCTTCATGATGACACCCTGCCTATCTATTGCATTTATTTTTATGTATTTATTTCTGTATTTAGCTTAGGCTTGTCACTTCTCAGGCTTTTTCTGAATAATAATAATAAATAAATAAAACCTCAAATTGCCTCTTATTACATGTTTTTTCTTGTCCCTCACTTGGTCTTCCCTCCCAACACACAGACAGGGGTCCTCCCAATCTCCCCAATTCCCTCGTTGCCCCTCTGCAGCTCCCAGACCCAAACCCTAGCATAAATCTGCACAAAAATCAGCCCCCTCCTTTGGCATCCCTGTATCAGCATGGACTGGCTAGCACAGTGATTAAACCCCTTTAATTTGGTTTATTGCCCCGTTGGTGGGAAGCTCCAGAGGGGCCTGGAGTGAAGGGCAGAAGGGAGACTCTGGATGGGGGAGACCATGAGGCACTTCCACTCTCACCTACCCTATATTTCAGCTGGATCCTTCACAAAAGGATGAGCCTAACAATGACACACAGCGGACCAGCCTCATCTTACCAAAGCCTGGACATTTAGATCAGAAATATGGACACCCTTGGCTCCTTGCATAGGCACTTCTGAGGCACCTTTTGTTTGGGCCACATTAGGGCAGATTAACTGGGCTCTCCAAAATCCCATTTCTCTCTGCTGACTTTAAATTTAAATAAAATTTAAAGATAAAGAGATGACTGAGAGTGTTTTTTTCTCAGAGGAGAAAAAAACATCCTTTATATGAAGTGAGGTAAGAGTCACCTTCACAGGATAAACCAGCTCAACCTAAGATATACATTTTGAACAGGTCAGATGAGCTTGCTCCTTGTATTCTGTCTAAATATCTGAGTAAAATGACACTGCTTGGACAGGGAGACACTCTTAATTTTGCAGTGCTGAAGTAAAAATATCTTTTCTTAACAGCAAAATTTACATCAAAATTTACACAAGCAAATACCCCACACTTGAATACACATCCAAATCCAGTTTAGAACAGAACATTATCATTTATCCCATAGACAAATACAGCTTGTTTCCATGGTGCAAAAAAGAAGCAAAGTAGCCAAATTAAATATAAACAAAACAGCCTACTTAGAGATGGGACATGGAAACAATAGGAAAACCTTGTTAATTAAAATCTAGCAGAAATTATATCTGAAAAGTAATATTGCTTATTTAATACAGCATGTCGTTGCAACCTTTTGAAAACTGCTCCAAAAGAGTTTGCATGTTCCTACAAGTATCTTCATAGTAATTGCTTTCTGCCCTGAAAAGTAATTTCTGTCCAGTCTCTGTCCCCAGTGTCGTGCTACTTTTATTCCAAAGGAGAGAAAAGGAACAAGCTATAAATAGGCAAAGGGAGAGGCTTGAGCTGTTGTTTTAGAAGAAATACCTTTTTGCACGAGGTGCTGCTTCGCTGTGCATCCCTGCCTGCCGAGGTGGGCTTGTGCATAGCTCTACGCACTCGTGGGAAGTCGCTGCATCTCTCACATTCGGATGGCAAAAGCCCTTGGCTGAATTTCCCTAATGCCAGGGGGTCCCATTCGAGATTCCGATCCTGCTGTGCAAATACTTAGGCAGACGTCTGCCCCAAGGAGCTTATGACTCTAAGTAGATAAAATGTGGCGGGGAAAACAATTAAGAGGAGATAGAGAGACTTTTTGTGGCTAGATGGGTGACTCAGGCAGTTGTAGGAAGAGGACAAATAACCCGACTAGCAGGGCACTGATTTATTGGTTAATCAACACCATGGATCCAGCGGGTTTCTATGGTTTCATTTGGTGCCCATGGCCGGGCTGTTGTTCCCTCCGTGCTACTGCACGACAGGATGGCGCAGCCTGGGTGATCCATGAGCTCCGTCGGCTCCTCAGAGAGTGGCCCGCGTGCCGTGAATTAGCCATAGGATCGTGTGTGCACATTTGGGAGAAATCAAGCCTGAGACACAACTAAATTAATTTTTTGTGGTTCCTGAATTTCCTTTAGGAGGCAGGAAGGGAATCAGGGGAAGAAAATGCTTTCCTGATACTAGCAAGAAAGACCTTGGGCTCCTGAGGTGACTTCGTTGTCCACTTGCTGCTCCCAGGAGCTGGTGCTGAGCTCGGACACATCCCCGTGTGCCATGCAGTGGCCTGCTGGACTGCTGTCCCGTAACGCCTGTTCTCAGTGCCCAGCTCCAGCCCTCTGCCACAGCCAGGCAGTGGAGGAGGGAAGTCACCCCGAAGGCCGGAGAGAGGTGAGATGCGGCGGTGAGAAGGAAAGCTGTGGATGGGCGAGATGGCCCACGGTGCCCCTGCTCCCGGGCTTCAGAAAAAATCAGAAATCCCTGATGTCCTCATTTCCTTCCACAATGCAAGACCACGATTTATTTTGGTGGCACACTCGTTTTTGTGATGAGGCCCCCGGTGCCACAGGGCTCCAGGGAGGCTCTAGATACAAGGTTCAAGACAACTGCCTAATGTGTGACTAATGCCTGAACTCCAGTTTCCTCCTGGTGCTTCCTCGCAAGTTTAGTCATCCTTGTCCCTGCTCCTCAGGGTTTACATATGCAAACCTGCGAGCAGCGACTGAGGTTGATGTTTGGGTAGGTGGTTTTAAGAAGTGGAAATCTGCTGATGGATCTATGGGGAGAGCTATTTGCATAGGATTTGTACATATGCAGAGAGAGATATTACTGACATTTGTAGTTTGCCAGTGCAGCAATTAAATAATGATGATATGTTTAATTGAGGCTCAGGTTTACTCCTTGGGAACGGAAACTGTTGATGAATTGTCAGAGGCTTTTCCTCCCTCCCCAAGAATGAAGATCATTTTTTTATGCCTGTCCTTGTGTGATTATAATTTTAAACTAAATGTGACAAGCTAAATGTGTGGGTTTTGTGGGTTGCTATACAAAGTCGGCTATCCTTGTATGTGGTGTCTTTCCTCCCCAAAAGCATCTGGGCCCAGAGGCCATACCTCCTGTTCCTTGTGGGGCTTGCAGAGGTATCCCAAAGCATGGGCTGCCAGAGAAAGGGGAAAAATAAAATAAAATAAAATAAAATAAAATAAAATAAAATAAAATAAAATAAAATAAAATAAAATAAAATAAAATAATAAAAAATAAAGGTGAAAAAAGGAAAAGGAGTCATATTCATTCAGAGAAGGTGAAAGCCAGAGATCCATACTTCAATCAAGGCAGGTTTTCCTCTTCTCCCCGTTTCACTGTCCCTCAGGCACTACAGTCCAAGCATCCATATAGGTCTGGAGTCCACCCAGGCTACTTAAACTAATAGGTTTGGACTTTCCTTTGGGCTTTGTTTTTTTGTTATTTCTTCCCAAAACAGAGGTATTACTAGATCTTTGGAGAGAGGGCCAAATGTGTACATGTACTCCTGACAAGATTGTCCTTGCCCCCTTGCTCACTGGCTCAGCTGTGAAGTCCCTGAGCCCCACGTCACTAACAAGCAGCAGCATGGGACAGGCTTGACAATCTGCCGCGGTCGTGCTGCTGGTACCAGCCAGCTTCCTCCTTGAACTGTGGAATCGTCATGTAAAAGAGATTTCTCACTGTTTTTCCTTGGCATTGGTAATATTTGTAATAATTGGTGGAGAATCATGGTCTGCTCTCTGACATTTTGTCATATCTACAGCTTTCTCTCACTAGTCATAATCCTTCTGCTCTCTGCAAACAGCCTCTTCAACATAGCAGGTATGCCCTTTGCTGGGGATGAAGCTGGTGCAGCTGTCCAAGGCTTAACTAGTTACCTCCTACACTTCCAGAGGTGAATTCATTGCCCTAAACAAAGCAGTCAGAAATTCCCAGAGGAACAGAGCCCTTGCTCTCTGCCTGCTGCAAAGATCTCATCATATCCTGAAGACTGAAGCAGAACAAAACAGACTACACGGTATAAACAGCAATATCCCTGAGATTTAACTTTTGTTTTTCAAAATTGCTGTTGAATACCATACAGAAGATATTATTTTAGCAACTGCAATTTTTATTTTCATTGTCACTGGGAATCAGACACCAGAGAAACTTCAGATTTCCTGAGAAATGTCAGGTAGACAACTATGATTACTGTGTTTGGTTGGTTAGTATCTGGGCATGGGATAGCAGGTCAGGGAAAGGCCATTCCAGAGTTCCTGCTCTGTAGCCATTAGCGTGGCAGACATAGAGCTGGAGTAGTAGGAGTCAAGAAAGGACCAGGAGAAGAGTGCAAGTGTAAATTTAGAGGGCAAGCAAAGAGGGGCGGGTTATTGCAACGTGAAGCAATATAGTTGGAGGCCAGCGCTGGTCAGCAAAGGGCAGGATTCTTGTCTAGGTCTCCCATTCTGTGTCTTATGACTTTCGCTGAAATTGTAAAAATTTAGCATAAAGTAGCTTATATGTTCATTCTCCACAGTCTGTAGAAAAACAGGTCTGAGAGACATAGATTTGCTTCCTCTCTTTGCGAGCTATGGATTATATCTGCTCAAATCATTACAGACAGCAATACCAATATTGAAGATGTTCCAGGCATCTTGCATTTGAAAAGAGTACATAGCCTGGATGTATGAACAAATGAGCGTGCCGAGTAATTTATCCAGAAAATATCAAGTGCATCTGTAAGGGGACTAAAGCAGGACCTCACTTAAAGTTGAAAGCAAGAACATTTTCATTATCACTGTTGGAAAAATAGAGTCAGTTCCTCAGACTCCAAAAGAACCAGCTTCCATGGTGTAGCTGTTTAGGTAGCAAACTAGAGTTAGTAAATGCTCATGTTCATATGCACTAGAGGCTTGAAAGAGAATGTACCATCCTGTTTGTGTTCAAAGAACCGGGTGCTCTCTGAATCGTACATCCTAAATAAGAACAGGTAAGAGGGCATTCATATTCAGTGTTGCTTGTTGATGGTGGATCAGCTGCCTTTGGTGTCTCAGGAACTAGCAGTTGTGAGGAGATGGTGTCCCCCAAAGTCTTTCAAACCCAATGCAGCATGTGACATGGGAGGCATTTTCGCTGAATTTGGGGATGTTTGCCACATGAAACATCTCGGCAGCCCTGCAAAAATCTCAGTAGCCCTGCAGTACAGAGGATTCCTTCTTCAACTGAGATGCTCATCTGCAATTTGAAAATGGGTAGTAGCCACAGACCAAACTACACTGTGCAAAAGTTTTAAAAAATGCCTTAACTAGCTCTTCCTATGTCAGGGATGCTTTCGTACGTCCTCATTTCTCCGATATGCCTCTTGCTTGTTGTTGCCTGCAGTCTTCCCTCAGCCATTGATGTCGCTGGCCCTGATAGACGCAGCTACCAGTCTCCCCATGTCACAGAGAAGTGGCAGAACACTTGATAATCACTCGTGCATGTGCTTAATGGGAAGGTAAAACAGTCGGGTGGCCACCTGAAGATCCACCTGAAGACAAGGCCATTAAGAGCAGAACTCAGTAAGAGGAAGGGCAGCATTAAGGCTTTGAGGCAGCATGTGTTGCCGTTGATTAATGGACATTTTGGAGAGGACAGCAAAAGTGATGAGACATTAAATAAGGGTGTTATAAAACTATGTTAGAGGATCTGCTCTGTGGTCAGACTGTTGTGCTAAATATCATGTCAATAATAGTTTGTATTGCTGCTGGCTGGGGTACTTCAGCTGTTCGTGGAACCTTTCTAGATGGTGTCTGCAAACATTAGACTCGCATTTTCCCCTTGTGAAACATTGACATTGCCTGTCAGACATGTTATTACCTAAATCTGTTCCTCAGCTGGTACAGTCAAAAAGAGTTCCACTGAGTAAAGAGAGGGAGAAACATGAGTTTGCATTGTGTAAGCACCTGGTCCATTTATGCATCAATCTTATTCTTATCTCCAAACTAAGATTAATCCAGAAATACAGTTAGCAGAATGGAAATTCTTTATAAGGGTGGTGGTGTATTACTGCACCATTATTCTTCAGGAGATCACTGAAGGCACTAAATACTGGTCTTGTGTAAGCTCCCACTTTATCCACCTCCGAAGAGTGATCTCTCCCCTTTAGTACTGACACTGGGCTTCAGCTGAGTAAGCACCTGTATTAGGCCTGTTGTCTGATCTACTTACTTTTTATAGTCAATGGAGAGAAATAAGCAGTTCTAGGCCATGATTCACCTCATCTAAATGTAGGCATCAAGAATAATTAGATGAATCACACTCTAAACTGCTTATTCCTCTCCATTATAAAGGGAAATTATAAGGAGAGGGTGAAGTAATAAGCTTATATATAGACACCTACCCTCACAACATCTCCAGTGAGGTAAGATGAACCCCACCTACCTGTCTAAGACAGGCGGGAAGAATTTCCCTCTGGAGGGTCTTATTCCTCTTCACTGAATATGAAAAAAGCCAAAGGCAGGAACGTACCTTAGACTAGACACTTAACTTGTGTACTAAAATTCAATTACTAAAATTAAATGAAATTCATCCCATCCTGAATCTTAATCTGCCATCAATAAGCAACCTTTTTTTTTGAGAGAGAGAGAAAACTGCTGGCCATTCTCCAAAATAGGTATCAAGAATTCAGGCAAAAAAACAATGCAGAGACATTTCTAGGAAGTTACACATTTTAATTTTCAAGCATTTATTTTAAGTTTTACTTTCTGATAATTGATTTATAATTATAAAACATAGAATAAATAAGCTCTCTTCTGGTGTGGGTAGGATTAAACCGAGCTCTGGTGGCAGGGAAGTTGTGTCTGGTTGGTCATGGTTGTGTTTGACACATTCTTCCATAGCTTTCTCATGGTATGGAGTTCTTCTTCTTCAGATTCTTGTTGTCTAGACTTTGAGGAGCGAAAGAATAGCCTGATGGATGTTGTCTCCCATCACAACATAGAGTAGTAAGTTAGCAAATGTATTTAATGCTGCTAAGGGTTTAGCTAGAACAAACATAAAACAGATCAGGTTCTTCAAGTGGCAGCTACCTGGTCGCAGTCGGAGCTCGATCCGAACCCCCCGAAAGACGTGGAAGGGGAGGAAGCAAACATAAAAGACTACCAAAAGCACGACGGCAAGTCTGCGGGCCTTCTTTTTGTAGGAAGCCTGAGCGTGGGGCCCTGTAGCCAAGGCATAAATAATGAGCGCGTAGCACAGCGTCACCGTCAGCAAAGGCAAGAAGAAGGCAAACGTGGTCAGAAGCCAGTTATACCATCGGCTGGTATCAAGGTCCTCAGCACTCGCTAGGTCGGGGCAGATCGTTCTGTTCTGCATGTCCTTTGTGGCGATCAAGATGCCCAAGGGGCTGATGGCTACCAGCGAAATCATCCAGACTACTACGCAAGTCACCACTGCCCATTTCCGTTTTCGAACAAAAAAAAATCTAACTGGGTAGAGGACCACAAAAAAGCGGAAGAGGCTGAAGCAGCTAATGAAGATGATACCATTGTACATGTTGAAGTAGAAAGCAAAGTGAATAAACTTGCACATGAAGTCTCCAAAAATCCAGTTATTTCCATTAGCAAAGTAATGTATAAAGAAAGGAAGAGTGGCTATATATAAAAGGTCTGTGATAGCCAGGTTTAACATAATGATGGTGCTGTTTTTCCAGGGCCTCATCTTGAAAAAGTACATAAGAATTGTCATAACATTTCCTGGGAAGCACACCAGAAAGATTAGGCTGTAAAGGACAGAGAGATAGGATTTCAACTGTAAGAAATCCTCATCCTCACAACTTGTATAAGCGTCTGGCTGGGTAGTGAAATTGGCTTTGTGTTCAGATGTCATGTTTGTAGTAATCTTCTTAAAGCTTTAGGAAAATCAGATATTTAGTTTTAATTGGTTTGTCAGGACAAATGCATTCAATTAAAACTTTTTTTTCCACTGGAAAAAAAATGTCGTATTTGTCTTGTTCGACAAAGCATGGTAGGGAAGGAGGAGAGGTTTGCTAACATACCTGGCTAACATCCCTGGCTTTGACCTAGACACTTTTCACTCAGATGTTTAATTTCACCCTTCCCTCCTCTTTATTTTTAATTTTAATAATGCTTGATTTTACCTCACTTGTCCTTAAACCTTATATTGAAGAAGGCAATTACTGCTTATTTGTAAATCTGCAGCAGTAGGAAGCAGGTTTAGGGAGCTAGAGAATGTTTTGGCTCAGATTTTGCAAAACCTTGCGAAATAACCTTAGCCTTTCAGAAATTAGACCTGCACTCATACTTTAATTCCATTTACCTAGCTAATCAGTGTTGTGAACTCATGAAACGAGAGATGTTGTTCTGGTTTTATGTAAACCAAAAGATGATGAGTTCAGATACAGGTCTCAGGACCTGATGCTCCAATAACTTGCCAATTCTGATTCATTCCCTGAATATGATCTTATTATCTTAAAGTCAGCAGAGTATAAAACTGGCATAAATGCATTTAAAAACAAACAAGCTTGACAGTGGCATAAAACTGATTTAAATGATTAAAGGCTCTGTTTCCCAAAGCACAGAGGAGTGGAGGAAAGCACAGCTCCTGGCTAAAGGCACTGATCTCGCTTCCCGTTTTTCACGAATTGGTGCTGGAGAGCCTCATCCCTGAAATGACTTCTCGCCTGCCATGGCCAATTTGGATCTGTCCACAGTGCATGCAAGACAAGAGATTTCTTGGTAGTGTTTTAACCGGAAAGAGTGGTAACCAAAGATGAAGTTCATCTAATCTAACTTCAGCTATTGAAAAATGTAAAGTGGAGGCAGTCATCCTCAGCCCCGCTTTACAGTCAAGGGAGATATGGAGGGGACGATACATCTTACCCTAAGAGGGGCTTCTAAGATAAATGTTTTTCTCTTTTGGCATACCTATTTCTCTCTATTGACAATGAAGGCAGCCCAGGATAAGTAGCTCATTCTGGATGTCTAGCCTTTATATGGCTCAAGTGAGGCAAGATGAGAGCCCCTCCGGGTCTTCAGCACCTCAGGTCAGCAGCACGCCTCCAGATCCTTACTTAGTCCTTATCTGAGAAAATATTTTAAATCACAAAGTGCAAGACAGGGTAGTATCAAGCCAAAATTCCCAACCCTTGGCCCAGAAAAAAACCAGTATTTTAAACTAAACCCAGTGCTACACTGAACTTCCATGATGAAGCCATTGCATTGAAAAGAAAAAAATCCAGAATGGTAGTTGTGGTTAATAATGTGTATAGAACTAGGTTTTGATGTAATTCAATTAACAGCATTTAGCATGTTGTCATTATGGCAATTCCTATATTATACCAATGGCCAATAGAACATGACAGATTTCCTCTCACAAAGCCAGTAATTAAATCTGGAATACAACAAGAAGGCTGTGATCAGAAAGATGGTTATCACTCAATTACTAGGGAGCATTTGAAAGAAAAATTTGAACACTATCCCTATAATTTAGTTAAACAGTAATATTTTTTGACATGAATGTTAGCTCCAGTACAACCTGCCTTGCATTTAAAGATGTTTTAGGTAAAGGTCATAAGACTTGTTTTAAACAAATCCAGATTTACATTCAGACAAAAGCTAGGGATGTGCACATTTTCTCTCTTTTCTCCTGCTTGGTGATATCACCATTACCCACATTTATGTCTCTCCCTGCTATATTTCAAGCAAAGCTACACAAAATTTTCCAGAGTATTTGATTCATCCCCAGTTTAGTTTCCTTATATTGCTGATCAGTTCTTCACTGCAATCTTGAACCCTCCAAACAGAATATGGAGAAATATTGCTTACCTGGAAACCTGTAATTCTGCTTCTCCCTTTCACTGCTTTGAGCATAGAGCACTACAAATGAAATCTATTTATGTCCTCCTTACAAGTGAAGCCGGTTTTAGTGAGGCTTTGCAATCACGTACACTCACTCCCTAGCAGACCACACTGCCGTGTGGCCATAAATCCTGTCTCTGACTTAGGTGTGAGCCCTTGGACTTGGGCTGGTGCCCTCTGTCAGTCATTCTCTCCTGCCTTCTGAGGGCAGGTTGCACTCTATTGGCTGCAGTTTTGCCTGCTGCAGGCAGAGCTAGAGCAGTCAAATAACAGCAGATCATATTTAAATTTGCATGTGAGTATTTATTAAAAAAAAAAAAAAAATTATTCTTGATTTCCTGCAAAGTGAAACCTGACCAGCGTACAGACTCAGGGTGTTGCCATTTTCAAGGTCAAGTAAAAAAAAAAAGAAATGTGACATGCTCTTTCTTCACTAAAAACAGTTTCTAATGAAGTCCCATTTTCTGTTCATGGGAGAGGTAAGGGTTGCTTTTAGCATGGCATGGTTCAGCTCCTGACTTTGCAAGCTGGTCCATGCTGCCCTGGCTGCAGCTTTAATATGTTTTGTGTTATTCACTGATGAGGCTTACTATTATGTATTAAAAGAATAAGCTTTCCTTTCCAAACATTAGGCATGTAAGTCCATTTACCGAGAGCTACACAGATAAGAATATTTTTAGGGAGATGGGCTTGACTCTCCTTGAAGGCCTATATCACAGGGGTGAGTTGGGAGAACAAATGCTATTGTTTTGCTAATTTTGGTGTAGAGGAAGAGCAACAGAAGTATCTCAAAACTAGGACATTATCTCTCTGTTACCATTAGGGAGGAGCACCATCCCTGTCCCTCTCATCTGACCAGGCTTTTCTGTAGGTCAATGCCTAGAGCACTTATAAAAAAAAAAATAATGTGAAGTTTCTCCATAACTGTAAAATACATTGTCATGTACCAGCTGAGGGATCAGCAACTATTTAAATAGCTATTACCCTATTCCTAGTCACTGCATGTATCATTAGAAATCATCTGTATGAGGCTGTAGCATTATAAGCACAGAGGGAGGTAATTATAGTTAGAGTCATTTAATGTGTCCACTATTTATTCCATTACATGCCTGAGCAACAGCAAAGCTGTGGAGCAGCATCAGCTGGTATTTATCCCACCTCCTAGGTGGCAGGACGTGAAGCAGAAACGAGCCATCCTGGTACTGTGCCCCAGAATGGCCACGATCTCTATGGATTGAGGCTGGTTCTCCAGGATAACTTTAAACTCTTCAATATTTTATTCTACCAGTAATTTCCTTACATCATCTCTGTGGGCCTTCTAGGTCTGCCATAGGCAGAGCAGCTTGATCCTTACATCAGACATGTCCTTTCTGTGCTCTGAGGCTCTCCTCACCCACATAGCCTCTCCCTCTGCCCTCTAGAACCAGTGGAGAGAAATCAAATCAGCTCTTAGTTTCACAGCTGCCTTAATTGCAGCAGCTCGAATTGCAGCTGCTGTCAGAAGGGCCGGCATCACCAAAACGTGCAGAGCTCATGTGTGGCACCTTTGCTCCCTGTATAGCAATGAAACAGAGACAATCTGGTAGAAGGACAACTAATTATTTAATTATTTCATCTTCACAACTTCCTCCTCCAGGGTGGAGAGCCATGCACGGACCGCATGGTGCAAGCGGGAGCACGTCTCCGTGCTGCGCTGCACATCCTCTCACGGTGGGATGGAATGAGTGGAGTCTGTAGGAAAACACATAGTTTGTGTGGGATGGCGCTGGGCTCCAGAGTGTGCACAGCTTTCATTATATGTTTTACTTTTTGTTTCAGCAAATGTATAATCTTTCCATGGGCTATTTCCCTTAGCAGGCGCATGTTTGTTTGGCTGGTCTTAGTGTGCATGTGTGATTGAATACCTAATTACTGTTGTTATCGGGCCACCTTCAAGAGATGCTCTGTTCTGCTGATAATGATACTGTGTGTCTTCATCACGCGGGGAAAATAGCCCCTCTGCTCCCTCCTTATTCTTCCACTGAGACAGACTGGTAAGGACAGCATTTTTTAATTCCTGAATGCATGGTAACTATAAATTAATCACTGTTAAATGCTGCCATCCAATTACATAGATAATAGAGATTGTTAATGAAAACTTCAGCAAAGGAATATTTTACTTTTGGAAAATTGGATTTATAATCCGGAATATAAGTGGTGCTGCCACATCTACTGAGCAGAAGTAGTTCAATATATTTCCCAAAATAGCCTATATGGATCTGAGGTACTATCTTATGGCTCATATTAGTCCTCGAACTGAATTGGTGCTGGGATGCTACAGGGTGCTGAAGACAAAATCTCCTGAAGCCCTTGGACAAGCACTTAACTTTCAGAAGGTAAGTTGCCCCATGGGGAGCAGAGCAGGAAGGACAGTGGAGGAATTTGCTTGCTTAAAGCTATCTTAAATGCAGCTTACAGCTTAAAGCTCAGGACATGGACAACCATGCTAGTATATTCTCCATAAACTGGTGAATAAAAAATGCTGCAGGAGCACCCAGCTATGAAGTGGCCTTACACACAACATTTGTGCTGGTTGAAGCTTTCCCAATAGATACTAAAAGCCAAAGTAAACTCATAAGAGATGTGACAACAGTTGTAATGGCTTTAGGTAATGGGGCATTTCCTGAAAATGGCCCAGCTTAGTGGGTCTGAAAGCAGAGGAAAGCTTGGCTGCTTTGTTTTTTAATTCAACGAGGAGGCCGTCTCCAAACTCTTGTGAGCTGATACCTCCCTGACTTTTGGTAATGTGTCCTTACGTGATTCAGCAAAGGGAGCTGCTAACATGACCTTGAGTGTTCAAGGGACTTTTTAGTCACTGGAGAAATATTCTGTTGTGTTGCTGTAGCATTGCATTTGCAGGGAGATATGGCAGTAGAGGAAAATCTGGCCTTTGCCTTATGCCACTCCCTAAAGCTTTATTGTCAGAAAGCAGCTCTTATTGTCATAGACTTCTATATCTAAGTTTAACATCTTCTGCCTAAAATGAACTTTTATGTTAGCACAGTACTCTTTCTTCAGCTTATATGAGCTCTCAGCCAACGTATGGCTCTTGGCAAGAGAAATTGCTACACCAGTCTCTGCAGTTCTGCTACCTGCTCGACCTTTCTCATATGGGAACGTGCTATGACAGGACTACATAAGCAGGGAACGCGTTCCAGCTGCTCCTTTTGTCTGAACCCTTCCCGTTCCATGCATCTCATACAAGAACTTTATTTTGCATTGTGCCATGGTAGGAATAGTGCCCCTTTACCCTTACTGAATCTCTTGTTGGCGTGGCACAGACGACTGGCCTCAGGGATCATCTCTGCAGAAGGTTTTAGAGGATCCTTTTGATGCTCTTTATTTATTTTTTTTTTTTTTAATATCTCAATGTGATGGCTTCTCAGCCCATCGTTCTAAATGGATGAACATCCCAGTGCTGCAACCCAGTGCTGCTGATGCCTCCCTTTTCTGAGCCTCTTGCTACCCTGTAGACTGCTATGCCAACAGCAAGGGCCTTGGCCTCTTCCCACTTTCAGCCCTTTGGGTGCTCCTAAGGCTCCCCTGTTCACCAGGGCTGCGCTGGCTTCACAGAAGCCAGGCAGGAAGGCTCTTTCCTCCTTGAGTCTTGAGCTCTTTAAATGGTGCTTAAATGCTAAGCATTATCAACCTCAGGCAATTAAATGGTTCTCCATCTATTCAGACTGGGTAGAGGAGTGGATTATTGAAGTAGCCTTCAAGGAAATAATTCATGCAAGCTGAGCCTGTAAAATTCATGCATTTTTTTTTCAATCTAGCCTTTTTTCCCCTGGCTGTTTCGTGCTCATCTAAATCAGATAAATGAAAGAGAGGTGCATTCTCTGCGAAGTTTATCTCTGGCTTTGCCTTTCCATGCTAACTTTCACCAAGAATTTCAGAGCTACTCCTGGACTGAAGTCAGGCCTTACTCTCAGCAGAAAGCAGGATTTATCTCCTACATTTGAGTAAGCTGGAGGTGGGGATCTATAAGCTGATGTAGCATCCTTTCTCCATCAGGATGCTGAGTTTTTACTAACAACAGCATTTCGGTAAATGCAGCTCTCATTTTGTCTTTTTGAAAGCAGGAGAGTGAACAGGCTGCACTGATTTTATATAGGCCAAATGCAAAAATCATGGAGCAACAGTGAATTGAGTCACGTAGTTCAGAAAGTAATGTTTTGCTGCTGATCCACAATGGAACTGCTTCCTGATGGAACAGGAATATCAAATAATTTCCCTGTGAAGCGAAATCCCAGGCAAACAGAGAGATGAGGGTGTGCATTTTGCTCTCCCTGCGGAAGCAGGGAGCAGTTAACCTGGTTAACTTGACAAGCAAGCGCTACATAAACCCGGTAGTACAGAATAATGATGCAGGGTATTTTTGTCATTGTTCTCAAAGTGGGCATTGCCTACTATAAATACTATGTGACAGTATCTATTAAGGTTTCTAATAGCAGGGAGACAGGGAAGAAATTGCATCTTCTGCATGTGACAGAAGATTACATTTCTCAAGAAAAGTGAGAAAATGGAAGACAATTAGAAGGAGTTGTGTGTGCTTCACCATGGCTTTTTGTTTTCCAAAAGCTTTGATAGATGGCAATAAAAAGAATGATACAGTGCATTGACCAAGGATATAAAATACAATGCCCCACATGTACAGGCTATATGGAATCAGGCTGGCTATTTTAACTGGCCCATACTACTCTTCATTTCCCCATCCTGCGGTGATTGGTGGCCTGCTACAAGCTGAAGAGTTGCTCATCTGGCTTTTGTGTCAGATTTTCCACATCGTCTTCTAAGAAAGAGCAAACTGGCACATTGCCACTGACTTTGGAGCCAAGTTAGTTCACCCTAGTAGAGAATCTGGACCTCTAATTTATTGTCATTTATGGCGGGGTCTGTAACGAACTGAGTGTTGCCCCCTTTGCTCTCTGTCAGATTACCTTGGTGTGTGCAGCTGGATGCCTTCCTTCCATGAACTGCCATCTTACCTGTGGTCCTTCTTGTCCTAGACTGAACAGTTCAGTTCCTTCAGACTTCTCTCAGAGGTCTCTTTTTTCGACGGTCTCTTCTGTTCCCTGTCCAACAGGGCCATGGCCTTCCAGAAGCGCAGTGGCTGACCAGACCCGCCACCCCAGCAGAGACATTCCCAAAGCAAAAGGGTTTCTTGGCTTGCCAGCCAGTCTGTACTCTTACTTCTACGCCCCCATTCTGCTGTTTTTCACAACTGTATAAAACATTTGTCTGATGTTCAGCTTGTGATGTGCATAGCCCTTCAGTTCTTCACTGCAGTAATGCTGCCTGAGCAGATATTCCATGTTTGTGCAGCTGGTTGCTTTTCTCCAAACATTTTTTTTATTATTTTTTATTTTTTGCATTTGTCCTCACTGAATTACATCCTGTTTCTTCAGACGACTTCTCTGCTTTCTGTAAATTGCTTTGGAATTAATGCTATCCTTGAGCATGCCAGCAGTCCTCGCACTTGTCATCTGCATGCTTAAAGGGTATACTTTCTACTCCATTGCCCAAATCACTAGCGAATATATTAAGGACAATCTCACGGCATAATCTGGGCTTGCATGGAAAACTGTGTCATGCTCAACATCCTAGAACTAGGCCTTCCACTTCTCTGCTACAAGCCCCCTTCCGTAATTCCCATGTATGTAGCAGCAGCTCAGGCACAGATTCCTGCAACAGAGGTTTTTATGCAAAAAAGCTGCGATAAGAGGCAAAGTATCAGGTTTGGTGACTCTTTGTGTTCCCCTCCCAGACCATTTCGGGAGAAAACTTGTTCCATCCCAGGAAAGGAGCCAGGCAATGCGTGTCTAAGCAACTTCTATGGCCAGCAGCCCTCTTGCCACCCTTGCCAGCTCTTTGCCTGGCCTGCGAGGCTGGCTGGGCAGCTAGCCTGGCTGGCGGGCTACTTGGGTTCTAGCAACAATTTTGATAAGGTCAACACATTGTCACAGGTCTGACTTACTTTACAGCTGAAGATAGGTGCATGGTTTAAACACTGGAAATTTGGAAAAACCTTGAATTTCTCTAGGAAGCCTCAAAAGTGAGTAAGAAAGAAAGTCATAGGCTGAGGATTATCACTCTGTGCTATAGTATTTTTTAGTTAATTCAAGAAAAGGAAACTTTGTGCAAATTTTACCATTAAATACTCCCCTGAGGCAACTACACAGTAAAAGCACACAGATGCTGAGATCCATCTGGTCGTTACTGAATTCAGCCTCTTGAATGCCTGCAAAGGAGGTTTTCTACTTTTCACCTACTGTCACAGACTTTTGGATAATAACTTTTTGCTCAATAAAACACAACTTTTTTCTTCAGAATGATGAAGACAGAAGATTTTTGTGTAAGATCTCCATCACTCCAAGTAGCTCTTCCAGTTGTCACAGCAAGGACAGGCAGTAGAGGTATTGCTAAGCACAGGGTAGAGGAATTTCGCCTCCTGAAATAGTCTAGTAAATGACAAATACAGCCCTGTGTCAAACTATAGACACATCTCCTTAGCTAACACCAGGAGTCCAGCATAAGTCTCCTTCACACCTTACAGTACAAGTTAGATAGAGAATACATAATTTAACCTCCTTTGGCATGGTATATTTAAGAATTGATGCTTCTTCCTTCCCTCGGATTGAGCTGTGAAAATAGCTTTGCATCTGACTGCCTTGACACTGTGAGAGTGCAGGCTGCTGCTGGAGGGTCTGTTTACAGTCTCTGGGTAGACCTGCTGCTCAGCCTTTTCTGTGACAACCATAAGGACGAGCACCTGCAGTGTCACATTTTTTCCAAGTTTATAGGTGCATTTAGCTGGAAAGAGCATCACTGTCACCTACAAACCTGCATCTGCCAGTGTGACCCATCCTTGCTTTTTGGTAGCCCGTTCCTGCTGTTGGGGGGGATGGATGAGTGCAGCTCTTGCCCCAGGGAACATTGCGGTGCTTTTCTTTTGGCATGCAGTTAGTTCAGCCTCTGCTGCAGGGCGCTGGGAAGGAATTATCCGAGGTGTGGGAGGTGACCGGACTAGAAGGATCTTCAGGGAATGAGTCATTTTCTTGCTGCCTCAAACCAACAACTCTTGTTCTGCCACTGAGCGGGAGGCAGGACTGGATATCTACTACAATAAATTAGTGGGACTTATTAGGCTTATTACGCTAACTTGGGGCACCTACAGGTAAACCAAGGGGGATGTGGGTTTTTTTTTCTCCCTTTTTCTGTTGGCATAAATGAATTACATTTAAAAAGATTAAATCAAATGCTCGTTTAGTGCTCAGAAATGTCATTTTTCTCGCGTAGGAGGCACTTCTGGATTTATGTCTCCTTCGTAGCTGTGGAACTAAATTAGAAAATAAACCCTGAACTGCGTTGGCTTTCCTAGCTTCAGGCATGCTGAATCAGTGCGAAAGCCTGCGTCCGAGAAGGCAGATGAGTGCTATGAAGGATTTCTGTGCAGGGCCCCTATCTCCAGTGCTGGGGGCTCCCTGGGACAGGCAGGCTCACCAGGGAAGCATCTGCTCCTGCAGGCAGAGGGTGAAGAGGAAGACGCATCCAAATCTATAACCCACTTCAGCAACAAGGTTTTGAGAAACCTCCCTCCATTTCAACAGTGGAGAAGCGTGCGAGGAAAAGCAAACCATTATTTCCTGCATTAGGTCAAAAATAATAATAACTGCAAAAAAAAAGAGAGAGGGAAATTGACTGTTAGATGTTTAGGCCAGACAGGACGAAGAAAACAGGCAAATTCATTATTTACCCAAACTTGATAAACCCTTAAATCCTTGTATTTATGCTGGTTAACTCTTTGATGTATTTATGTGGCTTCCATCACTATTTGCAAGGTACTACCAGTAGGGCTAAGATAACTATATCTGATTTGTGGTGATTTACATGCTTATAACCGTATAACCACTATATTTGATTTAAAAGTGTAAACCACAGATTCTGTTTCTTTAGAAGAAGTAGGAACAATGCTACCTCCTTGCTCTTGTGGAGGGCATAAATGCCATTTTTCATCCTTTTTCTCAACTCCATTGCTTCTCTAGCCCAGGTCCCCTTCTCCAAAGCCAACACTGTTTTCTCCCACACTTCCACTTTTCTGTGGTGATCCTTTGGCCAGCAGTGTTTGGTCTACCCTCTAGTGGGAATATGAATTATAGCACCAGCTGAGCTGAGCTAACGGGATATAGGAGAGTAAAACTCCTAATGCACCACCTGGAATTACTGCAGGAACCGGTCTTCATGCCGTCACCAAAAATCCAGTGTCCCATCATCCCTGTCCTCCCGCTTCCGCAGTGAAATTCAGATTTGCATTCTGTGAAAATGTATGAGCTATATGTTTGATGATAGCTGTATTTGCTTTTGTTTTCAGTAGATTAGAGAGTGTAGGAGCAGACCTAAAAATTCATCGCTGTTTGAAGGCCAAATATTTAGCTATGTTGAACAGATAATCATATTCCAGGGAACTCCGAACAGAGATTTAGAAGATGTATGAGGAATCATCACGTAAGTCCTGCTTGCCTTTCTGCCAGGACAGGAAGTGTGCTGAGACCCATGCCCGAAGTTAGAGTAGGGCAAACGGGCGGCTGGGTCCGAATCAGGGTGTGCTTGGGAAGGGCCCGCCGCAGCTGGGCTCAGCCCAGAGGTGTGTGATGCTTGCTCCACATCAGCATCCCTACGTGCTGAGGAGTGGTACCCCGCGCCCCAGCGAGGCAGACTGTTTCCAACCCTTGGACCCAGTGGGGAAGAGGACATCCCCACCAGATGGTGTGACCTAGCCATTTTGGTGGGAAATGTCTCCCTCTAGCGCTGCTAATATTTCATATCAACCTGCAAATTAACAAATACTGATACAAACATAGAAATGGAATGAATGCACGCAGTTCATCATTGGCTCTGAGGTGAGATCGCATGTACTGGTAACCAAATACTTCTGGTGAAATACTTTTGCTGGTCCCCAGAAACCTTCTTTGAAGGAAAACAGAAGTGACAGAGGCAGCTGCTTTCACAGATGCAGACTTGGATGCTGAGATGGACCTGTGGCCTGAGTAGCACAGGCACTGCTCTAACTCAACTTTTATTACAGAAATGTCACGACTGAGCAATCAAGACTCCCTGGAAAATCTTACCCTAAAGTGCCTTTATAATGCACTTTCTAAAAGCTCTGAGCTGGGAACACATCTCTTCCCTGCTTGGCTGCTGATTTGCTTCTTGACCAGAGGCAATTTACTTAACTCCACTGTGCCTCAGTTTCATCACCTGTAAAATAGGGGTGAAATATATAAGTATCTCCAAGCAGCTTACTAACAGAAAGGTAAATATGAGAAAAACTCCTGTAGGCAGGTGCTGTCATCTTGTCTGTTAAAATAACTTTCCAGTGATAAAAAACATCATGAAGTGAAGGGAAGAGGGAATTTTCAAAGAGATTTATTGCTTTAATTTGGTGCATAGTACATTTGTATGTCTCTCTCTGCTCGGTCCTCTTCATTATTGCTATGGCCATAAATGATTGTGCCAGCCTGCTTCACTCAGTGGAAAATTGCCCCCTGAGGGATCATTTGGAGCTTGAAATAAATTCCTCCACATCAAGAGCAGAGTCCAAGGCGCGCTCTACCTTGGAACCCTTTGGAGCCCTCCTGGAGAAGGTGTTTTGAGCCCCGCCGGTTTCAGGTCCAGGTCAGCACTTTGCGTGGTGGCTGGCACCATGAAAGTCCTTAAAGTGGTGAGAGCAGGGGAGAATACCACGGGGTGCCTCTGCGGTGGTGCCAAAACACCCTGCCACAGATCCACCTACCAAATTGTACCTTCTGCCTGTTTCGTCAGGATTCAGGACCACATTGCCTGTCTGCTTCTGAAGCTGTACTTCCTTCTTCTTCACCTCATATTCTTTCCCTCTTTTACAAAGTAAATGGAAATCAATAAAATCATTTGATTGTAGAAGGTGCATAAATATTAAAAACCCCATCTTTTTGATTTTTAGAAAATAAAAAACTCAAAACTTTGTTTTCCTCAGAACACCAGATAGCGTCACTGACACTATAGCTTTCATGTAACCAGCTCCCTCTTTTGCTTTAGATATCAGTGACATCAACCATAGCAGGGAGCAAAGAAATTTAGCAGAGATCTTAGAGGATAACTACCTTTTTACAAATGCCTTTTAAAATTCTGGAAATGATGACACAAACATATTCTGCATTACACCTGCTGCAACAGTCCAGAAAAAATCATGTTCCCTCTGTATTTCAAATAAAAACAAAGTGTCTGGGTTTTAATTTTTATTTTTAAAAGACTCTCAGTCCAGTGTTTACCAACTTATTCCCCTTGTGGGTCCCAGAGTGACTAAACAGGAACATATTTTTTCATCTGCTTTAGAAGTGCTCTGATTCACTGTTTTCCTTCCTGCAGAGCCTGGTAGTTTAAGGCAATAACTAAGCAAAGCACTTCAGCTAAAAGTACCATTCTTTTGCAGTTACTACTCAGAAAACAAGCCTTGAAATTTGCCTTCTTTAGGGTAAATTCTTTTTTTCCTCCCTCATAGACTTAATTGTGTGGCCTTTAAAGCCGCTCCTGTAGGCACCACTGAATGTCTCTGCTTTCAGAAAACACAGGGGAACTGGAAGGGAACATACACAGTACTTTCTTTTACATCACTTCTTTTTGTTTCCTGGCAGAGAAAGGTGGGAGCTGAATGGTAATATGTTAATTTCTTATTTTTAAGTCTAGGTTCACTTAACCTGCATTGCATCAGAGTGCAAAATGCTGACAGATGGGAGCAGTCATTCAAACTGTATCCTGATAGTTCAGCTTTACCACTGCTACAACTACATCTATCTAAAGTTTAAATTACTCAGGGGTGAACCTGGCACTATCCTCCATTTCACTTAGTAACTCGCTACTGTACAGCTAAACAGCAACACCCTGAGTGTGGGTAACATTATACTGGGCTGCGATTGCCGTCTGAGCTCACATCTAGCACAGGACTAGGCAGAGCGGTCCATTCTCAGGCTATTCGCTCTATCTCGCTCTCCTGGCTACTTACTGCCACATGCAGCCTTCATACTAAATGCAATATCTGCTTTGTACTCTCTGACTTTTGGAAATTCAGTAAGACACAAAGCACTAGAACTGCATGAAAAGCAGCTTGAGGCATCTGGATTATGACAGATTTTCTGATTTTTTTTTTTTATATTTAGAACACGACAGTGTTTTTTCTGTCTGTGAGGCTGGTTAATAGGAGGGTTCTCTGCCTTCCTGCAAAGTTACTATTTTGGATCTACGTAGACCTATGCAGAGAGCAGCTTGCTGGAACAAATGTCTTGCAGACAAACGTACTAGAGGCTTTGAGCAGAACTTCGGTCACTGGAGGGTAACTGCGCGAGAATTAGCCTGCAATAGGGTAGCTGTTTATGCAGCTGTGTTGTCACACTACACACCGAGCTGGGGAAGCATCTCTTCCAGTTGAAGCACTTACCCTTGTTTCAGCACTAAATGTGCAACTGCTAAAAAACGAAACAATGGAGATTTCACCTTTCCCAGCAGACAAAAGGCAGGAGTCACACAAGACATGTTAGTCCCGCAGAGCACCTGAGCTGCCCCTGAACTCTTTAAAAATGGACATGGAGAGGTTAAAACTTTTGTCCTCTGCCAGGTTCAGCCCTGCTAAAGGAAGCAGTGACGGACCTTCTGGGGAAGATCATTGCCCCACCAATGAGCCACAGCTACCAGGACCATACCCTAATCAGTCTTGGCACTTTAAAATCATCTGCATTAGCTCAAGCTAACTGCAGACAGGCAGTGGAAGAGTAGGTGAGATGGAGGAAGACTGCCAAACAACAGCCCTGTTCGGGAAGAGAGGAGGAAGAGAAGAAAATGCAGAAAGGCAGCCCCTCTCCAGGGCACCGAAATCCTAAGATTGTTCCTCTTGTTGTAGGCAGAGATGGAAGGCCTTGAACATTTCCATTTCACACTTTTTACCTTTAGCTGTTCCATCTCATATTGTATGCATGGTATTTAAGAACTTCTGTTTGTTTGTGATAAGCTCTGCTCGGACTTGAGAAGGAGGAACTGAGAACAAGAATTAAAAATGCCATGGCAATCTTTGCTCCAAGAAAGGAAAGAGATATTTTTTAATCTCTACTGAGGCTTCAGATATGTATATGTAAGTAGTACCTACATTTTGTGCTTTTACTTATGTGGAAGATGGAGGGAATTTATGCAGTGTGTTTGTACTGCTTGTCCACATTGCATACTATGAATCTATGTCAGAAAAATGTATTTCATGTGAACAATCTTGTGAAGTTATATAACTTTTGGATGGAAATCACACCTGCATATATGAAACCAGCTAGCTTTTGCATGGCCAGGTACCATGAATCATCACTGGCAACCTGCAAAGTTCAGTCTTTGACAACATTTCCAAATGCAGAAGACAACTGAGAACAGAGAGCAAATCAAAATGCCTGTAATACTGCTTCTGAAACAAGTTGCTCTAGTTGAGGATTTATCAAATAAAGTACTCTAAATAACCACAAGACATGTTAAAATATTGCAGTGCTGTTGCTTGACCTGCTTACCAGCAGCACCCAGGCGGCGTTGCCTCCGCGGCGGCCGCCTTTGCGCAGCGGTGCTGACTTGCGCCATGCCCACGTTTGCCTGGGGCTCTGCTGGCTGGTGCTGGCCAGAAGCACCCCCGAGGCTGCTCGAACGCCGCAGCAGGTCAAGAACAACACCAGGAACATTCCCAGTGACCACTAACGTCCACTTAATCACGGGGCCTTGTGGGCAAAAGGGACCTCCAGAGGTTGGGTGGTTTTGCATTAGTCTTTTTAAATGCCTGGCTAGTTGGCTCTTGAATATAAAGAGCGTTGAAAACTGATCCTCATGCCTGGGCTGTCCGTTCCAGTGCTTCACTACCCATTTCAATAGAGAGTCCTTCCCAATATCTGCCTGTGAGGTATTTAAAGCCTTGTTTTTGAACAACAGAAAAAAGTCCATTTACTTTGTGAGCAGATGGAAGGATGTATTACTTTCCCCTTATATATGAGAAGGTAATTGTTATGGTTCCCCATGTCTAGATCAAGGTCTTCAGTTCCCTTCCTCTTTGGTGATTTCTCTGAGGGCTCTTTTCACTCTCCTTCAATCTGTGTCTTCCTTGAAGGCCGGCAGCCTTCAAAGATGGGCACAGTTCTCCTGCTGAGAGGTTAACAACGCTGAGAAGGGTATAAGGACTGCTTCACACGTCTTGTACATTATATTTTTACTTCTATAACCCAGCATGGTATTTGCCTTTTTTTTGCAGCATTGGACACTGCCATCCAACTGGCTCCTGCCCAACCTGTGACTCACTGTACCCCCAGATCTTTCTCTGCAGAACTGCTACCTAAGTGCTTTTATTCTCCTTCTGTGTTTGCCCAGTTCATTATTTCTACTTCAATACAGTACCTTGTACCTGTCACTGTCAAATAGCATACTGTTATTTTCAAAGAGAGCTCCAATTTATCAACATAATTTTGTCCTCTCAGCTTCCTGTCATCTGCAAATATAATAATCACATTTTATTTCATTGTCCAATTTGTTAATGAAAACACTACATAGCCCTGAACTCAGGACAGACTGATCAAAACCCTATCCAGTGGCTCCCTCAAATTTGATAGTAAGTCAAAGTACCTCCCCTTTGAGCACAGCTCTCTAACTAACTAAAGTAGTAGCTGTCTCCTTAGCTTATACACAAGAATATTATCCCAGAGAGAGTCAAAACTCTTTCTGGAGACAGGTTATATGATATCTGCTTCTCTTTCTTCATGTACAAGGCCTGGTAGTTCATTTTAGTAGGAAAATAGCTTGATTTATGATTGCATGTATCTGATAAATCCACACTGTTACTCATCTGCAGACTTACTATCTGATTGTTTGCTTTACTATTTTTCTGAGATGGACATTAATCTGTCTGTTTTTTTAACTCATAAACCATCCCTTTTCTAGGCCTACTCACTGTGTTTGTCCTGCTCTGCTTCTCCCTTCTCATCCTTCCCAAGGCCAGCTCTGGGATTTCGTCATTTAGGTCTTTTAGTGCCCAACGTTGAAGCTCATGAGGTCCATCTAGTCTGAAAGCATCGTATTTATCTAGGTGCTTTCTAAGTATGTATTACAGTGGTTTCAGCAGCTGTGACAATCTGCTGCATTTCACTCTATAATAAGCAGGGCACTACATTGATGACAACAGTGAAACCAGTGGAAGTTGCTCTTGTGTTTCAAGTTTTTAAAAATAATTTTAAATTCTCCCTTCAAATGGCTTATAGTCCTTTAATTTCCATTTTTGTTTGTTCGTTGAAAAAGGCCTATATAAACCTGCTCCTGACACTTAGCGTTCTGGCAAATGTTACATGGAAGAGAAAGGGAGCAGCCAGTTGCAATTCTTGCTACTGCATCAACACACCTGCCCATGTAGGAGGTTACAACACCAAAGCAATCTCATGTTTGTTTGTAACTTCTGTAATTTTCTTGAAGCGATTCTTTCATAAATTTAGTGTGACTCTTGACTGGTTCACATCACTGTTGCTCCCAGCCTGCTGAATGTATCTGCTCCACTTACACCTTGAAAGAGAGCAGATGGCTTGCTGGAAGTTACTTCCAATGACAACATAAAGTAATAGGTTACCCCATGCGCTGAGTGCAGCCAGAGGCCTACAGGTGACACATGCAGAGGGATTTGCTTCTCCATGCAACAATCGACTGGACACAATTGTAGATCAATCCAAACCATCCAAAAGACGCGGAAGGGGAGGTAGCACACATAAAAGACCACCGAGAGGATGACGGCAAGTCTGCGGGCCTTTTGCTTGTAGCAAGCATGCACGCGGGGTCCCACAGCCAAGCTGTAAATAATGACTGTGTAGCACAGCGTCACCGTCAGCAGCGGCAAGAAGAAGGCCAGGCTGGTCAGAAGCCAGTTATACCACCTGATGGTGTTGAGATTTTCAGAGCTGATGATGTCAAGGCATAAAATTCTCTTTTGTTCCACTTTTGAGGAGATCAAGAAGTTGGGAGGAGTGACAGTTGCCAGATCACCCAGACTATAGAGCATCTTCTGGATGTGCAAGAATTTCATAGGGTGGACAATCACCAAATACCAGAAGATGATGAAGCAGGAGGAGAAGAGGATACTTCTGTACAGCTTAAAATGGAATCCAAAGCGGATGAACTTGCACATAAATTCACCAAAGATCTAGTGCTGCCCACTGGTGTGGCAGTGTATCAGGAAGGGAAGGCTGGTTAAGTAGAGGAGGTCCATGAGGGCCAGGTTCAGCATGATGATGGTGCTGCTCTTCCAAGGCCTCATTTTGAAACTGTAAACACACATCACAATGATGTTTCCTGGGAAGCCCACCAGGAAGATGATGCTGTACATAGCAGGGAAATACAAAGTCCTGAGAATGGCTTCCACATCCATGCAGCTGGGGAGATAGCAGGCTTGGTTAAGTCTTCACATTTTTTCATGCTATTTTCCTTAATGCTTAAGGAAGAAACAAATATTTATTGCTCACTAATAAATAAATTCAAATGGACCAACCCATCTTGCTCTATGAAGAATTTTACTGACAGAAAAACCTTCTAGTAGTCAGGTCTTTCTCTTCAACTTCCCATCGGAGTCACTATTAAAGGGCTCTTGTTGAATAAGAAAAGGCCTCGTTCTTTTGGTGAGAATTGATCCTGATCTAGTAGCTTTTTATTCACATCGATAGACAGAGTAGATGGGTAGATAGGTAGATAGATAGATAGATAGATAGATAGATAGATAGATAGATAAATAGATAGATAGATAGATAGATAGTTTTTTTTTTTTCTGGGGTCTGCACAAATACTCTGTACCTTAAATATAATAGATTTCCAGCATCACTGTGTGTGAGGTGTGTTCACCAGTATGCAAAGTTCGTCTTCTGCTTTTATCAAAGAGCAACTGGGGCAGATGGAAAAACTGTTTGTCTTCTACTCTTCACCAAAAGAATAACGGAGAATATCCATATTATTTTTGGTTTGTAAAAATTATTCACATCTTCTGCAAATAAACTAGAAAACAGTTCAGATGTTGAAATGATTTCATATTTTTTGTGATACTGGAAATGATTAACATTTTTCTTGCTCCTTCTTGAAAACAACAGATGCAGGGATATTTCATTCTTTCAACTGATTAACATGACTAATATTGGAAGAAATAAGTTATGTTTAGGTTTGCCATTAGCGGCTCTCTAAATTTCTGTACCTGCAAAATTTTTAAAGAGTTTTGCTTAGAGAGTAGATTCTTTTCTGGAAAGCCAAAATAAATTCAATCAACTTTGCATAATAGCCACTCTCAAGATGCAAAATGGAACTTGGGCAGTATTTTTGAAATTAGGGAAGAGTTGAATACGTGCTCCATCCAGTAGAAAATACAGGGCCACTGAAGCTGCTAGCAAATAACTGCTAATGTTGCATATAGCAAATGCACTTGTGTGAGTACCTTCTTTCTTTTCAAATGGAGTAGCTGTTTTGATGGAAAAAAAGGAGAATAAACTTCCAGTATAATTATTTCCTGAGAGGTGATACCTCTTATGGAGCTTTGCCCCACAAAAACATTGCTGCCTCCTGGCTCTGTTAAAATGCACCATATTGAATCATCTCTTCCATTTCTTGTATCGCACTGATTTTTTCTTTCCTTTTTTTTTTTTTTTATGGTACTTCTTTCTTCATTTCCTGTGAAATTTCACAGAGCCAGGCTTGCAAATTTTGTGAGGAAAATTGGTTGGAATATGCTTAAAACACTTCAGAAAATGTAGCTGGAGATTGAAGAGACACATGCTAAACATTGCCATTTGTTTACAGAGAGCCAAACAGGTTCAAATCGCTTTCCATGGTTGGAAATACAGGAGGGATCAGTTTGGATAAGGCTGTGTCTTGGCTGCAGGTGTGCAGCATTTTCCAAACTACCATCCCTATCCAACCCAACAGCGTGAGGAAGACAAGACAGTCTGTGAAATGTCAGTGTTGTCTGGTGCCTGGTATTCCACACGAAGCAGAGGGATGCAGTTTGACTAGGGGAAAGAGAGGGCGATGTGCAGAGGGAAGCAGATGACACGTCATGCAGTTGTAGCATTGTCCCCAAGGCAACTTAGAGCCATCGGTTTGGTTAATGTCTAACCAGCCAAATAGCAAAGGCCCCGTCCTGCAGTAGAGGCGACGGCGTGCCGTCTGCCCCTCGAAGCACGCAGCACTGCACGCACCTCCGTGTTCACAGCGCACAAGCGTTAGAAGAGAGGAAGGGCTTGTCTGGAGACTGCTTCATGTGACAGGGCACTGCCCATGGTGGGTTTGCGTGGCTCCGATTTGGTCACCAGAGCTTTTTCTGCACCTTCTCTCTTGGAATCTGCCTCCCTCTGTGGTATCTTGCAGGCCAGGCCACGGCAAAGCTGGTCTTGGCAAAGCAAATCCATAGCGGAGACAAGTGTTTCAGGAAAAGCCTATGGGTTTGGGTCTGCCTATATGCAATGTAGCAGGTTACCACAGTGGCCACAGGAAGGCGACAGAAAGTATTTGCTGTCGGCCTTATTATTTTGTTGTCTGAATTACAAATATAATTTAGACAAAACTTAAGTCTAATTAAGCAACAGTTTGTACCGAGGCAGATTTTATCACACTAAGTAATTGGCTGTAATGGGACTTCTGCAGCCGAGGCAGAGGGTAAATGATATATTCTGTAGACATAGAATGAACTTTAAATAAATTATCCAAGAGCAGAACTCATCATAAAAGGGAACTAGATTATAGAAATAGAAATCCTCTTTCAGTCTTAATGGTGGAGTCACTGCTCTATTATATAGTATGCTTTACTGTAACCAATTGATTGGAGTCACTTTAAAAAATGCTGTGATTTCTTGCCTTTAATTGCAGTCACGTATAAGGGAAACTCGTCTACTCCTGCATTGTGATAATTTAATTAGAGCCTGCTGGAAATAAAAGCCAAATGGCTGCATCCATGGCAAAGTAACCTAATGCCTGTAATTGGACTATATTTCACACAGATGTGTTGCTGAGTAAATTAAATAGGATTTGGCTTGCAGTGTTCCACTGGCTCAGACTTAAGAAACACAAATGATATATTTAAGGATGAAGATGTAAGCCCTCCTCCCCTTACTCTTTATCATTCATTGAAGTAACTCCATGCAGAGTTTGTGGATTTGAGTATTCAATGCATTGCAGATACGTTCTATTTGTTCTGTGCTTTCACCACCTTTTAACCCTTTGTTCCTCCCTCCCCGCTTCACCATGCCTCCAAACTGAGAGTTTTAAAAGCAAACACGCATTTTACCTGCATATGCTTTGCAATCTGCCCTCTCCTCCCCATAGCTGGAGCCTAAACCGTCCCACTCCGGGGCTGGCGCTGCGCCACGGGGCCAGGGCAGTGCCCACCCTCGGCGAGGGCTCCGTGCCGCATCCCCGCAGCGGGGCCACACCGGTGGCTCCCGTGGGAGCAGGGGCTGCGGGGACCAGCCCTGTGTCACTCAGCGGGTGGGCTGGGGCTGCCCACAGGGGTCGGCCGCAGGGGTTGCTTGGGGCATTTCCAGCCTGTGGCGAGGAGGCAGAGCTGCCGTGAAGGTGCCCGTGGAAGCAGTGCCCACGTGGAGAAATGCCGGGAGTGGAGAGCAGACCCAGCGGAGCCCTCTGCTCCCCAGCTGGGGCTCCCTTGGGGGGACCGGTTTCCTCGCACGGGAAGTCCAGAGGCTTGAGAAGGTTGAGCGCTTGGGGATGAGCACGGCCTGTCGTACACGGCCTGGCTTTCTTTGCACGCTGAGCTGCACGGAGCAGGGACTTGCCTCTAAACTGCTGCTGCCTCTCAGCTGATGCTGCTCTAAACATGGCAGGGGGCAAATAGGTAAAGACTGCATGCAGTGACTTGGCTTTCTGGTGTGCATATGGCACTGTAGAGACTTCCTACAGAGCCAGGGTTTACGCCTTTTGCTTGATCTTCTCTCCCCCTTCCCTAAGTTCTTGATTTGTGGGCTAACTGTGCTTGGTTTGCTGCCAGGTTGTTTCAATGCATTGACTGTTTCTCTATTTTCATGCTTCTCTTTTCCTGTGAAGAAGAAAACACTTTCAAAAAGCATAAGCACTCCAGATTTGATTTTAAATTAAATATTTGCAAACTTATGTGAACAGGTATGGAATTTATTATCTTGAGAAGGAAATGTTTAGATGGGGCTGAAAAGAACTTGAATGTTTTCCAACACTGAATGTAATTTCACATTTAGAAATATTGCTTATTTGAAGCTATCATTTACTTTCTTGTGATAATAAGAGATGTGAACCTGGAAATACAAGCAGTTATATAGTGCAAAATGTAATGATGAATCAGGCTCAAATTATTTAGCAAATACAACCTTTAAAATCATTGCATGACAGTCCTGTTGCTTTATCTCCATATGAAGCTTTCAATATCTGCCATCTTCACATGAATGAATTTGAGCTTACTAGTCATGCATAATTTGTTCTCCTTAACTCTTTCTGGTATATGTTGAATCTACACCTAGCTTGAATGAAACCATTCAGTTAGATTTCAAAAATAAATAAATTCAGAAATAAGCTGACAATGGTCTACACAACCCCAAACGTTTTGCATGGTATAGAAAGAGCTGAAACCATTTTTTCTATTTAACTAGCCACCGCACAGTAATAATTTCATTACAACGCATCACAGAAACATCTTGCAAATTTGTTTTGTTGGGTGTATGGGAAGGCACGGAGAAGTCATGTGAAGGTGTATGTTTTTCAGGCATCCCGGTGTACCCCAACACATAGATGAAGAACTTTATGCATTTTATTTATAAGTTCCTATTAACGTATAATGGATTATGTTAGTCTATATCAATTTTACTGCTTTGTATGGTTGATTTTTGAATCTTCTTTTGAATCCTGAATATTTCATCTCAGGCTTAGTGCTACTATTAAAAAAAAAAAAAAAGAGAGAGAGATTTTGAAAATCTGTGAGAAATTGGAAAAGAGTTTTAGGAATGAGCACATTCTGACAGATGTGTTGTGATATGCCTTGAGAGATGTATGAGTTTTTAGAGATTCACCCTATTAGTTCCTTTAAGAGTAGATTTAAACATGACTTGGTGATGGACATGATTACATCCCTGGGAAGAGACTTTGAGCATAAACCTAGCTGGAGTTCAACGTCAATCTGGGCTAGAAGTGAAGCGCAAATATTTCTCAGGGAAGGTGAGCAAAAGAACTTCTCTTAGTAATATGGAAGATCCTTCAACTTTTGGAGTTGTTAATCAACATCAGCATCTTCTGCGTAAATATTAGTACAGTTGTGGAGCAATATGTGATGATGCTGTCATGCAACTTTAGAGCAGAGATCACTGTTTTTAAAGGTCAGAAGGACTGTTAGAAAGCCCATTCCTGCATGGCTGTAGAATTTTGCTCAGAATTTCTAAAAGCTATTGGTTAGAAGTTTTTTTTTTTTTAATAGAAAAACAATCTTGATTTGAAGAGGTAGAGAATTATTTTCTTCTTTTGATTCTGAATATGCATCACGCCCACAGTTAAAATCATGTGCCTCCATTTTTATTTGATTCTGTCCAACTTGTGCTTCCAGACTTTCAACGCTTTTATGCATCTCAGGCATCCCCAGAGTGGATGCACAAACTGGCTCTACCAGAGCTATCCATAAGACATTGCGGAGTGCCGAAGGCAGTGAATTCTGCACACGTGATTATCCTGAGCCCTAAGCTACTTCTGGAGCAACCAGGTAACCTGTTCTGATTTTTGGGCTCTCTGACCCCTGATCAGTGGAACTTTGACTTAAACATTAAGGGAAGACTGTGGACACTCTTTGTTCTATCAAAGAGAGGGTAGAAAGGAGAGGACAAGCTCACTGTATCCGTTTTCTCTCCCAGAATGTAGGAATAGAGAAAATTTTCCTTTCTTGTTCTCAGTTGCCATGATGGAAAGAGGGGGAGATAAATGTATCCCCTGTGCCTGGAAATGAGGATGAGAAAGGCAGAGAGACTGCAATGAATAGAATTGAGAGAACACGAAATCTCATTCTGCTACTGCATCCGCAACAGCTAGCAATGAATCATTCTGCCCACTAATAGCAGTAGTGCAGCGAAGCCCTGTAGCGGTGCAACCTCTGCCACGCAACGTCAGCGAGGAGGGCCTCCATAGCACAGGTCTTGACAATGTCCCTCCAGCTTTTCAGGTCAGACCAGGCTCTACGACATTGTCTTCATCTTGCATCCAAATTATGCTCAAATGTAGATGTTCTTTAATGTGTATTTTGACATGAATTCCAGATGACCCTTTGTGTAATTTCCCTATACACAGCACTGAACCATTTTACTCCTGTGCAAAGAATATTAGCCTTCGAACTTGTTCTGACTCTAGCATGATTTTTTTGGTCCCATGTAACTGAATACTGGGAAAGTGCTAGCTATGTATCTCTGCCAGGCTTCATACTGACAGAGATGAGATTTTGACAAGTCTTGTGGACAATTCAGTATCAAGAGGAGCTGGATACTCAGTGCCATGGATTCCTTTGATAAATCCGACCTCCCTGGCTGCATGCTTCCCTCCTCCCGTGCTGCTCTCCTTTGTTTTCCCAACAGAGAGTTTTTGTATTGGTAGTGGAAACAATTGAAGGGGCTGCCACTGAAATATCCTCATTGATGGGGCCATCAAGCTGGCTTAAAAATGCACACATTTTTCAATTGCACCCAGAATTTTCCTCTGGGAAACTGATCTGATGATCCTCTGGGAAAACTGTTTCCTTTTCCTTTTACAGCACAAAACTCCAGATTGCAGCTGAGTTCTGCTACAGACTGTTGCTTAGTAATTTTGCTGCTAACAAGCCACCCTGCTCATTCTTCCAGCCATTCATTCCCCTTTCCTGCACTGAGCACTTCCTGCACCTCCTATGCTCGATGCCCAATTCAGGCTGCTCAGATGGGGGGATGCCAGTAGTCCCATGTTTCTGCTGGTGCCCCATGTCTGCCCTCAGGGGAGTAGATGGGCTTAAGGAGCTGGGAGAGGAGGCGGATGCCGCTGGGTGAATGCACACCCTTCCGTGCACGACAGCCTTGTCAGTCAGTCAAACAATAGTCCAAAGTTGCGTGCGTGTACCTAAGTTGTTTTCCCAACACGTTTTGTAATCATTCACTGGAATTAAAAAAAAAAAAAAAAAAATCTAAGACGACCAAAAATACCAAAAAACAGGATATGACACCTTTGGAATGTTTTATTTATAACTCTTGCCATTATTTTTTAAGTTCAGTGGGATTGTAGTACTATGACAGATTAGTCAACTGGTGCAGTTCATATATATTTCAGAGCTGGATTATGGAATATATCACAGTCGGGGGCTGACTGCCTGTATCTTAACTGCAAGTTCATGTCTCAGTTTTATTTTCTGTTTCATTTCAGCCTTGAAGAGCTTGACGTTTGTAAAATCTGTCTCTGATGTGCTGGGGAGAAAATGCTTCTTTTTCCTTGTTCGCACTGCACGCTGCTGACAATTTCTCTCATCTTTCACGACGCCTGTTCTTCCAAGGCTGTGTATTACTCACAGATCTTTTTATGCAACTTGGCCGAGTTCTTGAAAGTTATTTTCTCAGACTCTTCCCCTTTATTGGGTTGGTGGTATGTGTTGCTCAGATGTCCAGTTCTTTGTAGTTGGGGTGGACCCTGCTTCTTTCTTCAGCTGCAGAGGTCCTGTTTAGGCAGAGCAAGTGCAGCGTGTGTGTGCAGGGACAGAGCGGGTGGCCAGCACAGGGAAAGGGAACAAAAACTAACTGGCAACCGAGGCAAAACCAAGAAAAAGCTACACTTGAGGTACAATCAAAGCTAGAAAAGGGATTGGCTTCGCCCTTATACCTCTTGCCTAGAAGACATGAAAACATTCTTTCATATGGCACACTTGCCTAGCACTGACCCTCGGTGCCCATGCAGTGAGCCTGTGAAGCAGAAGAGCAAATATTGGTGCAGATCTAGCTATGATGGTCACTTTTACATTTTTTACAATGCAGCACAGTGTGTGAGCCCCCCGGTGGTACAAGATCTCCTTCCCCTCACCTGCTTGTCTTGCCCAAGGGCATGCAACTGAGGCTCACAAAAACCTTGGCTTTCCCCTAAATTGTCACTCTGTTGCTGCCTTTTTGCAGCGGAAAACTGAAAATGTTGTCCAGTTCAACTTTGTCTCCATGAACACAATCAGGGAGTGGGGCAGCCCACCCTGAGGCACTGCACGGGCTCCATCCTCGAAGGTTTCAAGACCTGCCTGGATCAAGCCCCAACCAACCTGGTCTAACCTCAGAGCTGACTCTGCTCTGAGCACCAAGTTGAACTACAGGTCTCCTGAGGGCTCCTCCAACCTGAATGATCCTAGTATCTGATGAGCCGATGAAGTTTACAAACTGTAAAAATCAAGGGTAAGACTGAAAAGTCAATATTTTGAGAGCAAAAAATTATCCACGTATCTTACTGCGTGGTCAATCCCTTCCCACAACTGGACAGTCAGGTTTACCAACAGACTCAGCTGTCTTGCCTCTGTTTCCCAGAGTCTTGAGGCTGTTAGCTGAAATACCTTATTTTTCACGTTTTCTATTTGATGAGTCCACAAGATAGCCCAGTCCTTTATATTCCTTTTTTATTCTTATGATTTGGATACAGAAGCATGGCGTGTGCCAGATAGGCTGCTTATGGTATTCGCATGCAGAAAGCAGACTGAATTTGAACAGAAATTTATGTCATGAAATTACTCATTTGAGTTCCCTAGTGGCATGAAATTTTTAACTTCATTTCTGATAACAGGAACTTGTCAAGCTCCTGTTTACCCAGAATGGTTTCTTTAAGGTCTGAAGTATGATGATTTATTGTGGCACAAGTCTAGCATCACACAAAAGGCCTGGCAAGGAAGATTTACAGTCACCTTTGACATCTGAATTCACAAATTAGGTGGTAACTTGCTTTCAATATTAAAATGCTTCATCACCCAAATTATGTATTTGGTTGTATTCACAGTCCAGATTTTCACCCCATGTAGACTCTTCCTTAAAATGAATAAGGACTCAGTGTGTTAATTATTTATCTAAATTCTGGAGCGTTTCTACCTTATTTATTCATCAATTCTGAGTTGCCAGTGGTACTGCTTTATTTATACATGCCCTGGATTTCGTATTAAGAGTACTGGCATTTCATTCATAGTATTTGGCATTTCGTTTCATTCATCTAAAAGTTCGAATACTTATATTTTTAAAGTACTAATTTTATACAAATCCAGAATCTCATTCCTTTTATTTAATAGTGTAAGCCGAAGATGTTAGAACAGACAAGTTTTGAGTCTATCAGCACAATCGGTCTTTAAAAACCAAGACACAGCCAGCCAGCTAACTATATATCAACTATATATCCACTGTTTGTCAACAGTAGATGTCAGTCTTGCCTAACATATAGAATTTTTTCTTTCACTGACCAAAGGCTCTTTTATATAAGTGTGAAAAATAAAATAAAATAAAATAAAATAAAATAAAATAAAATAAAATAAAATAAAATAAAATAAAATAAAATAAAATAAAATAAAATAAAATTGCTGCTGAGGGAAAACTTTATTTTCAGGCAGTCTGCCTACACAGAAAAAGTGTATTATTTATTTTTGGCCTTGTCCTGAGTCTCTGATGGAAGGTACTTTTTTTTTTTTTTTTTTTTTTGGTGTAGAGTACTTTTTGGCACACTACTTTCCAATGTGTATTAGGAGAAAACTGAGATCTGCAGTACTGCCTGTCTTGTCAAAAGCGTGACATTTTCATACATAGACCAGTGGGAAATGAAGGGGGAATTCAGGTGGTGAGAGACCGAAGTGGCTTTCTGTTGGCTTGGCTACCCATGGTATGTGGGAAGACCTGGGATCTGAACAGCAATGGAGCAACCAAAACTGCTTCACCAGCCGTGACGGGACGTATGATGTTAATCAACAAGCAAAGGTCTGCCAGCCTGGGTGGCGCTGGCAAACTCTGCCTTCCTGCCCGTGTAACATCCAGCAGCTGCGTAGCCGCCTCCCTGCAGTTATCCTCAGAGCACCCAGGCAGCACCCTCGTGTTACCATCACGAGGTCTCAAAGTCCCTCCCTGCCAGGGCGCTCACTGCTGGCCTGGGAAGGTCAGGCAGGAAGACGCGTGGGTTGCTGCTTATCTCCCCGCTTTGGGCATTGGCAGCCGCAGTCCCTGGGCGTCCCCTGGCACTCAGCTCCATGCAGCTCGCCTGTATCCCAAGTCTTCCCCCCACTGCCCAGATCTTTCCGCCAGAGAGGGTCTTCACCTCCTTTTTTTCTGGTCCCCTTTCCTTCCAAGAAGACCTGTTCTTTTCGGGGAATCATTTTTCTTGGGCACCTCAGACTCCTGCTTTTCCGAGCCTGAAGAGTCCGCACGCAGAAGCACACAGCATGACCAGACTCCTAGGTGTTGGACTTGTCTCATGTTGCTTTGGGAATTGAAGGATTCAGGATGTGCTGCTTGTGTTTAGTCCAGATATTGCGAAAACTTACAACAATCACACACCAACTGCAGAAGCAAGGAACAGGTTTTTCCTGGAAAAATTAGAAGTTCAGGTTCAGAAGTATACGCCCTTGCCCCCACGTACACCCTAGTATCGCCCCCACGTACACCCTAGTATCTGCCACCTGCTAGCATTTGCTATTTAAGCTTTTAAGCTTTTTATTTAAGCTTTTTGTGAGCATCTTGCACTATTTGATTTATGAACCGTTCTCAATACAGTTTCTTTTTTTTTTTTTTTGTCATTATGCTTGTCATGTTACACATGAAAATTCAGATTAACTGATTTTGGTTCAAGACTTGATACTGTGTTTGCTATGTTCTCATGACTTGCCGCTAGGTGGAAATGTCATCACCCTTCGGAAAAACCTACATCCCTCCATAAAACACACAACCTTAAAGATGAATTATTTCTGAAAGGTTTATGCATTTTTCGGGTGGCATCAGAAAAATTATGGCTGCTTTGAAGCGAAGCCCTTGATTATCTGCTCACTGCACAGCCCCACGCCTGTCAGGCAAACAAAAGCTGCAGGAGACTTATGCTGGCCTCACTCTTTACTGTGAGCAGAAGTTTGACAGGACAGGAAAATTTGCCTTCATAAGCATATTTTGAATCTAATATTATATCACATACTAGATTCAAACTATATCACCCAGGGTATTCTTTTATATATTCCATATTTTGTGAAATAGAAGTATTACATAGGACTGTAATCCTTCTATAAAATACCATGCAGAAGCTATACATACATTTACCATAGCCAAAGGCAATATTCCTGAACTTTGTGTGCTCGGTTTTAGGATAGTTAATGGAGAGCCTAAAGCAGCGCCTCAGCAACACAGACTATTGCAAACACCTTGCTCTTGGCTTTTGCTGTCTACATTCACCAACAACTTACCCTGAGAATATCTGTCCTTATCTTTAGGGTGTTTCAGGGAGGCCAGGGAAACTAACACAGTCTGACCTGACTTGCACCAGTTTCTTGTCCCTGTCACTTTTTTCTAAATAGTTGCAACTATATATACATACATATATATATGTGTGTGTGTGTGTGTGTGTGTGTGTGTGTGTAAGAAAAAGGGTTTTTTTTTTTCCTGTCTTTCCCAGCCCAATCTAATATTTTCGCTTAAACTTTAGAAGCACGCCTTTCAGAAGGAGCCAAGGCTGGAAGTTTCAATGAGAGATGAAAAAAATGTTAAGAATATGTGCAACTAGAATGAATTTAGTTATAATGAAAATCTCCTTTGGTTATTTGCTTCCTATAAGCAATATATGATCTTTCAATCCTGAGAACTGAATATTTTTAATCAGTGCCTTCCAGACACTAACTAAACTGCTGAACATCTTCATATCTTTCATTGGCAACTGACTTTATTGTTTAATTCCTTTCTTCTACTATGTGAGCTTTGTGTGTCCTGTTTTAAAATATGTCTCAATGGGCTCCTTAAGCTATAATATTTCTCTAGATAAAAGCAGTCTTTTACCAAAAAGATATTGTCAACTCTTTTTAATCACTAACCTTGTTTATCCATATCCAGTCTACATGGAAAGCATTGAAAACTTCTCGCTAAGGTAGTTATGGTGGAAAACTCTCCTGGTGCAGCCTAGAATTTTTACTTGCATTAAAAAATAGTGCAAATTTCTCTCGAAGCTTCCATTATTATAAAAATAATTCATCTGTTAAAAAACAAGCCTAAAACCGCAAAGAAGGAAATCAAAAGGTATAGTTAGTGCTACGGCAGGGCTTTCCTGAAGTGAGATTAGCGCTGTGATGTCTGTTAAGCCTGAGAATAGAACTGCAATGTAGTAAGTTACCCATATGCAGAGCTGGGAGGAGAAAAGCTTGTTATATCAGATGATAGGCCTAGCATGTGATTAAATACTGTATCACAGCAAATGCCAAATAGCTGCCAAGGGCACTCATTTGTTTCCCCCTGCAGTCACGAGCAAGTGAGCTGGCACAAGCTGAAATGCGGAGAGTGTGTTATGGAGTTTATAGGCTATTCTGACCTTCACGTGGTGACTTGTCGATAGACACTTCTGAGGCCTGTTCAGCCAAGGCCAGCTCAACACCTATTTGCCGTGTCATGCTGCTATGGGATGCAGGACTTTTAAACAACATCTTTTAGATCAGCCCTGCTAGATGCAAGTGTGGATCCAAGCCCTGCGGCAGTGGCAGTGCCCTTGCTCTGTATGGAAAACTGGAATAAGGCACATCAGTAGCAGTCCAGTCCAGTTTGGGAAACCTTCAAGAATGGGAGATCCACCTCCTCCCTGGACAACCTGTGCTTAACCTGCTTCATGGGGGAGTTACTGCTTGGGCAGCCCCCTGAGCAGTTCTGTGTTTGGTGTTCCCTCACAACATAAATTTCAAGAGCTTCCTCATGATGGTAGCGTTTGTGATTTGTACCCCGAGCCGATACCACAGTCTTCCACTTCGACACTTGTTTGCTTTTAACATATCGGGCATAATCCTTGAGGTTTATATGGCCCAGATGAAGGTTATTACCCTGTGAGTAAGGAGTAAATGATCAGTTTGGCATTTGTAAGAGCTGTAGCTGAGCTTGCTCTATTTCCCTGTGATGTTTAATTGCCAACAAAAACGGGACCACTAGGTGGCATTGCCACGTCCCGTGTGTAGTGCAGGACCTGCGCACAATTCAAATGAAGACAAAATCCATTTATGCACTCACTTTTCACAGGCACAGCCTTGCTAATGGAGTAAAAAACTGCTGTTAACACACACATTCCCACATTAACAATAACAGAAGTATAAAAAGAAAGATGACAGTCTAATGGAGATTTGTTTGAACAGTATGGGTTTTTTTAACCAGTTATCGTGGTGCATTACTGATGGTTTTCAACAGCCTGAAACAGAGCTGCTGAAAGTATTATGAGGTTTGCAAACATCTTATGTTTTGGGCCACTGGTTAGGCACTTAGATGGTTCTTCTGAGCTTTCAGAGCTGCAATAAATGCTCCAAACCGTGGAAAGTAAGTTCTCTCTCATATCAACCATCAAACTTCAATTGTCAGCTGCAACTTTCTTCATATACAAATCAGCTTTTCTGAACAAAAAGGCACTTGTCTATTATCACGGGATAATGTTGCCACTTGGCAAGATTTAATTTCGTAGTTGCTATAGATAAGTTTATTGTAATTAGCCTTCAATCTCATATACGCCTATTTTCCTGGTGAAGTGTTTAGCTTACAGTAAAGCCTGTGCAAAGGAAAGCACTGGAGAGTAATCAAACAACCGGCATAAAATAATGTTCTTTCTTTGCAAAGATCATCAGAAGACTAGAGTTACCTTGTAGAAGCTTACTATGAACGTATAGGTTTCATATTAAGGGCCTCCAGAATGACAGGATAAAATTGAAATGAAAAAGTAATTTGTCACAGATGAACTCAAAGCAGAGTGCTTGGGGAAACCTAATAATAAGACATTTAAAATATATGTTTTTATAATGTAGACAAAAAAGTCTTGGTTTTCTTTTTATTTCTTTCCTTTTATTGCTTCTTTTAACACTACTGAGAGAAATTCAAGGATCCTGACAACCTGATCAGGGCATCACAATAACCCACACAGCATTTCTCCTGTGTAATGCTTTCTCACTCTTGATCTAGGCTACTAATTCCTTGGTACTTGTCAGAGCGCAAAGCCAGCTGTTCGTTTGTGTAACAGCAACGGCACAAAAATAGCTGTTCCGCTCAACACTTGCAGCCACATCCATCCCCATAAGAGGCATTGCCATCGACGTGTGATGCCCCACAATTACTGTGTGACGTGATGGCCCGCACCCAGAATAGTGTTTGAGCCATGACTGACCAGGAAAAGCCTCCTTGGTCATCGGTCCCCAGCCTGCAGGCGAGCCAGGTTTCTGGTGAGATGAGGACAGAGCTGGTTCAAAGGGGAGAGGCCGCGGGTGCTGGAAGCTGTCTCGCTCCTTCCTGCACACATCCTATCCCTCCAGTTTCTACTTGCAGTAGCTGTTTCTCCCCAGCAGCGATGTTGGCAGAAGGGCTAATGTGTTAGGAGACCGTTTCCACCGGAGAAAGACCACTCAACTATCTACTGCTAAATCTCACTTTCTCTGATTCTCCACCCCAAAATTGCCTTTCCTCTCTTTCACTTTTCACTGTTCCTGCTGTTTCCATGGGGCAAATACCTTACACTATGTTGGATGCACAACAGAGGGAATGTCCCTCCCACCAGACAGCCTAATGAAAAGCTTCCTTTATATTTTGAAGTTATGGTAGACTAAACTCATTATCAAAGTTTTGGAACAGCCTGTATTTTCTGTTCTCATTCCAGCAGTTCCCACTGTCCACTGCCAGACCTTTATACATTGCCTCATAAAGTCTTTCAATGACAAAATGCTGGTTTGTCTTCATTATTCTGCACTCAAGTCAGCTTGATTAAGTGCAAAAGGACATCAGCACTTCCTGAGGCTCCCATGGTGGACTAAACCAGCCCTGTGAAAGACAAGGAACAAAAAGGTCCATGTGAAATATTTGGCAATCAGAGTAGACGTGTGGTGCTGAGCAGTGATGTTCTGCCCAGATGATGAAAATGGTTTCCACTTTAGTTTGTACTTTAATTCTTGATGCACCAGGATCATGTGCCAGAATCTCTGAAACATGAAAGTGATAAAAACCTCTTGTACAGATTAAACTAGCGGTATGAAGTGGCAGCTAAGCATAAGGGCAGTCCACATGTGTTGCAGCACAGATATCCTGATCTGGGCATCTGGATACTGAAAGACAAGCAAATTGAATGTCATTTGCCCTGGCTAATAGCAAGGCTTTTTTCTGCAACACAGTGAAGAATTCACTTTGTGTTTTCCTTTCTTCCAGAGCTGGTTCGCCATACAGCTCAGAAAGAGTTGTTGTCTGAACTTGGACTTTGTTGCTTCACTAGTTCTTCCACTTTCCTGGGGTGATGTGTCTTCAAAAAACGTGGAGTTTTCTTTTACCGCTCAAAATGTCATCATATTGAGCAGATGAAAAGAAAAAAATAAAAAAAAAAAGGTATACAACTGTAAAAGTTGGCTTTCCTATTTGCCCTTTTGCCCTTACTCCATGGTCAACAAGAATTTTAAAGTCAGGAGTGACTTCACCTAACAAATAACAAATAGCCTCTAAGGCTACACCTATATTCACAGCTTAACAAATAACCTCTATGGGTTAACTCTGAAGTTATTCTGTATTCTATACAGGAAAAACTAAGCCATGGTAAATAGCCAGCAATAACTCTGTAAGGGGTGATAAGGACACAAAGGAGCTGGATTTCAAAACAGATAATCTGAAAGATGCATAACCACATGGGTGCACAAGATAGGCAAAACTGAGACTTATTAAATATTATGACAGAGCTGAAGGATCCCAGCTGAGAATTAGCTCTGGACTTTGCAAAATACGGAAAATAGACCTTCCATAATATTTAAAATTAAAATACACAAAATGACTGGAAAACAATGCAACAGATGTATGGCAAAATGATTTTGACACTATTTACAGTACGAATTTTAATGTAGAAGACACCACAAATATACATTATAGGACTCTTGTAGTATTTTAATTGATTATATCTAGAAACTTAACTACAGACCAGTCTGATGAATGACTGTATCTATATTTTAACCAGAGACTCAGGTCCACCCTGTCCATGTAAGAATTCAAACCTCTAGGCTCTAAATTCTTTTTGTTTTCTTTTTTTTTCCTTTCTTTCTTTCTTGGCCTTCAGCCTGGATGCCCTCCTTCCTCAGATAGTCTTACATCTATTCTAAGACAAAAATAATTTTCTCACATATTAAAAAAAAAAAAAAAAAAGCGTGTGTTTTTTGGTTTTGTTTTTCCCGTCAGTGTATTATTATGAGGGAGGGCACATTCCGAGGCATCCTCTTGGGTCGGGGCCCCAAGGAAGGAGAGCAGAAGACCCATTGCTTTCTGCACGTCTTTGGGGCTGAGACATGAGGTAGGTCCCAAGACAGCGGCTCTTGCTGAGGCCAGAAGCACGGCCCTAGGCACCTGGTGGTTTCTAATGTTGAGCGGGAGAAGTGCCTTTATTGCCCAGGCATCCCCAAGGTTATATAGCAGTTTGGCAGGGGGCTTTTGTGTTACGCAGCTAAATTCTACCCAGGTCTTTACAGATGATGTCTGGACCTTAGAAATTCCACTCTACAGTCATTCCAGGGCCTGCTCATATAGCAGACTAATGACCTGTAAAATTCCAGTTTAAAATGCCTTTGGAGACTTATAGTAAACATTAAAAATGTAACTGAAGATACATTTTCATTCTTTTTTTGCTCTTACAAGCCATAAAACTGAAAGTATTTCAAATAAAAAGACTCTCTGACAAATCCTCTCTTCCCCTTTTAATTTTGCTCAAATAATCTATAAGCAATTTTCTATAAAAACACTGTAAAATATATGCCTTTCTGTTTCAAATTTGCAGAGTGAAATGAATTTCCAGGTCTAACCTTCCAAAGGCAAGGGCTCGTAACAAAATGTTGATGCTATCATCTTAGCCATTGCGCTATGACCAACACTGCAGTAACAGAGAGCACCAATAAAGTACTGCAGTGCTGTATAATTATCTTATTAATTGGAACATTATTTACAGAGAGGGCTGCCTTCACAGCATGCACCTACTTTCCGAAATGCCTGCAGCACTCAGTACGCAGCGGGCAGCCAACGCAGAAGTTCAGTTAAAGAAACAGTAAAATAGCCATGCACATAAGTGCAAGTTAATGAATTGAGTCCTCCTGGCAGGAAGAGCTGAATGCAAGCAGCCATTTTCACATTCAGAGAGGTGACCTTAAAAGCCTGCCAGACCTCAAAGGTATTGCAGGATTTATGGTGATTGTGGTAGAGCCCTCTAATTTTCAAATGAAGAACAACAAATATCAGCTATTGTACTAAAATGCGCTGTACGGCACATTATAAATTACATTTGGACAAAGATCTTTTTTGGAAACCAGAGGGAAAGAAAGCAACCATTTGAATGTCTAGGGCATTACTTCACAGCTAAATTAACTGCTCGACTAGCCTTCTATATACTACATCTTGTGTATGGCAGTGGTTTATGGAGTCCCTCTTTGATGAAAGTTATCCAGACACCACGAAAAGGAACAGCCACCCTCTCCTCATGCTCCCTAAATAGCCATTAGTGCCAACCATTCAGCAAAGTTTTCATATTTTCAGGGTCTGCTTCAAAACCTTACATCTGCCAAAAGGGGAATCAATATTTCTGTCCCTGCCTTTGCACGTCCAACTGACTTGTCAGCAAATGCAATGGAAAACCTGAAAAGCATGCAGGATCAAAGCTCAGAGCTTTGAAGGACTTTTTTTTTTTTTTTTAATCTAAGATTACTTTTAATGTTTCATTATCATATTTAAAGCATAGAAGAGAGAGCTACTATGCCATTAATTATTTTTACAGCTTCAGCTCAAATTTCATAAATGATTACATGGTTTATTCAGCACCAGAACGTAACAGCGAATGTTTGAAAAGATTTAGGGCAGTTAATATTTCCAGAAGACTGCTTATAAAATCCTTTTGAACAATTTGCTCCCTAAAATACCTGATCCTTGAGAACTATTAGAGAGATTGTCCATCACATTTAGGACTTTCCAACCTAGCTCAACGCAAAACAGGAGGGTAACTTCTGCCACTTGCACTAGGCTGCCATAAATCAAGCTCTTGTGGTTGCTTCTTTTGTTGCATCATTCATGATGCTCCAACTTGCACATAGTTCTCAGAAACTGAAGCCAGTTGCTTTCTTGGAGATTATACAGGTATTATAGCAGCCTGGTTCCAGTTCATCTGCAATGAACATTAAAGCATTTTATGTCCAGCATTCAGTGGAACTCAAAGCACATTAGCACCTGATTTCCTCTGTGGAGCTAGTTACTTTTCCGCAGAAAGTATTTTTCAGTGTTTTCTGTGGTGCTTCAAAGACAGTCAACGAGTTTGAAGTTTAAAAAATACCTGCAAGCAAAGACTCCTTCCCATCTACGTTTGAGGACCTATCTGAGACAAATCTACACTAGGAGAATGAGGAATAAGTGGGAACCAGACATTGCATGGAAAGAGCCTGGCACACATATCTCGCCCGACTTGGACAACTTTGATTGGGTGGAGTTGTCAAGAGCGCACTCATCAGAAGGCTTAAGTTAAAAATTGTACAAGAAGAGAAATAAAATACCCTATTGCTGGCTTTGAAAAAAAGCAGAGCTGTTTAAATCATCAAACTTTGAAATGGTCAGGAAAGCTGAGCGTTTTTTCCCTAACTCAGAAAGAAAGCTTTAAGATGTTTGGTATTCCTGGTTCTCAGGAATGTTTATGATGTTTGTCATAGTACTGACCTGGTTCCTATGGAAGCCAGGCAGAAATATTTGGTTCCTACACAGATGTTATTTGTCCAGTTATTAGTTGCCAGTTTGGTAGTCATATTTCACCTCAGTGCATTTTAGGACCTTGAAAAGAGACATTTTGTGTTTATACAGCACTTGGTTGCTCCTTTCTTAGTATGAATGGTGAAGAGTAATAGCAAAAGAACCCCTAAACAACAGCAGCAAAAAAACTACCCCCCAGTGGCAGAGTTACATCTAAATTAGCTTTTTCTAAAATGGTTGTAGCAGCTAGAAGTCCCACAGGAGCATCAGCTGTTTGGGCTAATGTTCACTCCTCTGAAATGAAAGGCCATCTCATCTTTCAAGAGAAAGTGGGCAGATGTAAAATAATCATTCCCCTGCATTAAGAGTGTGCAGGATCCCCCTCCCACCAAGAGCAGTGTAGCTTGTCAGGCCTTTCCCCAAGATGGCAGGAAATTCCCCAAGATTTGTTCCCAGTATGGGAACAAATGCCAAGCAACACCTTCTCCTGGACCCCGCAGCTACCGAGAGCTGACCTGGTGATTTGATCTGAGGTGAACGGGGCACCACAAGCCAGGGCTCCATTTCAAAACCGGCCCCTGGGCTGAAAAGGGCCACCTATTATCAGATACCTACCTAAACTGACACCAAGCGGTTTTTTTATTGTTGTTTTTTTTCTGCCACTAAAAATAAAAACAAAAATTCCCTGACACCTGATATGGAGCACTGTCATGCACTAAGCAACCATACGAAATTATTTCACTAAGTCAGTGTTGTTTAGACACTGACCAGTAATTTATGGCTCGTTATCCACATTCCCAGGGAGCTGGGAAGATCATAAGAGGTGAGAAGTCTGTGCCTCTTCCCCACTAACATCTGCTGATGTGGCATGTGTCTGCACTCATCATTTAATGCAATCAGACCTGCTGAGCATTGCCCTGGCAGCTCCCATTGAGCTATGGCTGGGCCTGCAGCTCCGTCTCACCCCTGAACCCACTGCTACCCCTAAGGAAAGTGCCCAGCGCTTCGGGCGGCACCAAGATGTAGGCAGGTTTTAGGCACTGTCACTTTTGGGGCTTCTTGTGTGTATTTTAGAAAAGTAGAGTGCTCTTGGAGAACACATCAGATGGAGAACAAGGAAATCCAAACTTCTGTGTTCTCATTATTTCAAAACCTGTTTTTTTCCCCCCATAATAGCTATATTAACTGCAAGGTCCTGGATTCAATACAACTGAGACTGGCAACAGGCATATTACTCCTGCAATTTCAATACTGATGGCATTTCCTTGGCTCTCTGCCAAGAGTAAAACTATTATATGTTGTTGGTAGGTTTGTATAAATAGTTACCAGCCTTCCTCTGAAAACCAATTGTACTTCAGCAGCATTTGGAATAGCATTTTGCATTAGCTAAGGCTGTAAATAGTATCATCTTCTAATATAATCTTCCTTCCAAAAATAATACTTCATATT
>VZSV01000013.1:5353530-5373936 GCA_013398735.1 Nothocercus julius
TTCTTTCCTTCTTTCCTTCTTTCCTTCTTTCCTTCTTTCCTTCTTTCCTTCTTTCTTTCCTTCTTTCTTTCCTTCTTTCTTTCCTTCTTTCTTTCCTTCTTTCTCTCTTTCTCTCTTTCTCTCTCATTCTCTTTCTCTTTCTTTCTCTCTTTCTCTCTTTCTCTCTTTCTCTCTTTCTCTCTTTCTTTCTCTCTTTCTCTTTCTCTCTTTCTCTCTTTCTCTCTCTTTCTCTCTCTCTCTTTCTCTCTCTCTCTTTCTCCCTCTCTCTCTTTCTCCCTCTCTCTCTTTCTCCCTCTCTCTCTTTCTCTCTCACTTTCTCTCTCTCTCTTTCTTTCTTTCTCTCTCTCTTTCTCTTTCTCTCTCTTTCTCCCTCTCTCTCTTTCTCCCTCTCTCTCTTTCTCTCTCTCTTTCTCTCTCACTTTCTTTCTCTCTCTCTTTCTTTCTCTCTCTCTCTTTCTCTCTTTCTCTCTCTTTCTCCCTCTCTCTCTTTCTCCCTCTCTCTCTTTCTCTCTCTCTCTCTTTCTTTCTTTCTCTCTTTCTCTCTTTCTTTCTCTCCTTCTCTCTTTCTCTCTTTTCCTTCCTTCCTTGCTTCCTTCCTTCCTAGGATTTTGTGAAGCCCATACTACTACTAATAAGAAATGTTTTTTATGTCACAATACTACTGTCCATTCGTACTAGAGATGACACAGACACAGACAAATCCATAGTAGCTTGGATCCATATTCATGTCTGTCTATTTTAGCAATGGGTATATTCTAGCACTGGGCCTCTTGCAGCTATTTTCTCCTATTTCTCTCCTGTATTCTTATCAATGGCAAAGAAATTTCTTGGCTTCTGTAACCATAGTCACTCTTCTTCTTTCTGCCATAATGCCACAGAACAAAGTCTGAGTTACAAATGTGAAATATGAGTTGCTGAAATATGTGGATTCATACTTTTTCTCTTTTGTAATTTCTAGAAACTTTACAGATTTTTATTTTGTTTCTGAGCCCAGATCTATCAAAAGCTGTTTATGTTATAAAGTGCCAGAGTACACAGATGGCATCCATTTAACTGAGTAGATTTTTACTATTGGCTATGAGTGTTTCATGCAATCAATCTGACATCTTTCCTAAGCATCATTAATTCTTTCAGCTCTTCTTTAAGGTAAAAAGGTATGTGGCCAAATCCTTCTGGCTCTGCTCCTATGAATTAATTTCATGTGGCTGCTACGCTATGCAGAGAATGAAGTTTGGCCCATGATGTTAAATCTATTATTTCATTTGAGTATCTCTTGAAATGTGTAGTAAATTCACTATTTCTGGTATTTCTACTGCATCTATATCATAGACCAGGTTATACCTTTTCTTGTTTAAAAAAAAAGCCTAGTATCTCCTCAAATATAAAAGAAAGTGGAAGAAGGAAGAAACACACCTCTGCATGGGTGATCTTTGGCTAGAATATATTTGTTGATGCAGATTATGGATCTCAACCGACATGAAATTATTCTTCAGAAATAAGAGTTTGAAAGTGTGCTTATGAAAGACAGATGATTCTACTAATGGTTTCCTAGGCTTTAGATATATTCACAATAATAAACTCTACCCATGCCAGGACTGTAGAAAGCTACCTAGACCATGAGGGCATTTAATGAAATAAAAGAGAGCCAGGGTAATCTTCAGTGCTGAGACCAAGTGTCAAGGGCGAGCCAGACCCATGCCCCATAACTCTTTTCCCTGGGACTTCTCTCGTTCCATGTAGTTCCTATGTGGTTCTATAGAACATACTTATTTTTATGTGCTTTCTGCTAGTTCAAGATGTCTGAAGTGATGTATGATCTCGGTTACTGCTCAACAGAGCGCTGGCTTTATAGCATGAAGTTGGGGCCGTCTGGAGCATGCTGGTAGGTGTATACTGCTGGAAGTGTTCAGGATGGAAGAAATCAGACTAGGTGTAGTTTTGTCCCACTGTCCTGGAGTGGACTGTTTTGCAGAACTGAGCAAAACCACTGGTGACAGCCAGGAACCAGTCATGAGCAGCAGTGCAGCTGAGCTGCCCATCCCATGTTGACCTGAACTGCAGTCACTGTGTAGCTTACTGTGGTGCACAACCCTCCACAGTTCAGTCTGAACTTCCTCTTTATTTTGGTGTCCAGTGAGGTACAGAGGGGCAGAGCACTGCCCACATTTCTACCACTGTCTTTGTCGGAAATAACACAGAGAGCAACCAGTCTAGAAGCCAGCATGGTCCAGAAGCCGAGTGTTTCAAAATTTCAGGAATGATGAGCTGAGCACTAACCACATAGGCTAAGCTATGGAGAGAAATACAGTCAGACCAGAGACAAACATTGGATGATATGCAATTTTACACTTTCAAGCATGACATTTTCAGGCACGGAGAGGCTTCCAGGTCCTTTTCTGACCAGATTTTGGCAATTGCAAGACAGGATCCTAAAGAAATTGGTAGACTCTTGTATGGACTCTGGGACAAGAAAGGAACTTCTTTCTTCTTTGGACACTGACACAGAGGATCACACCATAAACCCCTATACCCTTATAGACTGCATAACTCAGCTAAGTCAATGGTCACAGTTCAATAGTAATTAGTTGAGCAGAGACCTTTGGGGAGAACAGTAGCTTACCGGAAAGACCCTGAAGAGAGGCCTTCCCGTTCATCACCACAGTGGTGATCACTTCAGCTGCGATGGGTGGTAGACCCTCATCACCAGATGAAGTTGAAAGGAAGATGTAATAATGACCAGATTTTGTCAAGTTTTGTTTCTTATCTTGGGCAATAAATGGAACATGTTGGGCAAGAGAGAAAAAGGAAACAGCTAGTGCTAGAATGTATTGTCTTAACAGCTGCTTAGTTAACTCCCGCAAGCCTGGGAAGAAGACAAAAGTGAAGGTTATCCCAACAGATGGTGGAAAGGTAGGAGTTCTACATAATGTGTTTGATATACTTAACCTTTCCTAAATTTATTTTGTTTTTCTTCCTCTCCCCCTCCCTTCCCCCTTTTCTTTTGGATGCTTAGGCTCAGCACTTGAGAGTGAGGAAGAAATTTTATCCATAGCACGAAAGTTCAGGTCAGAGCTACTTCGAGTTTCCAGGGGGAATCCCTAGGCTAACTTCTCTACTTTTGACTACCATCTACTCCAGTAGAAGGATTATAGATTTTAACAATTTCACTTTGCTCTATTTATGGTGATCTCCTCACTCACCTTTTCTTACTCCACAGAGTAAGACTGTGTCTTACTGAGTAAAACTGTCTGTCACAGAGCCCCTGCCAGGCAGGGACAGCTTTGCAGCAAGGCTCCAAGGAATCATTGGGAGAATTAAATAAGAAAGACCTTCTACTCTGTCTTATGATGAAAACACTTTATAGTTAAGTTTAATTTCAAAATGCCTTGGGTCTATTACACTAATCATAATTCATATATGTTTCAGTTATGGCCTGAGAGTGTAGTAAGCATTACCACCTTGTTGTTTGACAGTAATTTGCTCCTCATTTTGTTATAGATGATTCTTCTCCTGATCACTGCCATGTGGCCATTTCTATTATAAAGAACTCACAAAGTGCAAATAAAGGGTTGTTTGTTTGTTTCTGTGACTGCTACCTTGAGGCCTTTCTTCTCTTTGCTTATTGCCCATCGTTAAAGCTTGCCCTCCCTCCCCTGGGTCTCATTTCTAGATAAGCCCTGTGGCCCCAGGAGACGTTTTGCATAGTTTAAAAATTAGCACTCAGGCGGCACATGGGAGGATTGCCAGCCAGGCAAGCAACGCTGGAAATCATTGCTCTTTTGCTCTCCCTGGCTCACTATGCCATCTTCCAAAAGCAAATTATATGCCTCAATTTCGAATGCTTTCCTATTCTTGCCTTACTGCCCTAATCTCTCTATTGAATTTTATTCTTTGTTATGCAGGGCATTCCCCTGCTACAATTAGGTAGAACCTTAATTGCCCTAGTGCTCTTTCTCTTTTCCGTGTTTGGGGAAGAGGTTTGGGTTTTTGTTTGTTTTTTAATAATGGAAACAGGGCGAGAGAAGAAACTGAGAGACAGTTAGAAGGAAGTAAAGAGGTGAAAGTAGTGACAGAGACTGATGGCTCTTTGCTGAAGAAGATCAGGGGAAGACGAGAGCCAGATTTCCAGGCAGGGCCCAGAAGCCAGCTGAGCTGGAGTTGTTTACCACAGGCCGTTTACCTCGCTGCTGTCCAGGGCGAGTTAAAGAACAAGTCCAGGAGGTCTGTCAGCTTTCTGCTCCCTCCGCTTTGCTTATTGCACCTATAAATTGGTTTAATCTCTGAAAAAGTCTTTTTCTGTTGTCTAGTGGTCATTGTGAACAGAAACAGGATGAGTAGGGGAAAATTCGAGTCTACATATTATATTTTTAACCAGTGTATGAGGCTTGCAACTATAGGCATGCTTTCCATTTTATAAATCCATCCCTTGGGCTGTGTACAATTCCTCATATTATGGCTGACACTGGGCATTTACGTTAGAGTTCTCTGTATTGATTTGCAGGCTGCAATGACTTTCTTGGCTTTAGTGTGTTTGCTGTCCAGATGGCTGCTGTCAAAGAACAAACAGGTGGCATCATTGATGTGTGGTTTGTCTGTAAATTTCTTAAAAAAATAAATAAATAAATAAAGAAGAGTAAAACTAAAAATGCTCTTAAGCTTGATGATCTTTATTATTAAAAAGCCATTATGATTATTTGCAGTTCATTAATCTCTGTGGAAACTGGGGCAGGAAAACCTTGACCAAGCCTGTATGCAATTTGAAGAAAACTATTTATCATCTGGCTTGGATGTTCTTTCCCCAAACATCTGCCCCTGCCCTTTGGGACTTGACTTCCACCTCATGCAATTTTCTCTTTCTGCAAATTTGACCTTCCCTGGCACGCACAGCGCACAGCACTGGCTGTGGCTGCAGCAGCAGAGAAGGCATCGAGGGAAGCAAGTGAGCAGAGGAGACCTGAGAGATGGGTGGGTGCTCAGGTAGTGCAGGGCCCAGTTATCTGCAGTCAGACATATTTATTTAAATAGTTCTCCTGAAATCTCTCCACTAGATGGTAGTAGGGCAACACATTTATCTTACAGGTTTTCCCAAGGATGATGAGCATACTACAGTGCCCTTGCATATAGAGGTACTAAATGGTCAGGCTTTTTTGAGTGCAAGAAACTTCTGTTAAAGACTGTTAAAACTTCAAGGTGAATACTTGAAATTTAGCAGTAGTGAGAAAACAGACAATCTATGCAACCTTGGCTGGCTTTTTCCATCTACAAGGCCAGTCTTCAGTTGCACAGAACATGCTTCTTTTTTGTATTTTTGTTTTCATTTGTGCCCGAGGGGTATGTGTGATATAGAATACAGAAGGAAAATCATAAGGGTTATTTTAAAGCTAGATCTTGCTACCATATTTTCCCCCAATGTTATCATTTAATGGAAAATTAATTAATTTCCCTCTCCTCATCAACACATACATTATTTATTGCAGTAAATAGCATCCAAAGCAAAGTAAAACTAATCCATTGCCTGCTAACTTACTGTTGTCAATGGCAGCTGTCAGCTCAGCAAATGATAGTAACAAAGAATTTCTTAACATTCGTATGTCTTGCTGACAATGATATTTTTATATCTTGGGCTTTACAACTTCGGGATTTTTATCAAGTAGTATAGATGAATGAGAGTGTAGAGAGATAACTGAATCTACTTGGTCACAGTTGCACCAGTATTCCTATGTCCTATAGCAAGTATAGCATCTTATTCCACGGGCAGTGTTGTTAAAATCTCAAGTTTAGACGTAAGATCGCGTGAGTGAGACTGGTTGGATTTTGCTGTTCTGCTCCAAGACAAGCAGAATGGCATTAAGGCTTGTAGAATTTGTCAACCAAAATTGCTATAGAGCAAGAAAGGAGCAGACCTCAGGCTGCACTGGAGGCCCCGTCAAGGTGAGCACAAAGTGTCTAGAAAAAAAGAAAAAAAAAAAGGAAAAGACAGATCAAATGAGTGGCATACTGGCCAGACTTGTATACCTTTCAGACATTTAAAATCCAAGAATCATTGAACTTTTGGGGAAGAAAAATTTGCAGACTTGCTGCAAGCTACCATCAATTATTTGCACTTAAAGAGAGGGCTGCATCTTGAATGTTTACATGCTACTTTTGTATCCCTTCATTTTACTTGTTTGATTCACATACATGTTAATGTATCTGTCTACGCTTTCTCTGTATGCGACTAGAGAATTTAAAGCATTCTCATCACTCTAATATTTTCTTGAACATTAGAAGAGAAAAAAAAAAGAGAAAAAAAGAAAAAAATATAATACACTTTTCACATTATTTATTTGTAAGTTCTTTATTGGGCATTAGTATTACAATAATGTGTCACATTCTTCCAGGAGCTCCACATTGAAAATACCCCGGAGCTCCACATTGAAAATATCAGTCTGTGGCCAAAACGTATGTAAGACATTTTTAGTGCATTTGTAACGAAAAGAACTGGAATTTTCATAGAGGTTGTTCTCTTAATGTACAAATTTCAGAAATGGTATGTGAAGGAAGAGAGTTTGAGTTAGTTCCAGCAACATTAAAAAAATTAAAGCAAGTATTTTTGTTTTTTTTGAACTGGTATCATTTTTACGACTCTAAAGAGTCTTTCTGCCCACTAACAGCTCTTTACTTTCTAATGAACCTATGACTGACAGAAAGTTGAGCTTTTCTTTCCTCCCACTAATACCACCATTGTACGTGTCTTGTTAACCAGCATTGTGTATCAGTCACAAGCTGACTCCTTTGTGCCTTTGTAAAGTATCAATTTAGTCAGCATTATCTATCGGGGAAACAATGGCCCTGGTAAACGTGAACACAAAACCCTGTAACGTTATAAGCCCTAAAACCACTGCTTCAGCCAGGAGCCCTGGAGCCCGCGAGGTGGCCAGGCTGGGAGAGGGCCCCTCCTCTGCCACCGGCGGGGACCAGGGGACCGAACGGGCAGGTAGGCGCCGGGGCACAGCCACAGCTGGTGGCCAGGCGCAGTGCTGGCCCTCCACAGTGGTGGCCCGTCACAGCAGAGGAGGAGCTGGGAGCGCGGGGAACTTTCCCCCTGGATGCTGGTTGGCTTGCTTGGCTGCAAGGAGGCTACCTGATGTGGGACTGCCCACCAAGCCACTTGCTGAAGCCTTTGGCTGTATTGATACTTCACTGGCGTGCCATGTTCACAGGGTTGGTTTTCATTTTGCCAGATCAGTCTTTGCCAATGGCAATCGCATCCCTCGTCCCTTAGAACACAAAATCAAGCTCTTCGGTATGGGCAGGACACCAGCTCAGCCGCAGGACAGGGCTCCTCGTGCTTGGAGATCCACAGGAGCTCCCTGCTGCTCTCTGGGGAGTCCAACAACGGAAGGTTGGACCAACTTATGTCTCTCCTTTCACGTTTTCCTGCCCAAGCGACGGGCAGCAGAAACACCCAGCCCCCAGTAGGACTGGCAGTGGGGAGAGCAGCAGCGCTGTAGGGGTTCTGTGTCTTTGCATGAAATTGTCCCTTTGTTAGTCCAAAATAGCTCAAATCGGGCAACTTTCCAAGTGTGCAGTGAAAGACGTCTGTTTGAGACGGTGCTTAGATGGAGGACTGAAAGAGAGGTGCCTGGCTGGCTGGGCTCCCGCTGAAATGCCTAATGTAACGGCACTGGGATTTTACTGCTTTATTAATGAGGTGCGAGGGTGCCTGGAGCACTGGAAAAACATCTTCGGCGAATTATCACTTACCAATCCGCTGTTCTGGATGTCTTTCCAGTTATGCTTCTTTTGCCTGTAGAGTCTTCCTGGGAGGGAGGACATAAATGACAGGGAGCAGCAGTAGCGCCTCCGCCTCCCCAGGGAGCCCGGAGCCCGCTCCGCACGGGCAGGGGGATCACCCAGGGCGGCAGCAGCCACGCGGCCCGGGCTGCGGTCACCGCGGCAGCTCTTGACTCCACGCCAAGGCTCAGGGGCCGCCAGGGATTAAGCCGACGGCACTCTGCTTTGCATAATAGTATTTGGAGCTGACGTGGAAGAGTCTTTGCTGTTTCACGGCCGTAATTTCTGCATCTCTGTTAATGAGCGAGCAGCTCACTCCTCGGGTGCTCCGTGTAAAGCATCTCTACTTTTTCCTAAGCCTGTTCCTGTTGCCATACCTTTGCGGAGTGTTTTTCCTTCTCCATCTTCAGCTCCCGCAATCTCTATTTTAATCACGCCCTCCCCTCCTGATCTTAGACGCCGGGGTGGGGGGAGGCGGGTGAAAGGGGGGGGTCGGCCGGCTTATGCCGTTACTTATTTATTTATTTATTTATTTATTTATTTATTTATAACTACTGCGCTTTAAACCGATGGAAAGCTTCCCGTTGCTACGCGACTTTTCCCCTCCGCCCTTGCCGCAGCCCGGTTGCCATAGAGCCGCCAGCCTCTGCTCTCAAGCAGCGGCGAGCAGGCATTACTCATAGGAAAAGGGAAAAAAAGGAAAACGGGGAGGGGGGGGGAAGGAGAGGGAAAAAAGGCAAACCAGGGCAAAGCAACATTTTCTTGATTTTGGGGCATATTTGGTGAGCAAGGCGGGGAGAGGAGCCCCGCGGGGGCCGCTCGCGTGGTGGCGGCGCGTCTGGCTGGCCGCGCCGCGGCAGAAGCGGGTGCAGGTGCTGACTCACGGAGCCCGGGGACGGTGACGCCGCTCAGGGCAGCACCCCGTAGCTGAGGACGCCCTTGCTACGAACCTGGGTGACGGGGAGTGGCCCCGCGGCGGCTAAGGCGCCCCGGCGCCCTTAGGCGCTCCGCAGCGCTGCAAATGCGAACGCCTTGCGTTAGGAACCTGGCGATGTGTTTAGACCTATTCTCATGAGATATCTTTTAATAGCCGTTGCTGCTTAAAATGTGTGATGTGCGTGCTACCGTCAAAGAAAGGGTCTTTTCACTTAGAATAATGCACATGGTTTAAAAATTAGCTTCTCCTTTTCAAATATGCACAAGCAAATATGTACAAGGAACCATTTCCGAAGAAACAGAGCATTTTCAAATCTTTTATGAAAAAAAATCCCCGGTGGCTTGGGGGAGAGGTAAAGTAATGTCAGCCCTAAAACACACTCAGCAAAGACAAGAATCTACCATATTTCTGCTCTAAAATGGTGAGCTTTCTTGGCACCGGTCTGTTGAAGGGAGGGTTCACCCCATGAGCGCTTCAGGGTCCTCCGGAGTCTGGGGATACGGGGCTGGGGGCCTTTGATGAGCCAGCCCAGCATATGAAGTTAATAATAATAATAGCAATAACAATAATAATAGTATTTCGCTTCTGTATCTTTGATTTCCAAAAGCGTGCCTACAAATCTAGCTATTAAAATGCTCTCTTAATAAACGACTGGGTAGTTTAAGATTGCCCGTGTCAGAAAAGAAATCAAGTGAGTCAGATTTGGCGGGAGACAGGAGTTTTTCACCAAAAAATGTTGAATGCACTGCTCAAATTTGACATAGGAGAGCTTCAGTTATTTGGTAATTTTAGTTGCCATTAACTGCAACAAAAGCCTCCACCTAGAGTCGTCAGTATAAAGCCTCTCTTAACACATGAAGAACTTGTTCCCACATCCTGCAGTAGATCAGACACTGTGATAATAAATGCTGTGAGGAGCTAGACACCGTGTCCTTAAATGCCCTCCTTTCATCCAGCCCAGCATTTCCTTATTTGAGCAAGTGCATCCAATACAGGCAGCTTGCCAGCTATTAAATGTTACACCTAACACCATTGAGCTAAATTGTACATTTTGTTTTCCTTTGTCCTTGAATAAGCCTTAGAGGAGCGTGATCCACCACTCCTTGTCTTAAATTCCCTATTTACCCAACCATCTGTACCCTTATTTGGTACTTTGTATTCTCTTCATGCTATTCATTGTGCTAGAAAAGCAATTTTAAAAACACCTTTGCCAACTGTATGGAAAACTAGTCTCAAAATTCATTTATACTCTGATAAAGAATGCAAATCAAATATTCTGAAAAAAGAATAGGATTATTTCAAGAGACATCATTACTTTTTGCTTTTATTTTATTTTATTTTTGGACAACAACTCGAGGTAAGTTTACCTGGGATTCCTGATTCTGTGATCAGAAAACAGACATCTCTGAGAAATATTTTGGTTTCAATAAATCAGCCCTTTCTTATTGAAAAAAAAAAAAAAGTCAAAAAATCTTCTCGGCTTTACTTTCTGTTTTTATAAGGGAATTTAGGATTTGAGGATGGCCATGTTCAATAAATTAAGAATTCAAGGCTTATGAAAAAGACCTTTTGTGCTGAAAATAATAATTTAAGGGAAAATATGGCCAGATTTATTACGTGAAGACCCTCTTCTGATCACAGAATTAGGTGAATATGCTTGTTCTCACTTAGACTGCTTTAGCTCTAGGCTTCATTTCTCCAGAAAGGAAATTACTGAAGCTTAAATATTCAAATCAGAAACATTATTGCTTGTGTTCCTTTATTTTTGAAATGGTAATAGAACAAATTGAACATTAATCTAGAAGGACCAACGCATCTCTATTTGCATGGTTTTGACATCTGAATTGGGCAATGATTTCTCCACGCTGAAATTATGCAATGGTCGTTAAGTCAGCCTCTCATTTCCTCAAGCATTTGTGCACAGCCTACAGCCGCACATTATATTTTCATATGACTCATTAAAATGCTAATCGACAAAAGTAAGCTATCACAGCTCAGGACAGATCTACATCATAAAGTGGGCCTGCATTCTGATACCTTTCTCATGGCCAGCACAAAAAAAATACCAAAATCCCCATCAACAGCTTTCTAAATTTATGGGAATTGTTCGCTTTGTGCCCTGCTGGTGCATAAAACCCTGGACCGCTACTTTGCCCAGGTCACTTCCAGACCTGCCTGTAAGTTCTAATACTTTATATTCCTGCCCAATTCTTTTCTCCAGTCCCATCATATGCAGTGACTTGTGTGTTTGTTCCCAAGGACCTTCATTCCTTTAGAGGTACAACCCAAAACATTCACTCTACATTCTTCATCAATGAATATTTTCTTCATCCAGAGATTATGGAAGACATGGTATCAAACTGACCAAACTGTACCTTGTCCTTATACCTGGGGCCAGACAGGCCTACTTACTTCGCCTCTGAAATTCTGTGGGTAATGTGAAATTCTGCGGGTAGAATTACAACAACAGATTTCCCATTTCGTTGGGTCTTATTTAGTTACAATGATGTTAGCATTAGATTCTGGAAAAATCCTTTCTCACCAGATATGTGCCTGTCCTGCTCTCCTGCTTTTCACCATTGACCATACTTTGATATTATTATTTTGATGAGGCTTGTTTTCTTTGCCATTTAGGGTTGTTTTTTTTTTTAAGTGATTCTTCTGTAAATTTACTTCTCATTGGTAAGTTAGAATTCTTCAATCTTTGCATCTATTTTTTGAGCATTTTCATTAAAACCTAAATTTGAACTCCAATATTCAGATATTCTCGTTTACTTAGAGAAAATCATTTAGAAGAAACATCAAGTTTCAGTTCAGAGTTGCCATCTGCTTCTTTTAAGGAATCTGCTATGCTAGTAGGAGTCATATTTGTCTTTGAGCTCTACCAGAGTGATAATGCCCACGTCCTTTGGACTTCACAGCACCTCACATCATGTCACTGACTTATTTTCTTGTGTCCTTGGAGCTTGAGCCAATGATGGTAAGACCTGAGTATCTCTTTGTGTGTTGGACATCAACATATATGAGCTTAGCCCATATTTTTAGGAAGGCTCAAGTTTTTTTAACTATTTCTCTGACAGAGAAAGCAAACAATGGTGACAGCCCTGAGAAACGACTTGGTCAGAGTAGACGAGTTATTCTATCAGATGAGAACCTGCTACCAAAGTCATAACCCAGATTAGCTGATTCTGGGGCTATCATGACTTATTTTAGATAGTTGTGATGGACGAAGGTTGAGACCTTCTGGCTGGTTTCAAAATAAGCATGTCAATCATCTGCTTTCATTGGCTCCTCTTCCTTTTGACTTTTACTCAATTTTTTTAAAAAGTAGCTTGTCTGCTTGTTGTGCACCTGGGGTCACTCTGTTTTTGTGCTACTCTGAAACATTTTATAAAGTGCATAAATAATGGTGAATATTGCGATACTTTGAGCAAGTATCTGTGTATGTAATTCTAACATATTAGATGAAATGTCAGAACTACAGATCTCTAGATATTCATTATTCACTACTGTTTGTATTTCTGTCCAAAGCAGTTTATTATACTTTTTGTCTGATAGCAGTTTACTACATCATTGCACAAGCTTTAGTATTACTTAGCAGTTCATCTCATCAAAAAAAAATGGAATAGTAGGGTTCTTTATCTACCCCAATTTGTATTGCTTGCCACTTGATCTAATCAAAGAAAAAGAAACACAGTTCATTTTTATACTACTACTTTTCCTTCCTTTGTACTCTCCAAATACTAATATAGCCCATGTAGCCAGTGGATAGAGAAGAAAACATGTAGAAGAGCTTCCAGCCTGAACAACTTGCTATGATCTGAAATCACAATATGCTTTAAGAATAAGTAAAACAAACTGTAGCATATTTTGTGGATATTTAAAGGACTGGCTGGGATCCATACATACTCAGATGTTACTGTGATAAAGACCTTCAGAAATAAGTGGAATCATTACATAACAGTACCTAACTTTTGCTTTTTTTGGTTAAGCATTGGATAGAAGATTTCTTTCTCAACTAGTAACTATATAATAAGATTCTTGTCAAATTGACAATTTTGTACTGCTGATGACTTTAGGAAAGCAGTGAGGATTACATGACAGGATGAACTTTCTATTCCCATACTGAAAAAATGATTATTTAGACTCATCAATATCTGTTTCCAGTGCCTCCATGCCTCTCAGTTGAAGATGCCCATGTAGAATTCTAACTCTTTCTTCTCTCTGTAGAGAACAAATGTAACAGGCCATGGCTTTGGAGATTAAAGTGTTCTTGTTGCTGTTGCCATGTTTTTGTCTCTTCCATCATACTTTTCCTTTTTTTTTTTTTTTTTTTCCTTTTTCTTAGCCTAATTCCCTGTTCTCCTGTAGATCTGTATTTCCGATTTTAGCCAGAGGCATAAAGTGCTTCTCAGACAGTCTCTTGAAACTACACAGTCCATTCCCGAAATCGGCATGAACGTTCCAGTCTCATGGGACTCCTAGACTAGATAAAAGCCTACAAGGGCATCTACAAAGTGAAAAACTACAAAAAGGAAAAATAAAGTCAAGTTAGACTACGGCTCAGCCTGCCCTGTTCTTACTGTGGGTGAGAAAGTCCATCCTCTTATCTCAGAAACAAGGCCTCAATCCATTTTTCACTAAAGACAGTGGAATGTTTTTCCTGGAGTTCAGTAAGAACTGTATCAGTCCCCAGCACTCTTCTACAGCACTCTGCATTAAAGCAAGTACTTCTGTGCAGCTGGTATCACCAAACCATGATGATATCCCCAAAACACTAAATAATTCCCACGCTGAACAATTATCTGGCAATGTTTTGCACCTGTAGCTTTCATCAAGAATTTCATTAATTTATCAAGACTTTAAGAGTCCAGGTTATGTGTTTTTTTTTGTTTTTGTTTTTTTTTTCAGAATGTCATATGCGCCTTGCAGTCCAACTCTCATTAAAAGTCAATGAACTTTCAAGTCAGGTTCACGCAGAAGGAAAAGCTTACCATACCTTTGAGGTATGATTCATACTTCATTTTACATTGAGTCTTGCAGTCCTAAGCCACACTCTTGCCATCTTGTACTCACCATCCATCAGTACAAGGTGAATCTCAGTTTAATTTTATCCGGCCTTTTATGATCTAGCTTTTTTGTGGGATCCATTATTGGCACAAATAATATTAAACAGCAGATACTGACTTTTAATACAGGAAACATAACTAAAATTTATCCTCATGCCTCTAAGCATGGCCTTTCATAAATAGATCAGAAATTTTCCATATCCCTGAGCTTAGTGTTCACAGGCTAAAACATACAAAGGGAAGCAGGATCCTAACTCTAAGCTAGGCTTTGGTAGAAGTTGAGCTACCTAAACTTGAGACCTCTGAGGTCATGGAGAAGATAGAACATCAAGGGTTTGCAACATCCCTTGCCCTGGAAAACCCTATGAGGAGGCTTGCTGGTTCGTTAAGAGCATCTCTGTTCACACATCACCCTGACCCCTGACCTAGGGTGTAAGGGCTTCCTCATGTGTCTGCAAGTATTGAAGTGGACAGTGACAGAAGATGCTGGGGGAGGCATGTGCTCTCTTGCAACCCTCTGTCTGCAAGAAACCTTCAAAGAAGCCTGTGATGTGGCTGAAGGTGGCTTCGAGCAATAGTTCAGAGATTTCATGATCAGAAACCAAAGGAGGAAATCCATCTTTGAAAGCTTCAGGAAAAAAAAGCAAGCTCTCATTTTAGCTGTTCAGCTGAAATATGTGAATTAGAACATAGTTTCTTAAGGTTCACTACTGAGGCATCTCCAGAAAGGGACTGATATCTCAGCAGGGCAAAATAAACACTTACGGAGGGTTGCCTCCCTCCACTTTCCCTACAGTGATCATAGATTACGCAGTTTTCAATGGAGGCATCTCATTTAGATGCCTAAATAGTGTAAACTTTTCTGACCTTTTTCTTTTTATGTGCAGGAAGTGACTTAGATGTTGCATTAGAATTTGCAGGAGATCTAGGAGAAATATCTGCTTTCTTTCAACAAACCAAAGTGAGTCTTCAAAAAGAGGGAAGAAGGGGGTTCCTTCATCCATTTCCTCACCGAGGTCAGGCAGAAATGTTACAACGCAGTAGAGGACCCAGACTGGAGTAATTGAATATCTGGCTACCACTGTATAGTTTAAAGCTTTTTCCTCTATAATGCTTGCACAACAGCGACCACACTACACAGGGCAGTCAAGAGAAGAAAAAAAGAAATGTAAAGAACATGCCTGAAGAAGTAGTGGTTGTTCCTATATTTGTGTACACATCACACACACAGTTGCATACACTACGATTGCCTCTTTCCCCTACAGGAAAACCGATACACCATTTGTACTCAGGGAACACAGCAGTTCAGAAGCGAAACTGGACCAGGGACCATTTTAGTAAGACTGGATAGAAGAATTGTGTAATGCATGGTCTAATATACACTCTTCTGTCTCCTTAAGTTGTATTTTTGTCATCCATTCAGTGAGTTTTCATAGCCTGAAAATCCCTCAACAGAAGCTTCCCTGTTTCCCCACCCTTGCTCTCAATTTGCCAGAGATAGAAATCTTTTCAAAATAGCTGCTCTTCCCACCCACAGAATCTATTTCTGTGATACCATAATTATAAAAATAAATACATAGACAATGAAGGGCTAAATTCAGATCTGGTTTTCACTCTGTAAAAACACAGAAGGCAAAAATGTATCTGTTACCATACCCAAGGCTTCAACAGCAATCATAGATCTTTTCAAATTACTTCAAATATAGCTGTTTAACCTTTGAAGACCTTGTTCTAGGAATTGACAAACTGTTTTCAAAAGCAGATTAACTGCATCTTCAGCTCTTCAGTGGCCTTTGTTTCAGATGTTATAATATTTTCATGTTTAATCCGGGGTATACATTCACTTCCAAATATGTGAGAGCAGTAGCTGCATTCAAAGTAGCTGGTTTTAATGGTTTAACATGAGTATATTTTCTGGTACGTTTCTGAAACCACAAGAATATTTAATAGTGACGTTTGAAAAGCTGATGCTGCCTCTACTATTTTAAGTCTGTGTACTCTACAGGTGCATAGGAACAAAAACAATTGTAACCATCTGTGCTATTAGCAGAGCATTAGTAGAGGATTGAACGCACACCTCTCCACGAAACTCTTTGCTATATGCAAAGTCATATGCAGTCACTGCTCCCCAGTGGGTCAAAATGATGTCAGTTAGTATCACAGTACAACTTGCCCTGAGAATGGGGTTAATTTATGGGCGATGAGATTTACTAAATGTTTTGAGGTAACTGCTGAAGATGGGTGGTCATTATATCCACGCAAGCCAATAATCTAATTGGATTTTGCCATTTCACCTCCACTCAGGCATGGCTATTCCTGCCTATTTAAATGGACACTGCAAATCAGCTGTTTTGGTCATGACACTGGTCTCATACTTGTGAATTTTCACTGAAACTATCTTGTTCAGAAGCCCAAAACTGAAATGCCTTTGAAGGGCATGATTTTCTGCAGTAGATGCTCGAAGTGTGTAGTCCAAGCCAATAGTGAGGGCACAGTCATTACATCTTAGATATGAAGAGTGACTGTGGAAGAGTTCCAGTGAAAAAGCCCTCACCTTTGTGGGATGGGAAAACAGGTGAAAATTTTCTTTGGCAAACATTATTTTGTATAGTATGTTTTTGGCGGGCTTGGGATTTTGTATTAAAAGTACTTTGCATTTCAATAAGCTGGGCAGCTGGAATAAACACATATTTGAGAATACTCTGCTGTTAGTTGCCAGCTCAAGATTTCTCTATCCTAATGCTGCCAAAATGTTTCGTTGCTAAGAGTTTGTTCTGGAGGGTGGTTTTGTTTTCCCCCTACTCCCCATACCACAGAATTGTAACATTGTTTCCCTCCTCCTCCTCCTTCCCTGACATTCTAAAAAACAGTGACAAGAAAGAATTAAGAACAAAACAGCAGATGATGAAAACAGGAGATGGCTACAGCAGTGCAGTGAAAGCACGAAAGTTCAGAGACACAGAAGAGCAACGTGAAACTCTGAGAGGGCACACTGACTTGTTGGTCTTGTGTTCTCAGTTTCTATTGATCAAAGAACAGTTTAGCATACCAGCAGGAATGCTTTTCTGTATCCCACTGGGTATTACTAAAAAAACAGCAATATTTTACATCCATTGAGGTCAAGAGAATTTACGTTACATATATTCCCATTGCCATACCCATTTTTTAGCAGTACTCTTTAGCACTAATGTTTCAACTGATGGTACAGATTCAATAGTTCTAAGCGGCAAATCACAAAATATTGATGAATTAGTTTAAACCTCATTTTGAATTCAATAAAGCAAGGATGCTCAAAACATCAAGACAATTTTAACATCTCTTCAAAAATATTGATTATTGCATTGTTAATTTTTCACAAAAACTTAACTGAGACTATAAACTCTATAGTTTAAATGTTGATTGCAAATTCAATTTAGAAGAAAATGCCATCTTTCATTCTGTAGATTTTTTGTTGTGTTTTGGTTTGTTTTTTTTTCCAGTGAGACAGTACTGTTCTGGGTTCAACTACATGCCTGGAACTTCACCATACTGTGCCTCCATCCTTTGGCTTAACTGGAACTCCAGTTTTGTACAGTTAGCTCCTGATGTACTTCCTTCTCTATTCTTGCAGCTCTGCTTGGGAGAAAAGAGGTTGGGAAGACTCTACACCCTCTGGACATTGGCTGTCACTGTTCCTAGTGAAAGGCTCCTTCCTCTCTCTGCCAGCGCTCATCTTCTCCTTCCTTTGCCCCATCTTCAGCTTTGTAGACCAGCTCTTGAATTCCCTCTGTCTTTTTTATCCTGTTCAAAACAACAGATTGCTACTTTCTTATTAGGCTTTAAAATAATCTCACAGTGGACACCCTTATTCCTTCCCATTTCCTCCCCTTTATTTCTTGCTTATTATAGGTAGGCTACTACATAAGCCTTTGGTCTTAACTTCTGGTGCCTCGTCTTGTCTGAAAATGTTAGGAATTACACTCAGCAAAGATGCCCATTATCTCAGAAGAGCATCTTTATTTCGGATCACTATCTAATATTAATTGGTACTTTCAAAAATAACCTAGTGGTCTTTAATCTCAGTAGCGTTCATCTAGTGCTGTTATTAACTTGAGACCCATTGAACTTGAGATACAGCCATCACCTATCTCATTAAATCAGTCTCATATTTTGATTATGGAATGTTGCCCTAACATGCAGCTTGTTTTCAATTATTTAACTGTGTTCTTCTGTTTTAGCTAGGTGAGGAAACACTGGATTTCATTACATCTGTCTCACTTTTGCCCAGTATTTTCTGCTTGACTTCGCTGACCTATTGTAGCTCTTCTTCAAAACAGTGACAGGACATACATTAAAGTTAGGAGCCAGAAAGGTCTTCAGCAGTCCTCAGAGTCCAGAAAAACATCAATTTTTGAACACTTCTGTGGAGCTAATATTACTTAACAAAAGTGGTTACAAAATGAATGAGATGATCTCTACATTTAAAAAGAGGTCATCTGGATTTATTCTTCTCTTGCTCTCCCTCCTGTCTCCTCTCTCAGTAAATATATAAGGACTGTTCAGTGCTACTGCCAATATTTCCGTGAAGTCAAAACAACTTAACTGTTCTTGGCACAAGTACCATTACTTCAAGGCTAGCTGTCTCTTCTCCTGTCTGGGTATGTCCCCTCACGACTGGTAACTCTGGGGTGGAAATTCTGCACTCTCCTACCACCTGATGTATGAAGAATACTGGCAGTCTATAATTCTTCCCTTGGGTGCCTGTGAACATGACATCTTTGTAACTTTTTCTTCTTTTTAAGATTAAAGCAGATTTTAAGAGTCAAGAAAAAGGATAGTATTAAGGATTTACCATTCCCCTGACACTATGTGGGTCTAGCTTGGCAAAGATTTGTCACAATAAACAGAGTCTTCCCCAAAACTTCCTCGAGACAGAGGCTTGCTTGGTGAAAACAACTCCCCAGATCTCTAGAAGAAAAAAAAAAGAAAAAAAAAAGTTCAGAAGTCTTTGCCAATTTAGATTCCTGATGGTTCATTTGCTAGGTTTTTGACCTTGCCAGTCAAAAATGATTTGGTGAGCTTGATTTGAATAGGTCCTAACCTCCTATGGACCGGGTGAGCTCTTTCAATAGGTCCTAACCTCCTATGGACCGTGCCTGTGTTCTGTATCAAATTGCAAGACTTTGCTAAACAATTGTCTTGTTTTCCGCTTGCTTTCTGACAGAGTGTCAACAAACTGCTATCAAACTAGAGTAAAAAATCTGTGACCATTCTAATAATGAAGACTGTTTTTGAGTACTTCAGCCCTATTAAAACCAAAGACGCTTAGAGATTTACGAGTCTGGGTCCCTGTTCCATGTAAATTACCACAAGCCTGCACACTCTTCCTAAGATTTGTGCTCTTGGAAGCGAAACAGACAAGAACTTAGAAAATATGTAAAATTATATCACAAGTAGGCAAAACTCTGACTGTAACTAAACTGCTATAACTCTGCTTCTTCCTAAGTCCAGCCGCCAGATATAAAATAATACAACAGGAGTAAAAATGATGATTAAAGATGAGGGAAAAAACAGTCTAAGAAAGATAACAACGGAAGTTAGGTAGCTGACAGCACATGATTCCAAAATAAAGCAAAGTTGATGAAAGGTTAGAAAAGGAGCCACTGCCATCATCGTTTTTTGTACAAGATGGAAGGAGGAGCAGAACGATGGCCTGACAGGGCCACCTGACTACAGAGGAAAATAGTTCACGAGAAGTGGGCAGCGCTAAGAGACTGCGGAAGGAACCTGAAGTGCACCAAAACATATCTTCTAATGCTTCTTTGGGGTCTCTGCTTCCCTTCAAAGCAGAAGGCTCACAAAAACCAGGCAGCTGCTGTAATTTCATTCCTTTAAGAGAGGTGCTTTAGCACCAAGAAGCTGAAACAAGCCCATCCCTTGCACCCACCTGTGCCACGTGGCTTTCCCTTCCCACAACACAAACGCAGCCTGACAACCTTACTCAGGAGCGTCTGGCGCAATATAGCTGTTGCTTGCAGACCACACACACGGCATCCTTATTCCCCTAGCACCTTCCGTGGGATAATTCAACACCCGGCCCCAAGCCTCGCAGGCCCTGCCCTTGAGAAGCGATGAGGCCCCCCGCAAGCGCGGCGCAGGGTCAGCACTGCTGGCCACCACGGCCGCTCAACACCCACGGGCCCTCCGAAAAGAGGCAGTACTGCCAACAGGGAAGGCAGCACAGACACGGATGGGCCGCCAAGTCACGGACAGACCTCAACCACGAGCAGCAAGGAGGTGCTGTGGGCGGACATGGGGGAGCCCACTCGTTGCAGCCTCGTGGTCCAGCCATGACGCCCACGACACAAAACCAGGAGGCGAAGGGGAGCAGTGGCTGCTCCTGCCCACCCTCCCCGCCGCAGGGAGCACGAACGTGGGGGCCGGGCTCTCTCCAGCTCCTAGGAAACAAAAGGTGCCAGACGCCACGGCCGCGGGGGAGGCGGCGCGGCCGTCAGCGGGCCGGCTCCGCCCTCATGGCGGCTGTCCGCGGGCCGAGGGGGTGCAGGAGGAGCAGCAGGAAAAGCAGGAGGGAGGAAGGAGGAGGGGAGAGGCTCGCCCGCCCAGGCGGGGAAGGAGGAGGGGGAA
>VZSV01000013.1:5374232-5396696 GCA_013398735.1 Nothocercus julius
GAAATCGCGTCGTTAAAAAATAATGAAAAAATAAACTCGTTTTCATCCTTTGTTTAGGGTTTTATTAACGGTGGCCGGGTGCGGGTGGGTTATCCGCACGCAGGATCCTGCTTCCGCGCACCTTGCAGGAAGCGGCGTGTAGGGAGCAGGATTCGGGTTCGCTCTGAGGCGTTTCGGCGAAATTAGGAGCCCGAAGCATGAAAACACGTCTGCTTCTCGCAGCAGCTGCTCTGTGCTGCAGCTCGCGTGCTGTTAGCAGGTGACGGAGGGGGGTAATGTCACCCGTCGGCAGGCAGCCCGCTCTGAAATACGGCTTTGTTTTCCACAGAGTATTTTAAGTACCCTTTTTTTTTTTTTTTAATTTAATTCTCTTAATTCTGTCAGTTCTGACAAATGCAGCCTCAGCCCTCGTGCCCAAAATATTCCGTGAGGATGACTTCATGTGTTTCTGGGCGTCGCGGCTCGCCCTGCGCCGGGAACACAAGAGTTGACTCATCTGTCCCCTCAGCTGCCGGCCGGATGCCTCGCGCCGGCCGCGCTCGCCGGGGTCATGTGTCTTCCCTGCCTGCCCCCAAGGGCCCCTCTGCAGCCCCGTCTTTTTTTGAGGAAATCCTCTTTTTCGTGGCAGGGTGTTTGTGTGCGCGCAGTCACATGCAGCGAAGGCGTTGGATGGACTTCCTCTGAGCGGGCAGCTCCTACCGTGACCACGAACATCAAAATTAAAAATAATAATAATAATAATAAGGCAGTTCTGCTGTTTATTTGGTTAAAAGCCCCTCCGCAAGGCAACAGATGGATGTGGCGAGGCTGGACGGAGGACGTGTCCCTGTGGGCTAGTAAATGGTGGCAATTGATTGTAGTAACTCCTTAAATTTACATTTTTTTCACTCTACCCCTGTGTGGCAAGTAGCTTGTTCTTTCATTAAGGGATAAGCAACCCCAAATTACTCCTGTATACTCAAACTCCACAACCACCCGCCTCACCACAGCATCCTCTAATTACATATTGTGTCAAAAAGTGCTAGTTTTTATCAGTTTTTAATTTGCAACCTTGCAATTTCACTGAATGTCTCAGTCTTGTGTTGAAGGAGGGAACAAAGCTGTTTCAACAAAGCTTTTTATCTACCTTTCCCTCTACCATTTATTACTTTAAATACTATTATCATGCTCACTTCTGTCTTCTTTATAAAACGAATGATCCCAGTGTCTTCAATCTCTATTCATAATTTTTTTTCTCTATTGCTATTGACCCTTGTTGCCTCCCCCTTAATACCCAGCCCCTCTGTTTTGTACCATGTTCTGTATGTAATGGAGCAATTGCTTTTGCAACCTGTATTATACAGGAGGATGAACTTCTGCTTATATATGGGGTTTGTAATATTTTCTAGTGTTTTTCTCTGTCCTGCTCTCTAGCATCTTAATCCCAGTTTTTGTTTGTGAACTATAGTTGCATACTGAAGAAGGGTCTTCGTTTGAGTTGTCCATAGCAGTAAGCAGGTATCTTCCCTGAGTAAAGATCCTGAATAATTAAAATTTTCACCTTACACGTGAATTATCTTCTGTGTAGTAACATGGAGCTCAGTTTGCTGTTGTGCTTTCTCTTTATCTAGCTAAGTTAAATGAGTTTGATTTTTAATGAGGGTCTTTTCAGGACTTGCCTAGGCCAAGTAGCCATCACTGCACATGGCCAAGTCTGTAATTTGAGGAACTCTTTAGGCTGGAATAACCTTTCAGTAGTCTCCAGATGCTCATTCTCTGCTTCGTAGACACATGTTTGTGTGGCTATGCAATGAGCTGGAGGATTGGGGGACTGACAGGGCTGAAAGTTAATACAGAGCCAGGCCAGATCTTATTGAGCATTTAGCTGCAAAAATAGCAATGTCATCAGAAGGTAGGAAGCAACGACACAGAGGAGGGAATGAGCTGCTGAGAGTGCTGACCCCTCCTTTCAGCAGCAGTGCTATCTTATGCCATTAAGCAGCCTTTCTTAAGACTTACAAATTACAGGTTTAAAAGAACAAGCTTTGTGCAGAAGTTTTTGTTTCTGTCATAAATGAACAGCTGGATAACATCCGAACTAAGCACCTGTCTTGAACTTCTCCGGTGTGTTTTGCTGTGTATGTGTTTCCATGCAGCAGAGCTTTTAATTTTGGAATCCAATAAGAATTTTGAGAACTTTCGTACAAATTTTGACATTAGATATGTTGAAGAGCAGAGCTGGAGCACTGCATTAAGAAATAAATTGAGTTGGTTTGTTTATGTATCACATGTCAGATACATAGAGGCAAGAATAGGCCACAATACACAGAGGAAGAATCATTAGGCTTGGAAACCTAGAGTATGAGATCACAAAGATACAATCCAATAAATCACAAAACTCGGTTTTGGAAGAGCTGATGTGGTATAGCAGCAATTTGTTTATACTCTGGCTGGTCAATTGGATCACTGTCAAGTCTTCTGTGGGATAAAAGATTTTTCTTGCTCTTCCCAAATGACTTCTATGCAGTTTTATAAAATCAGATATCTTTGATCAACTTTAGGATTACAAAAGGAAAATTGAAAATAGATGCAACTGTTAAAACAGATTTTTTGCAGATTTCTTTAAAGATGCAGACTTGGCATTGGAAAATCTCTCCAGTAAAGTCGCATTAAATGATTTAAGTTAAATTTGTTCCCATTGCTATTAAATGTTTCTAGTGAATCCTTGTAACCTCAGCTTTAATTACATCTCCTTTTGAGAGAAGATTCCTTAATCCATGCCTTTCAGAGGGAGAATTCAGAGCTAAAGGGATATTCTTATTAACTATTCTAAAATCTTGTCTAAAATTGTGTAATCGTTGTCAGAAGATCCTCAAATAGTAATAAAGTTGGAAGACATGACACAGAAAAAGAGCTTTGTATTTTTCATGGTTGTAACATTCGTTCCATTGCTGTGGATTGATTAGATACCAAAAATCACTGCAGTTATGAAAGCTGTCCCTGCAATAAAGCTCAAAATATTTATAACATAGATATATTAATTAATGTAACGAAAGTCAGAAAGTGAAGCTAACACAAAGAAAAGATGAGCAGTCCACTGCATGTGTCAAGCAAAAGATAATTTAGCAACTCTTTCTTAGTGTTTTAACAGAGGTGAAAGTGTTTGTTTTATGTCATCTATGGTTTTGTTTGAGTTTCCTTTGAGCTTTTTTAGAGGCACTAATAGAAAAACCCTTAAACAATGTGAATAAACCTTTCCTTCTACCTATGCTTGCTTCTACCTCACTTGCTACTGCTACATCTTGGGATCACCATCCCTTTTGTTCTCCACATACTACAGACCACAATTTCAAACGTAACCTATTGGCATATTAAAAATATATATATATTTTTAGGTTGACTCTGTACTTCATAAAGTAACTAGATTTGACATAGTCTGATCTGTGTTTCATTTGTAGGTGACTTTTGGTAAGAAATGAAGCTTTGATAACGAAGAGTCATCCTGTACTTGGGAGGTTTTTTTCTTTTTGTTTTAATGTTGGTTTCTGGCTGCTGTAAACCAAAAGGGTGATAATTAACGTCTCCTACTGTTTATGCTTGCTGCCACTGACAAGGATGAGCTATTATTATTCTGTCTGCTAATACTCAGCAGGGATATCGCTTGGACAGCTAATCCAAAATACAGCATGTCAAGCCCGTTGTCACAAGTGCCTGAATCGGAGACATTGTTACAGATGCTACAGATGGAAGATACTCATTATATTGGGTCATCCAGTCCATTTGTCAAGACTGTGCTTTACTGTGCACACTTTAATGTCTTATACAAGTACTAGGATATCATAAGGATTCAGTACATTCCCTGAGTTAAGGTGCTAGGTAGAGCCAATCTTGAAATGCAGTCAGGCTCAATGGGCTTTACTGCAGTGTGCTCACCTTCCTGCCCCGGTCCAGTTACTGACCTGGGGTGAGTCTGAAGCAACTGTTAGATTAGCCAGGCTCCCGGAGGGAGCTGGACTGCAACACAGTGCAGAATAAAAAGCCGGATAAAAAGCCGGATTCATCTCTATACCATTAGGATGAGTACAGCAGGGAAAGACTAAAGAGACAGGAGAAAAGACTTGTTTGGGGGTTGTGCTTCCTCTCCTCTCCTCTCCTCTCCTCTCCATGACGAGTAAAGCAAGACCCACTCCACTCCTCATAAAAACCTCCGTTACTATTTCTTATCGACTTCTTTCCCTCCAAAAAATGTGGCCTTCACTACTGTGTGACAACCTTCCACAATCAACACCTAGTGCTGAGCTCTGGCTGCCAAGAGAAAGTTGCACCGATGGGTCTTACTGATTATAACCCTGAATAAAAGATCATAATGCATGACTATTTCAAATAGGATTCAAATTTCAAATTTCTTGTCTGCAAGTCCTCCAAGTTTGGTGGTCTGTGCTAACTTTTGACTTGCTTCTTTGAAATAAATGTGACTGAAAAAGAGCCATATTTCCTCATGACATGTCAGAGAGGAAAAGGCAACATTTTCATATGGAAACTCATGAATGGCAGCAACTGAAAGTTAATCTATTTGATCATTCCTTCAGTCTTCCAACCTCATCGCTTAAATAACTTGAAATGTTTCAGTGGGATGCTGAAACGCTGAATGTCCATAAGAGGAATCTACGTAATGTAGGGACCTGGAGACCATGCTGCTCATAGTGTACTTGGAAAAAACAATGAAAGTAAGTGCTTTCTTGCAATCAATAAGCTACTGATTGCCGCCAAAATACAACTTGAAAACAAGCCTCTCTGAAAGGGGAAGTTCAGTCTAAAAATCTTGGATAACTCACTTGCAGCTCAATTTTTTGCAACTCCTAAAATCAGGGCCAGAGATCTTTAAGAAGTGAATGTCTGGAGGTCTTGAGAGGCACCAGTTTCTCTCTCTGTCGGGAATTCCTAATGAACCAGTGCCCTTAAAGTGTCTAAATGCTAAAATAAAGATGCCTAAATTATACAAATGGTTGCACCTAAATTCACTAACCAGACTGCTAACTTCCCCCGCTCTGTGCAATTCCTCAGACTACATACATTGTATATTAAAGTACATTTCACTGGATGTAGTTTATTGTATCTTTTGTATAATTGTTACTACTTGTGATCCCTATTTGTTAACTAGAGAAACTCAAAATATAATATACTGCTACCGCTGATCAAAGTAGTAAAAGAGCTAGCGTGTCTCACGGCTTAGTCAACACATGCCCATACCTCTTGCTCTTCCCTTACCTCTCCGCCTCACCATTATTTTCTTGTTTAAGTAGTATGCACTGTCACTATTCATTTTTAATAAGGTGTTCACAGCTGTTCTTTTTGCCTGCTTTCCTAAGAAACTATTGATACTGTCTACCTACCTGTCAGTTAATCCTTTTCAGTCTGCCAGCTTTTCAGCTGAATTTGACATAGAAAAGTTCAGATACTGACTTTTCATGAGTTTTAAGGAACTCAAAGTTTTGCTAGGTAGGCAAGACTGACCCACATGAGGAGTCCACTGTTGGAAAGGCTCCAGCAGGACTTTGATCTGTTTGGTTTGCCTGCTAGCCAGTTACCATGTGTATCCTGGCCAGCTGGGCAGAACTGACAGAGTTTGGAACAAGCCCAAGCATATGACATGAATCATGTTCCCCCATGGTCATCATTCTGCTAGACTAAGCAATCCACCCCCTTTTAATTTCCTCTTGTAAAACAAACTCTCCATTCCCTGGATTATTTGAATATCATTTGCAACTGTTGGAACTTAACTCCCGTCTGTGAAGCGTGGGTGGGCAGAACTGTGCGTCGGAGTCCAGATGAGGTCACATTAGGATAGGAGATACCAGTTTCTGCTTGACTCTAATAGTAACAACTACTGATTTAAAGCTCATTCTCAAAAACAACAAGAGAGTGCTAACATGAGGAACACAAATGTGTGCTTCAAACACATTTGTGCAGCAAATGCATTTGAAGAACTGCTGAGGGCAGAGGTCCCCTTTTCACCCACTCTAAACTCTGTGTTCATCCACAGAGTTACACTGGTGCAAATTGCCTTGGCTATGACATTTCTGTTCCTATACATCTTCTTAAAACGCCTTGAGCAGAATGATGACTTTGAACCTCTGGCTGCTGACTACAGATTCAACGAATAGCTCCAGAACAACGGTCATGACTTGTCTTGGCCTAGGACACTCAGGAGTTATTGAACTTATGTTTTCTTTCTTTCTTTTCCTTTTTTTTCTCTCTCTCTTTTAATTGCATGATGTTTTTGGCAGTAAGATCAATATTAAGTAGATAAAATGTACTTCAGGGTCACATTCAGAATTTAACTTACACAGGAGATTAACACGTACTCCATCATTTCCTGAATTAGCTCTCATTTGCTTCAGAGACATAAATGTGCTAGAAGGAAATTTTGCTGCTTAGACATCCAGTCCTTTCTACTCTGCAGGAATAATGCTTTTTTTTTTTTTTTTTGGACAAACTGTTGCAGGAATTAGTCTTACAATGTCCCTAAATCTGATAAGAAACTATATAGAAGCAAATGAACTTGCTGGAAGACAGATGAGTAGATGAGACAAATGAGGGCTTTTTTTTTTTTTTTTTTTTTTTGCATGGTGGCTCTTAGGGATGGTAGAGCATTTAACACTGGGCATTAGGACTTAGGACTTGAATGTGTGCTTGAACTGTCATTTCTAGTTTCGAAAAGATTCTCTGTCCAAATGAGTGGGTCTTCTGGTAAATGTCCTTTGAAGTTGTGTCACGAGATGAAACTGTCTTTTGGCCTGTTTGAAGTTTGTCTTTTTCAAACATACTGGTGGATATTTAACTGAAATACTGAACATATGCTTGAAGTTTGCTCATCTCTAGTTTGGTTGGTAAAGAGAAAAGAGTGAAATGAAAACATCCTTTTAACAAGGAGAGATTCATTTCTCTACCTAGGGGAAAAGTATTGAGTTATGTTATTTCTTATGAAAACCAGTTCTCAATAATGAAACTGTTTTTCCTTTTATATGTTAAGATGAGTGGACTATAAAATACAAAAGAAATATGAAAAGGAGATGCATTGCCATAAAGAGCTACAGTGTGTGCTTTTTATTGGAATTGTTTTGTAAAATTGAGTTGCTGAAATTAATCTACAAATAGACTTAAAAATGAAGAAGCTTCAGCATTTTATTCTGAATATCCCATCAACAGCAATAAGAGGAATATTCACAGAAATGAGTCTTTGTGTCAGGTATTCATGCTAGTTTTAGAGCTGTTGTGATTTTAAGCGCATTTGCACTTAAGATTTAAGGCATCTCTGAGTCCATCGGACCCACTAAAATCATGATTACTTTAATCTCCTACCTGCAGCTGATACTCCATGATTTCTATTCAATAATGGAAAAAAAAAAAAAAATGACCCACATACATTTACATAACCAGAGCTATAATAAGCATCTGTTTTCCAGACATCTTTGTGGAGAGCAGGACCTGTAGTCCTGATTTGGCTGAAAGTGATTGCGTTGTATAAGTAATCTCACAGGTTCTTCCTTCTAAGTGTACCAGGTCTACACAGGCAAAGAGAATAAAGGTTATTGGCATAATAGGTGCATTTGAGGCAGATCAATAGATCCACTCTCAGGTCTCAAGCCTCCTATATCTATAATAGATAGGGTTCTGGAGTTTTTGTTCAGACTAGGTCTAGTTTGTTGACTTTGACCAAATGTGTCATGCACATGTGGTTTGAAAATCTGAAGTCTGCTTTGAGCGTTATGGCTTGGACCTCCCTCCTTGGACTGGAGCACATTTTGGGAGCATCTGGTGTGCTGCTCCTGCTTCAGCTTCTCTGAAAGGAATCTAGTCTGAGTATGCCAAAGTCATTCCTCATATGAACCAATGTGTGGTAAGTGTGAACAACCGGTGAATTTAATTCAAAACTGCATAATTCTCCAAGCCAAATGCTGATTTAGACACAGCCTGATTAATTTTCTATTTATATTTGGTCACTTTCTCAATATTTCTTTTATATGAACAAGATATGTACAAATCAGGTAAGTTAAAGGCGGTGTCATTGCATACGCATTTTCTTTCAAAGGGGCACTTAAAGGTACCTTGAAGCTGAATAATGAGCTATGATGAGGTAGAAAAATCTGGTCTTGTTTCAATAGCTTTCTAGAGAAAGAAGCATGAATTTTATCAAAAAAAAAAAAAAAAAAGAAAGAGTTATGTTGTGATGCTGCACATATAATGGATATAAAGCCAGAGAAATAAGTTAAGCTATCAGGAATTCTGAGATGATGGTTTTTCACCTTTTTTTCAGTGCAATATATAGAGAAGGCTGGACAAAGAAAGTGGTTTAAATCCAAAGCCTACCTAACTACTTTGATTGCTGAAGTGCAAACTTAAGTATCCTCTTGCAAACTTGGGGAAAATGCAGTAGAAGAAACTTTAAAAATGTATTTAAATTTTACTTATAATTTCTATTCAACAATTGGAAGTTACACCCAGAAAAAAAATATATATATGCATGCCATTCATTAACATTCAAAGAACAGAAGTCCAACTATAAACCAGTCGTAATCACTTCACGTGTTATTCAAAACAAGTCCAAGTCAACAGTGACTGAAGGCTGTTATCATCAGGATGACCATTTCCTAAAGCAACTCTGATGGTGTCAGTCTGAATTCCTTGAAAGCTTGTGGGTGTATCACAAAAGTCCCCATCATGCTTCCACACCTGACAAATACCTGAATGATCAGGAAAATAAGCAAGTGGAGGAGCACAAAGATGGAATTACCTTCCTGAGGCCACTACCTCTTTCACTTGAGGTTCACACAAAATGGTGAGATAGATCAAGCAACGCTGCAGGGCTGTACCTTCTCTGTGAGAGACAGCAGATTCCTGGGGTCTCCTAGTCCACTAGTTTTCATAGCTGTATAATTCTGTTTTAGAGAAAGATATTCACGTTGCACTAAAATTGAGCGACAGAATAACATTTTAAAGCAGCTTGCCAATGTGTAGTACTATTCTGCAAAGTTCAGAGGTAGTAACTGCAAACACCGCTCAGAAGTCTCACCAGAAAAAAAACAAAAAAAAAATCTGCAGGGGGAGCTTAAATGTCACTGCCAATGTAAATTCTGAAATGAAGACATGAAAGAACTGAAAAATCCCAAATAACATCATAAACAAATAAATTCAAAAATGTTACCACATCAGAAGTACATTTATTGTCTGATACGGGGCAAATTTGAATTTACATCATCACACATGAGGATAAGAGTTGCCTGAGTACCTTTAACCTACAGAACTGATGGCAGAATTATTATAGTGAAGTTGCCACTCCAGATGACAGCCATCTAAGGTGTTACCAGTCAAACAAGTTTAAAGAGAAAGAAAAAGGAAAATACAAGCATCATAAACAATCTTCCGTGACAATACTGCAAGTGCTTTGAAGCAACAGTTCATTCCTTATTCAGAAAAGCTGGAGGCTGAAAAGGTCTCCTAGATTACCATAGTAACTAAAAGAATAATTTAAATCTGCCTTTTAAAGAGTTGGAAATAATGCAATATCAGTCACTGCTCTTGCCATTTCTCATGCTCCAGAAGACAATCCAAAGAAGACTGTGGCATCACAATATCTCTTGTAAGAAATTCCAACATAATAAAATGATGCATTCAAATCTCTCCCTTTCTCTGTTATTTCTTTCTGGATCTAGCTGTTGAGATACAAGCACTTGTATATAAGACTTCATTTAAGTAACACTTTGGGAAGCTGAAATGCTTATAGACATCTACTTCTCTTGGTGTGCCCAAAAACCATCATTACAAAGGATCAAAAATATTAATAAGACAGTATGTGTTTGTGTGTGCTGGGTGTTGAAGGACATGCGAGAAGCGTTGCAGTGCTCATACACAGCTGCAAAACTCATGTAAGGGGCTTCAGCATCATCTGCAAGAGTGGAAATGTGGAAATGTATGGGTGCTACTTTCAAAACTATAGAGATTTGCAGAGAAAATATTTTCAACAGAAATTTAAATACAAAAATGGTTTGGTAATGAAGACCTAAATATTACTGTAAGAAAAAAGGAACAAAAGATTATATTCTTACTTTGTAGAATGAGAAATACAGCAGCCCAAGAAATTCCAAGAACTGCAGAGAAAACCTTTTTGGTCATCTAGAAAGCAGACACTATAAATAAACAGGAAGATATCTAAATATATGTATTAGCAAGAAAGATGTGGTCAAGAATTATATGAAAATTTGGAATTCGGAGCCAATTCCCCTATGCTATTTTAATTCAGTAAGTTATGTGATGCTTTCACAAAACACAGTACAGCAGTGATATGTGATTTGGAAAAGCAAATGTGAGCATGCTTTTAAGCATTAGGTCCTTGTCCCTGTCATGGGTAGGTGTGGAATTTCATAGCATTTCGCCACTTTCACTGGAGTCAAATAATACTGTATCTATCTCCCAGGTCAATCTCTTGCCATAATGATCCATCTTGAAAATTATTTTTTGTTGTTGCTGAGGAGCCTTGGGACTAACTCTACCAGGAATGAGAGAAGAGCCTTCTGAAAACAAATAGGCTTATTAGCAAGCTGAATAAAGTGCTGCTTCGAAATGATTTTCATTAGCAAACAACCTGTGCATAGTTTTGTCTCATCTAATCCCAGTGGGGTATCCCTCTTCAGATACAGAAAAAGAACAGATCCAGTTTATATCCTTTTACATAGGTCAACATCTTAGGTCTGTTTTCCTTCCAGAGTCTCTGACACCCACATTCATCTTTCCTCTTGGGAAGCTGTTTTCTCAAAAATTTCTTTCCCTCTGTGCTCTCTGGCTCTGCATTGGTATATTGCTTGTTAGCTCTGTTACAGGGCTTAGAAATAAAGTCTTCCTTTTGCTTCAGATGACTCTAAGTCTCAGCAGCTTGATCTGTTGAGAATATATAACTGTGCTGTTTGCTCTGTGGCTGTTTGGCAATGATCCAGTCAGCCTTTATGTCCTGTCCTAAGGGAAGATGTGCTTGTGAGGCATCACCTCAGGAAACCTACACAGAAGATGTATTTTGAAAACAGTAATATTTGTAATATTTACCACTGAACTTTACTGTGTTCATCACAAGCGTAATAGAAGCTTGTGATGAACAGAACGGAAGAAGAGAAGAGCAGAAAAGAAGAAATAAGAAAAATCACTAGTACAGAAAGGATACACTCATGATTAAAAGACATTTAAAAAAAAAGCATTTTGTCACAGGTGTTAATCTGTTAATGTATATTCATACAAAGAATCAAGTTCAGTGGAAATTATTAGAGGACATGAGCTTTTGTCTCTTTAAAGGCACAGGGGCTTTGCTTATATTGTCATATTGTCATAAAGCACACAAAACCTATGATGGTTCAGGAAGAAAGAAATTAATAGAACGAAGATCCTTGGGACTGGTGCTAGTCTTGTGTTGAAACAGAGAGGATCAACACAGATGGAAGTAGCATGGAGCCTTAGGAGAAAGCTTGGACAGACCTAATCAATAATGCAAACAAGAGGACTTGCCTTAATGCAATTTTTGACTTGATAGTGTTCTTTTAAACACATATAATCCTTAGCCTATTACATTTTAGTGTAACATTATATCGAATTCTTAGCACTTATGATATACTTTGAAGAGGCAAAGTGCTATGAGTATTGATCATGCAGCAAAGAGACATTTCTGAGTATTTAAAAGGACTGTGGTAGTGTGTGATTATACTTGAGGGTAGAAAAGACTCTATCAGTTTCCCAACTTTTGTTTTTGGTAATGAGAATTTGAAGCCCAAAGCTGAGATTCCATCGAGTTCATTTCTCTGCATAATTCTTTGTTTCTCCAAATTTATCAGAAAAGATCAGCAACAGAAATAGTCCTGGAACAACCCCCTCAATTTTTACAGTCTACTTTTTCTATTATCTGGTGGTTTCATATGCATTTTGCCTGACTCATTTCTCTTTATGATGTGTTCTTACTTTGCTTTATTGTTCCACTGAATTGAATTTGCTTTGCAGATACTAAACTGCCCCAGCAATTGTACATTTAAAGATAGATGGTGGTAGGTAAAATAACGGGACAAGAAGGACTAAACTCTGCTGACCTTTCTTATTATCTAGGAATTCATATAGCTGGAGTTTGTAACTGCAGATGTTTTTCCCAATCCAGTTTAAAATTCATCAGAGAGAAAATGAAATACTCTTATATTCTATAATTTGAACCCTATCCAGTTTCCTTAAGATGTGTTGCAACAGAATAACTCTGCTTTTGAGTTTTGAAACTAAAATCCCCCAAGCATACAAAGAACCTCATGTACTTTAAGCACTCCAAGCATCGTGCTTGGAGACATGAAAATTTAGACTGGCAGAGACCAAGCAGGTCAAACAGCAGGAATCAGATTATCACAGAATCCCAGAATGGTTGAGGTTGGAAGGGACCTCTAGAGACCATCTAGTGCAGCCCCCCTGCTCCAGCAGGGACACCCAGAGCACGGGGCACAGGGCGGCAGCCAGGCGGGTTGGGAAGGTCTCCAGAGAAGGAGCCTGCACAGCCTCTCTGGGCAGCCTGTGCCAGGGCTCTGCCACCCTCACAGGAGAGAAGCTCTGCCTCACATGGAGATGGAACTGCCTGTGCTTCAACTTGTGCCCATTACCCCTTGTCCTGTCGCTGGCCACCACTGAGAAGAGTTTGGCCCCCCAGTCATGGCTATGGAACATCATTTACATCCTAATCTGCCTACCTGGTGCCAGAGACTTCGAATGCCACTGCTCCCTCCTCGTGAAATGTGTAGGCTCTTCTCCCCACCAGAAGTGTTGTTTCCATTGAAACTATGCATGCAAGGTTAATTGCCGAGAAATGCATTATGGTATTAAGTTAAGCTAATTAGTTAGATGTTATTGGCATGGTATTGTTGCATGGCAAACGCTACGCCAGTCCTTAAGAAGGGAGACTACAATCAGATAATTCATTTCAAAAGGACAAGAAGCACCCAACCCACCTAATTTTCTAAGTCTATGATGCAGATGACTAACTGTCCAGACTTCTTTTTCAGTCAACAGAGAGACATAATTCTAAGATGCAATTCATCTTTTCCTAAATTAGAAATCTAAACTTGGAAAAATAAATGTAGCTATAAAGGCACAAATCTCCCCCGGGCACAAAAGGAGTAAAGTTAGCTCAAATACAGGTGTTTACAGTGTCGATACCAAGTAGGACCCAGCTGTCCAAGTCCACCACCTATATGTATATCTGAGCTTGCAATATAATCAATGAACACCTGGTCGACGTAGTCGGCAGAGCTTAGAGATAGATTCAGCCCATTAGGTATCAACATCAAGGTGAACTACACTGTTTTGCAGGTACCGCTGACAGTGCTGCCTAAACCTCTGCAGGTACCTGTCTTATGTATAGATACCTGCATTTATTTATTTGCAATCTGGAGTTCCCACACCCACACTGCAGACAGCTTTAGGTAAATGTTTTTAAGCGAGATGGATCCCAGTGAAGGGCTCATTCTACATGCTATCATAGTGTTAAACAGAGTTTATATATATATATATGTGTGTGTATACACACATGTTTGTGTGTATATTACATGTATGTATATATGTATATACACTACATAGAGCAGATACAGTATATATATACACTCTCTATGTTTACTCTTTTCTCTCTCACTACATATATATATGTATATATATACTGTCTAGCATACCTTGCTTCAGCATTACCAATCACAGCTGAACTTTCATTGATGAACTACCATGTTTCCATAATGCCTTCACGTACAATAGGTTTCACAGCCTCATTTTTCATATTTTTCTTACAAATAAAGCTCTGCTTACATTTTTAAAATAAAGAAGACTTTAATCTGGGTAGTCAAAGGACTTCCACTGCTTAATTCCTTTGAGTTTTGATGTTTTAACAACAAAAAAAAAGGGCACTCAAAAAGTTGTAAGACAGAGAAAAGCCAAAGATAAAATAGCTAACTGAGAGTATACCTAACATATGTATCTATTCAGATTTGCAAAGCAATGTGTAGATAACCATTTAAGTGTAAAGGCATACATTCAACATACTAAAGACAGAATATGTACCCTACATGCTATGAAATTTAGTCCAGACTAGCAAAGTCACACTTAGAAATAGTGTGATGCCAAAATGGAGACTTACTCCATATGTAACATCAGCAAATACAAAATGTCATGGTTCAGCGCCAGATGCTCTGTTAGTTAACCTACAGATGCACTGCCTCTTCACAGCACAGCTTTGGATTTTTCTACCATTAAATGTTTACATGAAATGTATATTAGTGGTGAGTTGCATGGATGTGAACTCATGTATCATTTTCCAAACTGTAACTCTGCTTTATATTGGTGTATCTATTGTTTTTGAATAAAACCCCAAACCCAAACTCACTGAGTGTTTACTGTCTGAATGCACCGTGGGGTAACACACAGTTCAGGTGGCACAGTCAGAACTAGGGCACTCAGTATTAACTGGTTGTCAGCCCATGGCAGTTGGGACAATAATATAGTATAATTTTCCCAAGAGACACTGGATTTTATTATTTAGATGAATCAGCTGCTTCCTGTTTTCAATGCCCATTTTTCATAGCAGAATTTACACGACTGCCTTCTTGATTGCTTTACTTTTGTACCTTTCTGCATTTCCAGAAACTCTCAGACTGTTTTATTACACCATAACTGAGGATCAGGCAGCTAGACCTATGCTTATCAATGCACTGCATGTATAAGGAAATGAATTATTTAAACGTTCTCCATCTGCAGCAGTGCTGCATAGGTATAAAACTCTGACATAACTTCTGTGAAGTGGTGCCAGTAGCTTCAGGTATCTGTTATGTATTCATTGAACATAGCCCTATACAAGTCATTTGAACATTTTAAAAATTTTCTGTAGATTTATAAGTCACTACATATTTCAATGCTTTGTTCTGTATTTCAAAGGATAAGTTATGAAAAATATTTGCATATATTTCCTAGGTAATTTTTAATTTAGAGTTCTCAAACAGCTATCATTGTCGGACACAAATACTGAAAGTATTTATTTTGTATGCTTTAAGTATATATTTGAAAGTATACACCGCAGAACAAGCCTCTACTCCAGAAAAAGAAAAACAAATCTGTGTGTGTGCTTAAATTCATCTCTATTCATCAAATCATTTAAACATACCAAAGCTCCACTGGAACTTCAAGACATGCTTAAGTGGTCTGACAAATAGAGATGAACTTAAACAAATGTTAGAAGTTAAGTGCTTTGTTGAAACAGAATTCAGCGACGCAATTCCCAACCTGTAAATTATTAAAATAGATGTAGGTGCAACTGTAAAGTATCAAATTTACCAGCCTTACTAATGGTTGAAAACCAGTTTATGAAAACTTCTCTGGCAATGATCTAATGACAATTACAAACCTTTATGCTATATTTTTACAAAGTTGTACATTTTTACTACATTCAGATTCAAAAGTGATATTTTAAAAAGATGGCATAGAAACAGATACACAGAAGACGTCTGTTTAAAGCAAAAAAAAAAAAAAGAAAAAAAATACCGCTTTAGCAATACAGCTCTGCAGCATTTTGCCCAGACTTACAGTCTGTCACAGCAGTAGGAATAGCTGGTGCAACATTTGCCTTCTTGGTGCTCGAGTCATTAAAAGAACATCCTTATTGTGCAGCCCATTATGTGCCAATGAACCATTTTTAACCTAAGGAGTTCCATGATTCCCAACCTAAAAACACTGGACCATACATAAGCTAGATATTTCAAAGTGAGAGTAATTATGACTGGAACAACTCACTGAGCGTGATTTTTCACCTCTTAAAATCTTTTGATTAGCTAGAAATCTTTCTAAGAGAGGAGGATATGGACTGGATGTAAGTCCATTTTCTAATGCACATGTAGTTAGATTATTACTATGGTCTCTGGTTACATTAAGGAATTATGGGGCAAAATTCATGAAATAGTTTCTTCTATACATGAATTGCCAGAACATTTGAAGCTTATTTTATGACAAAATGTATCAGGCTAATGCTTAGGATCTGTATACAGAGCATCAAGAAAGAAAATACATACCATTGGTTAACTGCACTTAAGAAACCTTTTGTGGATAGCTGGTACGGCTGGTGGGGGAAAAAAAAAAAAAAAAAAGCAATGGCAAACATTAAGGGGAAGGTTTTTTCTTTAAAGCTTCTCAATCCAGTGTGCCTTGCTTCCAATATGGAATGACTCATTATGAGACCTCTTGATAGACAAAGAATAGTTCACCGTCAATCTAAAAATTACTCTGTTCATGTATTCCTGATTAGACTCTGATTAGTTTCCATTCGTGTAAACATGGAATCGTACCACCAATATTCATCTATGGATCTCTAAAAGAGCTAAGTGTCCGAAGCTTAGAGTAATTGTCAGCTAATGGACAGAAAACACGGCTTTGAAGTAGCAAGCGTTAACAGAAAATGCCAGTTGTTCAAAGATGTCCGGCTGGGTATGTAAAAAGCCATAATTTCATTAGCATGTAAAGCTTTTATTGGCCAGAAAGCCATCCTGCTTAAAAAAGAAATGAGGAAATGAGAAAATATAAAATCAATCTGTAAAGACTCAGGTGAGAAAAAAAAAAGAAATTAATGACAGAGATTAAAAGTAACCAGACAAAAAAATTACTTGCTATAATACCGGTAGGCAGCTGAAATAAAGGCAGTAATCATTTTTAGTAAGTATTAGGTGGAAAAAAAGAAGAATCCCACATCAAGTATACAGGTAAACAATGTAAGAAAAGCAAAAAAAAAATGTTCAGCAGATTTCTGCTTCATAGTTGGAACACAGAAATACATATCCACGTGTGCAGTGATGAAAAGCCCAAGTGCATCCTGTAAGGAAGAAAGTGGGGCAGGATCTATTCCAATTAACTTTCTGTCTTAACATAGTTAGGTAAAGATCTGTCTTCAACTAATATAATATATTTTTTTTAAGTCATGGAAAATTCCAGAAGCATATTGACAAAATTGTTTCAATTTCTGAAAAGCTTAGAGGGCTTATTGATTAATTAACAGATGTCATTTATAATCATAACAAAGAGATTGCTAATTTGGGATTTTTTCAACATCAATTAGAGCTTAAAATACAATTAATACCAGTCAATAGTGCATCAAAGAAAGTAGATTTTATCAAAGCTGGTTGGCTGGCTGTGGGAGTGTTTCCTGTGCTTCTTTGCTTGCTTGGAAAAGACTATAATTCTGAGTACTAAGGACAACTCTGTTCACATAACAGCCATTGATTTCTTCAAAGCATTTCAGTCAATACCATGGTAACACTTTGATTTAAAAAAGCTTCCATTACTTGAAATTAAAATTACATAGATTAAAAACTGACTCACTGGTCGAGCCTCAGATGTCACTGTTAATAAGAGACCTCACCAAAGAAGGTTATTCTGGTGAGGTGTTTCCCATGGATCAATTTTTTGCCCAATACTTTTATCAGTCATCTAGACAACATAAAATATTATGATAAAGTTTGCAGATGATACAAACATTAGTAAATATTGAAAAGTATATACTACTTTTGACAAAGGGACCGAATCATATGAATTAGAGAGTTATGATCCAAGAAAAAGGCAATTTTAGAGGGCCAAATGCAATGTATTACAGAAGGGATATAGCAATACTAGCTATTGTATAGAATAAGGGGCTCTTGGGGTCAGTAAAGAGTTTTGCACTGCAAGGTTTGTGGAATGCACTGTGTTTTGTTTATCCAAATCAGTGAAGAGCATTAAACTATTCACTTGGTATAGCAACCTAAATAAGGGCTGTCTTTCAACCTGGATGTCAAACACACAACATTATTTGGCAGATGGAAGTTTGAAGATGGATAAAAACAGACTTGAAATCAAAAGGAACCAGCTAGCATCAAATACTGCTAATTATTGGAGCAAGATACTGGGGAAGGTGAAGGAATTATGTACAGAACCTGATGAGAACTCTTTTCAATACATATCATTTAGGCTAGTTTCAGGATGGATTGGTGTAGAGCTACATGTTTCTTCTGGACGAGGACTCTATAATGGTTTGTATATCCAAGTGATTCCCACATGGCAATGATGTGGGTTCAGTACTGGCTATTTGCTTGGTCCGGACTGTTCAATGGTTACCTGACTCATGGTATAGCTGGGTGACAACTAGCACTCTTCCAGACAACGCTGAGCATGTCAAAAGATGATATTATCCCCTGGAATATGACCAGAGAATAAGCGCATATCAGGCCATATGGATGTGGCCAGCTTTTGGGGGGAATGGAAGAAATTTAGCCATGTGCATGCAATGCACACTGTGTCACTTGGCCATGGGGTTGGAGATTAGTCCCTGGCCTGTCTTATTTAGTAATACAGAGATGCCCTAAGTGTTCCTTTGTAGGCCTCCTGCAGAATATCAGCACTGTATTGCGCTGAACACGATCATTACATCTGCAGCTCTTCACTACGACAACAAATATACTAAAATCTTGTATGTCTGGACTTCATCTGCTTGGCTGCAACAGCGAGGAAAGGCTCCTCTCTGATGCACACTATCCCAGTTGTATTTTGTGGGTGGAGGGTTATCTTCCTCTGAAGCACTGGACATAAGTGCTGTGGCTGGTTCACAAAATTAACAGTGTCAAAGTGTTCCATAAACTTACAAACGGGGAGGAATTTTCTTCCAAGTCAGCGGAATTGTCGTCCTCCTTCGGAGAACAGGGTTTTCTGCTACGATCATCTGGAGATGATCCGTTGCATCACCACTGCAGATTGAAGAAGAAACCTGCCCATGCCTGACAAGTCAACTAAAGTCAACCTTAGTTTCATCTGTTCTTGGAGCACAGCATGCAAAGCTCAGTCTGCAGCAGGATAACTTCTACAGTGACAATCTGTTTAGAAGAGCGGCAAAGGCACTGGGCTGGCTCTCTAAGGCAGAGTCTATATAATAATAGCACATGGCATACAGTGACGATAATCTATTGATCCACAATAAGCGGTCTTAAGTGCTGAAACCATGGAAGTCTGTGAAACTTCCTTATAGATATATCACAAAAGTATTTGAAATATTATTTCCAAAAAGCATCCTGAATAGACGTGGCAGGCATCTTACTTGTATAAACAAATCCAATGTTGTATACATAAAAGAGGCAGACCAAACACTGTAAAGAAGCAGCAATTTGCAGATTTGATTTCGGTGGACAACTGCTTTCCACCAACTTTGGGCGAATTGTTTGGATGAATTGTTCCCACATATGGGAAAACTTCCTACAAGCACTGGATTTTGTGTCCTTTAAAAAACATGGGATAAGGTTGAACTATCCCGCTCAACCTGCATTTGAAACAATTTCATCTCAACTTGTGTAGACAGGAATAATTTCAGTGAAAGCGTGCCAACTTCCCCTAGCTGCTGCATGTAAGTACAGACCAAGAAGGGTCTTTTGTAGTTTTTTTTTCACTGGTGGTCTTGAAAATTAAAAAGCAAAGAGAATTCACTCAGAAATTTTATTGACTTGGCCATGATCTAGAATAGGTTTTTGGATTTCCTTAGTACCTACTTAAATGCATGGCTCCGTATGCGCTCCTATATCACTCCATACATCTCCCTCTGCATGAAACCCCTGGACTGATTTGAAATAGCAGAGAACGGGCTTATCCCATGTACAGATTGTGTGCGCCAGATATCGGGTGTCACATAAAAGTCAAACAAATTGCTGGGATCCCAATGTTTGACATTCATGGAGGGAGACACATGAGGGCACCACTGGGTGGGGGGATGGCTTGCAGTTACAGGCTGCTGCTGCTGGAAATTCATGCCTAGAGGCACCCACCTCAAACTAAGCATGTGCCCAGACACCCTGCATGTGCCATAGCTGCTGTCCCCCTGCACACACCTGGGATGGAGGTGGCATGGTAGGGGAGGGCCCAGAACATACCAAAAGAATGAGTCTCATGTACTCTTAAAAAGGTTTGATAGATCTGCTTTAAGTGGGCTTAAAACCTCTGTTTATAGTTTTATCATTTTGCAAAATATTAATGGCCCTATTCATACTGCATGTTTTAATGATAGGATACCTTGAGTCTCTGAAGTTCGTTTTTAGCAAAAAGTATTAATACAAATATTACAAAAAAAGCCTCCAGATATTAAAGAATTAATGTAATTTAACTTTTCCTTGCTTTCTCATAAATGTTCTAGGCTGCAACTTTTCAAAATGAGATAATATTGGCTAAGCCCCATTAAACTGTTCAGAGATTCTTTTAAATACAAAATTAATAAACCATACTCAAATATAATATGCTACTTCAGAAGGTACCTTGCCAAACTGTTCCTAATAAAAAATACTCTCAGTTGGTGGAGAGATAACCTAAAATAAACAAGATGAGTGCTAGGTTCTAAACTTGTATATAAGTATATAAAGTCTTAAAATTCATACAGGGAATAGCAGGCTGAAAACGCGTTCTACTGGTATTGACTTAGTTTTATAAAATCAACACATGCTGAATAAGTCAACATTAAGTAGTCATTGCAACAGGGCCAGACCTTATTGAGGGATTTACTAGCAAAAATAAATAATAAATATATAAAACACAGGTCTATTATTCTACCTTATTCTGACTGATGGGGATCAACAGGTCTACGATGTCATATTATTTTGGACATTACACTTCAGTAAAATACATACAAATTAAAAAGTATCTTAAGGAGAGCAACAAGCATGATAAAAGTTTGGTAAAATAAGATAACTTGAATCAAAAGGAAAAATCGTAATAGAATATGATATCTCATGATGACTCGATATATACACATAAAAGATTGTCATCAACAGGGTAATAATCAGCTGTCCTCCACAGTCTAAAGAGAAAGACAATTTTTAAGTGGCCTAATTAGCGGAATGAGAGGTTTGGGCAAAAACAGGTTAATCAGCACAACAGGTTGCCTGAAGAGGTAATATGCTCGTCACTTGAGGTTTTTAAAAGCAGTGCAGAAAACCATGTTGGATACGATGTAAAATACATTTAATCCTGCTTCAGTAAGAGCAGATGCCTCATAGAAGGCCCCTTGAGATCCTACATTATATGACTGTACTTGTGCACTAAAGTCTGCCTGATGGAAGATCCTGTTGAGGTTTTCTGCATATTTAATGCCTTCTTCATTTTTTTCTCTCATTTAATGAAGATTAAAAAAAAGGAGAATGTACAGGAAAAGACGTTTATTCTTGTTTATTTTCCTTCATAGAATTGCAATTCACCAAGATCAGAATTGTAAGGAGGGAAGGAAAGTGTGATGTTGCTGCTGTCTCCAGTAGCTTGAGGACTACAGTCTTCAGCAGTGGGATGAGCTACAGAATTTTTCTTCTTTGTTCCCTTTTCCGAGTCATTCTCCCTTCCTACCAAGTAGAGGAGCGTGCTCGACATATCCGGTTCTTCTTGGTGGCAGCTTCACTTAGGCTCTAGCTGATCTTTGCATTTATTCCATTTATTATATTTCCCTTTCAAAGTAGGGCAATATTAGTATGCTTCTCTGATTGGTTATGTTCAAACACTTTTATTCATGGGGTCGCCTTGAACAACCAGGTTAGAACTGGTTTCCAATTACCCTCAAAGTATTAATTCATCACTCAATTAATTAAAAAAAATATCTTTTTGTTTTTCTTTCAGCCTCAGAATGCCAAAGGAAGGAAAACTCTGAGATCGTAAGTCTAAAAGTTTACTTTCTTGCTCAAAATGTAACACAGCTTGCATTAACACAAGCTTCTTGCAAGATTGATTCTTCTTGCAAGAGACTTCAGGCATAGCTTAGAGCAACTTAATTTGAATTGAAATGCAGATGCTTTCTGATTTTTCCTCCCCAATAAATTGTAATTCTACAACAGGTTGGATCCATTTAAGCTAGCGGTTCATGGCCTCGCTCCTGGCCATGCTTTACCACCCCTCACCTCCATAAAGGTCTCACTTTCTGGAGAGCCTCCTGCTCAGGGAGCCAAACCACCTGGGAGGGAGGTGGGGATTTTCTTTGGTCAGGGAAGGATTTAGCTCCTGTGGCTCCCAACCCTTGCATGGAGTGAGGGGATGGTGGGAGGGCACTGTGGTGGTCATGCTGCCATGAGGGGCCAGTTTTGGCAAGAGCAGCACACGTGGGTGAGGCTGGCTGGATTTTCCAAAGGGAAACCAGTAAACATCAGGATATTTTTTATTTATTTATTCTTCTTCAAGGGCAGCCACCAGTCCTGCAGAGGGACCCGGGTAGCAGCAGCACTGTGGGCCCACGAGAGCAAAGCAATCTTTTTGCCTGAGAACGTAACTTCGGGGGCGAAAACTACTCAGGAATTTGGGTACGAATCTGGGCAGAACGAGCAAACAGCGCGTTTTCCTCCCGGCACTGCCCACGCTGCGGGGCTCCCGCAATAAACAAGGCGAGACGAGAGGAGAACAAGTATTCCG
>VZSV01000013.1:5401732-5419089 GCA_013398735.1 Nothocercus julius
GCTTGGCTGCAGTCCTGAGCCACATGCTGTAGGTGACCCTGCGTGTGCAGGGGGGTTGCACTGGGTGATCTCTAGAGGTCCCTTCCAACCTTAAAGATTCTAGAATTCTTTGACTTAGCTACTAGTTTGCTCAGAAAGGATGCAGTTTATCAGATTTTTGTGGGCCCTTGTGAAATTTCTTCCTACAAGATTAGATACAACTATGTCATGCCAGATACTTTCAAAAGGAGATCAAGGAGGTTGAGTATGTATCAGTCCACTATCCTCTGACAAGAGATCATTTAAAGCATATTGGGGTCAGTGTCCTTTTTGGTGTCCCTGGTCTATAGCATAGAGTGCAAAAAAGTCAGCTTATAGCTGGCTTTGCTGCTGAGCTTTCTAAAGAATAAGCCATTTGGCACTTGCCAGTGCCAGTGTACTAGGGACAGTACATCTGTGGTGAGTTCCTTCCGTAATGTAACTGTTACATTTCCAAGGAGGAGGGAAAGTTCTGAATGTTTTGTTAATGGTTTAGGACTGGAAGTAGCGTGAATAGAGTTTGGAGGTCTTAGAGGAAAAACTTTTGAGATTCAGAGATGCCTGAATCTTGATGTCTAAATGTGTTCAGCTTGGCTTGTCCAAGCAGTTTGTGTTCAGGTTAGCTGAGAAAGCATTCCAAGTGTACACAAGATTTTCAAGGAAGTAGAGCATTTTCTTGCAGTGCTCCATATATATATGGACAGTTCCGGCTCTCAGTTTTGATGACCTGGCTTACAGGCCTGGACAATTTCCTGAGGAGGGGATTTGAAAGCTTCAAGATAGCAGGAATATTTTCTTTGCCTCAGCATAGTCTTTGATGAATTAAGTATTTCACCCTGCATTTGCTGTCCTCAGACGTGGAATTTCGGTCTTATATATGTATGCAGTGAGATGTCAAAACATCAAGGTGATTTTTGTAAGCATTACTGGAGCAATAGAGTTGGAGATTGAGTGAGCTTATGATCAGTGTTAGTGGTCCCAGTTAGTGATTCCCTTAGTCCTCAGACCCCTGTCCTGTAGAAGTTCTCTGGGGTTCTTGGTCTTTGCTGGTCTGAGGGCTTCTCAAGTTGCAGGAAACTGGAAGTTCTTTCACTTGCTTGAATGACATGATGTTCTTTGTGAAGCAGCAGGAGTGTTGTGATGTCCTTCAGCTTCTAGGCCAAGGGTCTGGCCCAAAAGATGCTGAACTATGCAGGTGACTACCTTCAATTGCCTTCTTACCCTTCACACATCTGGAAATCCCAGATTTCTTTCTCTGTTGCCTTTCCAGAGATCGAGGTGAGGCTGACTGGTCTGTAGTTTCCTGCAGTGTTCTCACATTTCTTGAAGATAGATGTTTGTTTTTTTCCGGTCCTTGGGAAGTTCTCCTGATCAGTAGGACCCCTCAAAGAAAATCAGTAGAAGCCTAGCAATGACATCAGCTAGCTCTCTCAGCACCCACGGGTGCATCCCGTCACGTACCCTCTACTCATATGTCCCGTTTGTTTAAATGTGCCCTAACCTGATCCTCCTCCATTAAGGGCAAGTTCTCATTGCCCCAGACTTCCCTGCTGATGTCAAGGGCCTGGGATTCCGGAGAGGAATGACCAGGACAAAGAAGGAATTCACTAGCTCAGCCTTTTCCATGTCTTTTGTCACCAGGGATCCCATTCAGCAATGGGCCCGTGTATTCCGTAGCCTTCCTTTGGTGTCAGCTTATGCTTATCTACTTGCAGAAACTTTTCTTGTTGCCTTCATGTCCCTTACCAGATTCAATTCCAGCCAGGTTTTGGCCTTCCTAATCCCATCCCTGCATATTTGGACAGTGTGGAGTGTATTTCTTGTGCTACTTGAAGCTTGTAGAAGGTTTCTCTGGTTCTTTTCCTAATTCCTCGTCCAGACTGCTACAATTTACCATGGCAGATGAAGGAGATGGTGCAATTCAGATTGCTAGTTGTCATGGGAGAGGCATGGTTGCCTTGTGCTTCCTTCTAAAGATAAAAGTGTTTGAATCCTGGCCTTGGTCAGAGCTGGAAACGCGTTCTCTGAGAGTAGTGGTGAGCGTGGATAGGAAGGGTAAGGATAAGGTTAGTGTTGATTCCAGCAGAAGGAGGAATTATCAGTGGCTTCAGTCATTCATTTTCTTGGAATAACCTGTCCTGGCTGTTGTGAATTAGACGAAGAGGGAAGAAAAATCAGTATGTTTTCTGAGCTGTAAAGTGGTCTCCTGACTAATAGTGTGGCACTAACTGGAGGCCAGAGCTCGGTGGAGCTCAATTCTCTCTGGTGGAGCAGCAGAGCAGTTCAGTAGCCCGAGTTGTTATGATGGCCCACGGGCTGACAGAAGGATAATCACGGCATTGTTTTTGCTTTCTGGAAAGCAGCTTATCTCCTTCTTCCCTAAAAATTTCAAAGATGATTGAAGCACTTTTTCCTTACGGTGCCACTGGGAGTAGCAAACATGCTAGAGCTGATCCCTGGTGCTACTAAGTCCCTAATGGAGGAGTTTCTTCTGAAACAATCTCACTGAAAAAGAAAAAAAAAAAAAGAAGAAAGAAAGAAAAAAGGGATAACATGGAATTTCATGCTTAAGGCTTTTAAGATAGAACTGTTGCCCAAGAATTTTCTAAACTAGTGGAATCATCAAAACTGCTCTAGATACTTCAGCAAGATTTTATCGTTTTTTTTCATTGTTGTGTCTTTAAGCAAAAAAGACTGAAAAAAAGGAGTAAAGGGAATGTTATTAAAGGTTGTGGTTTTGAGCTGTGTGTACACTTGAAGTTGTGTTGCCCCTAGAATAAATCTTTGGGTTTTGAAGGAAATCAATCAAATTTGGGGTTTTGAAGAATTGTAAGGAACTCTTCTAGGAAGCAATGCATCTTTGCTCTTCTGTTGATTAGGTGTCTTTCAGGAGTTGAAGAGACTTTGATGAAGTTTTCTGTGTGTTGCTTGTAGATATCTCTGTGAACATGAAGTTCACTCAATAGATAAAATATCTGAGAGGATAGAAATAGTAGGACTGAAGACTCTGTGGACTTCTTTGTGTAGGATCCTAGGCATTTTATCTGTCCCTTCTGTCAGTAGTTTAAAGAATCAAAATAAGCAAATGCAAAACATTTGAGTGATATTCCCTTACCCCCACAGATGCTGTGCCAGCAGGAGGTGGAAGGGAGAAAACTAGAAGCCTTCCCAGTTCTTCCACTGGGACCTGAGCACATGGCGATTGCTTTTGCTGAAAGGCAACACTTTTAGCTCAGGTTAAGTGATGTTGCCATCTGTAGATCCAACAAAAGTCCACTAATATGAATAAGGGATTAGAGCTAGGAAGAAGCTGATGGGCTGGCTTGCTTTAGTCTGAAAAGGAGGCTAAAAGACAATCCAAGATTTTTTTTTAAAAAAAAAAAAAAAAAAAAAAAAGGAGGTTAAGGGACAGCTGCTTATAGCTACCAGAAGAGTAGTTACTAAGAAAATAGATCCAAAGTCGACTTAGTAGTACAAGATAACGTAACAGCAGGCGCTTGCCAAAAATTACTGCTTTGGAGGTTCACACTGGACATTAGGAAGATCCCTTTCCCTAGAAGGGTGGTGCAGCACAGGAACAGATTGTCCAGAGAAACTCTCATCTGTCCTAGGAGCTTTTCAGGACTCACTGAGACAAAGCCACGCCTGACCTGATTCAGTGTTGCTCGTAGTTGTCTTTGAATGTAAAGATGGACTAGGTGGTCTCTGGAGGTCTTGTCCATGCAGTGTTTCTGAGGGGATTTTTTCTTTGTTTGCTTGTTCTTCATTTTCAGACATTGGACCAGTATCTTTTATACAACTTTGAGCTGATCTGCCTGCCTACCTTGTGATCCTTACTGCTAAACTTAATTTTGTGTTCTCAGTACTGCTTCTGTAAGGCATACAGTAATCGATCCTGCTCCAGTGATCAATCCTGAGATCAGTAAGGTGGCCCTAAATATATACAACCTGATGACCTACAGGATACTTCTGCCTTCACAGCTTTTGTGGACACTCCCAACCCGAGGAGAAGGGGCTGTGCACTCTGGGTGGCTAATGTGGCCTGAAGAAGCGAACTCCTCCTTGCACAGCTGCCACAACCGGCTTCAGCAGATGAGGAGTCCCTGAGGTCCCCAACAGCATCGTGCACTATATTGGAATTGGCCTTACGGCTTCAAGGTTAGGATAATACACAGGGTTTCTGTCTTAGAAAGTTGGAGTCCATCTATTCCAACTCCAGTCCATCCTCCATTGAGGATGATCAGGGTCCTGGAACATACAGTTCTGGGCTCCCCAGTTCAAGAGGGATGTGGAGCTGCTGGAGAGAGTCCAGCGCAGGGCTACGAGGATGATGAGGGGCCCGGAACATCTGCCCTATGAGGAAAGGCTGAGAGAGCTGGGCCTGCTCAGCCTGGAGAAGAGAAGGCTGAGAGGAGACCTCATCAGTGTCTATCAGTACCTCAAGGGAGGCAGTGAGGAGGATGGGGCGGCCTCTTCTCAGTGGTGGCTGCTGATAGGACTAGAGGAAACGGCCACAAAGTGAAGCACCAAAAGTTCCACAGGAACTTAAGGAAGAATTTCTTGACAATGAGGGTGGCAGAGCCCTGGCACAGACTGCCCAGAGAGGCTGTGGAGTCTCCTTCTCTGGAGACCTTCCCAACCCGCTTGGCTGCAGTCCTGAGCCACCTGCTGTAGGTGACCCTGCGTGTGCAGGGGGGTTGGACTGGGTGATCTCTAGAGGTCCCTTCCAACCAATCTTCCAATCTTCCAATCTTGGTTCCTTCTTTGAACATCTGGTGAATGAGCTACTGCATTTTTTTTATATATATAATTTACTTCAGTTTTGGGGGTGGTGGGATTAAATTTTGACATGTGCTATGTGAGCCACACTGCCAGCAGAGATTAGGCTTTTGCATGCCATTTTATTACACACCTAATGGGTGTAGATGTGCTGCACAAGTGAAGACCTTGTTTCTCGCCTTTCATTACTTCAACTTGTTTGTTTTTCTTGAGTGAAAGCAAGTCTTGTTTCCTCCTGTTTATACAGCTACTTATTTTTTTATGTTCCTGTTAACTTAGGATGACATCAGCAAGAGTTAAGGTTAGTGATTGTGTATAGTATTATGTGGCAGAGTAATTAGGCCAAGGACCACGTGTAATGTATAAACCGTTACACAAATAAAGTATTGCAGTCATTGGAGAGCGAGTTAAAGCAAAGCAACCTTTTTCAAGGTGAAAGTTGAAATTTGGTGGAAAACTAATGCCTGTTTGTATGGCTATAACTCTGCTGCTTAAAGAAAAACTTGCCTAGGTGAACACACTCATGGACTTCCCAGCGCGTAGCTGACGGCTCACCAGAAGCCCAGTTGCTTGCCAGGAGCTCGCTTGGCATAGTTTTCTCCTACCTGTCATCCATACTTGACAGAAGGAAATAAAACCCTGTCCTTACATCGCCCAGGCCTCCCCTCCTTGCCAAGGTAATGCTTTGCTAATTATATGGAGTCCTCTGCTCTTATATATCCAGGCCATTAATTGTTGTAAAAGGGTGAGGGATTCGATGGTGCTCTGCCTGCTTTTTAAAAAGCAGAAATTATCCAGTTGCTTTCGTTTCCTGCGAAGTCTCTGAGAGCCTATTTTCTTTGCTTACAGGGAAGATTGCTTGCTGGTTTTGCTGCATGGCCCTGAGCATCTATCATATGGGCTGTTAAGTGGCAGCTGCTAGGGAAGCGGCCGTTCCCCTCACCTGTTAAATGGCAGCAGAGCATTTTACGTATATATTGTCGTAGTGTACAGATCCAATAGAATATTTTTCATGAATTAAAAGGAGCGAGCTGAATTATTTTTGTGCTAATTGAAGATGGGGAAATTCAGAATACTAATACTAATTTAGTCTCAGTGGCATCTTTTTCCCTTTGGAGTTATAATTGAGTCATAAAATCCAGCTTTTGAATTTAAAAGATAATTCCAGAGTCCCCATGACATTATTGGTTAGAAGACTTATTATTTGCAGCCATTGCTTCGGTTGTGTGAGATTTGGGGTGCAGTAGAGGCTGATGATTGAAGCTTCCTCGTTGATTACAAAAGTACATATTTGGCTTACCTGCACAAAACATAATTGGAATACTCTTTCAATGTAATCATGTGAAGGATTAATTCTGGTAATTAAGGAACTGCTTAGACTTGCTGCTTTGTCTTCCCAATAGATCGGCTATTATAGGAAACCAGTAAATTTTAGCTTCTCGGGATAAGGGTCAGGAATTTGAGTGTACACATCTTCCACCTATGCTTCCTGAAACACAGGGAGGGGGGTTCCTATATACTGTATATGGCTCTGTGGACGAGGTTAGTAAGTTCTCTGCCTAGATGATTTATCAAATGGTTTCCTCTTGTTGTGAGTTTGAATAGGAACTGCTCCAAATGTGAGGCCAGAACAATAGCTTTGGAGGAAATTAGTCATGGAGGAATCTGAGGAGGAAGGAGCATGTTTTTACCAGCAGTGGAAGAACTTCCCAATACACAGCCTCTTGTTAAAGCTTGTTTAGGCATTACAGAATAGTGGCAGTTTGCACCTTTGCATTGTTTCCAGATGGATATTGAGGACTTAAAGGCACAACTCTGTATTTTTTTTCCTGCCTTTTTACTTTTTTTCTCTTACATTTGACACATTTGGAAAGTATTCTTCACAGACACATGGATTTAAAGGAGTTTTTGCGAAGACTTGGAGCATTCGGCATTTATTTCAGCTAGAGTCAGACTTGGGAGACTTCCATCAGATCATTCCCTCATTGTGGTGGATGCTGTACAGAATAAGGGGACATGAAGTCAGTTAACAAAGGGAAGGATTTAGCTTGAATTTATGTTGCTGGCTTAAATAGTATTCGTACCCTTACCGTATGATTCTTTGTGAATAGCAAAAGAGCTCTTCTCAATAGTGTTCAGGGGTCGAAGATAAAGGACTTAGCTTTGTATATTCTTTTATAGTATTTTTTTATAGTCTGCTAAAAGAGTTGGAAACATCTGTTCTGAAGTGCGTTGAAGAAATGATTTACATTTTGTGGTGGGAGCAGGTATCTAAATATACAGGTTCTAAAATGACACTGAACCATTTTATATCTGGGACATCTGCACGGTGCTGACGGACACACTCAGGTCATACCAGTGACCCAGTCTTTTCTGCAGTGGTGGATGGAGGCCAATGGGAATTCCCTGTAGTGTCTAAAATGGCACAAAATGTTTGCCTTTTGGAAAGCTAAACCTTTAAGATTAAAATTTTAATAACAGTTCTGCAATTTGATAGCTCAGATCATCAGCCCACAAGCAGCTTTTTCAGCTGTCATGAAGAAATCTAGATTTTTCTGATAAAATTTTTACATAAATCTGCATTCTAAAAGTTGATTAATGGCTTGGCAGTTATATGTTATTGAACTTACATAGACAGAGTCAGTGAGAAATCAGTAATTTTACCAATCCTCCTTCTCAAAAAATTCCCAGCAAAAGCAATAAGGAAGACAATCCCAGCCCAATTCATCTTTGGTTAATTCATTTTCACTCAGTTACTCAGAGAAAATAGAAGAAACTGTGAACAAATGTAAGGATTGATAGTCAGGGAAGAATAAAAGAAACATGTTCAGCATAAAAGAGCATGGAGCGTAAGAGCACAAACTTCTGTGGCTTGTATGGGAGCAGAGCTGGGACGTGCTTTCAGCAGGCTGAGGAGCTCCAGCACATGGTAGGTCTAAATGCACAGGATCAAAACATGGGTGTTTTCCAGCTATGTGTTAATGTCTGTAGTTATTTTAAATGAATTTGAAAATCAGAAGCGCTATTCCATGCGTGTAACTTAAGCATGTGAAGTTTAGGTTCCTAATAAAGCTTCTTCTGTAGTAAGATTTCATCTTTTCTATGTTTAATGAAAGACTGAACAGAACAAACCTAAGGGTGGCGAGCTCAGGTAATCAGTAGAGAGACCCAGGCACTCATAGGACATGATACATCTGCTAGAATTCAGATATCTACTTTTGGCTAAGATGAATCACAGGCTACAAATGCCTCTTTCTCTTTAGTGCCTATAAAGAGAGAGGGGGAGTAGAATGATTCAGTGCGAGGTGGTTGTTTATATTTGGTCCAGTGTATTTCTAGCTAAGAGCGTGAGGCTGTAGGCAGAGGCAGCTGAGCTCTCCTGTGCACCTCCCTGGTGTCTCAAATATTCAGCTACAAAACCTTGCTCTGGAGCATGCTATAGCTCTGTTGGAGAGCATGCCAGCCCCAGCACACACCAGGGCGTGAAGGGAGGGTGCCTGTGTCCTCAGTTTTCATCCGAATGGGGAATTGGTGTCATCAGTTAGGATGCAGACAGGGTGTGTGCCTGAATCCATGTGTCTGGGTCTCGCCGCTTAGACGTGTCTTCAATTCCCTCTGCGACCACTGGAACGGGAGAGGGGATTCGGAAGGCCTCCAGAAGCCACCTTAACTTTGGTAAGATTGAATCCTAGCATCTATTTTGCATATATATATATATATATATGTGTGTGTGTGTGTGTTTGCTTTTTTTGCGAGTTTTCATTTCGTATTTCTCTCAGCATAGATAATGAAAATAGAAAAGCCTGTTGTCATGTCTGTTTACAATCAGCTTCAAGTTCTAGTTTAGGGAGACTTTACAATGTTTGGTTGCTAGGGTGTTTAAACAAGTGAAATAGTGCTTTCACTGACAAGTGTATTCTTTAATCAAAATTAGACCTAGTGTCCTTGCAGAACAGTAAACCTGCTTCCAATTACTAACTTGAGTATTGAGCAATACTAGTGGCGTCTATTTTATTTATTTTTTGTAATTCATAATGGTTTCTGCCGGTAGTTTAGCTCCATCAAGATAGGAATAGAGAGGTAGCTTGCGAAGGCAAGAGTCTGACAGCAGTGGTATTATATATGAATAGGTCAATCTTTCTGGACTTAAACTCTGGGCAACTGCCTTGGTTTTTCTATATACTAACACATAGTCTGGAGCTACCAAAGCTCAGTTTTGCTTTTAGTAGTGGCTGTGCAAAGTTACTGGGGGAATAGTCTGTTACTGACACAAGAAATAGTTTTGAAGTTGTTCTAACCATGCTGAATTTATGGAAGCGTCCCTGTTGCCACAAGTCATCTCTGCATGGCTCAAGAAAAAGTCTTTCTGTTCTACGAAGTTTCATGTGAATTGCTTAGCATCTTAAGCACTCATTGTTATATATGTTCCAAAGAGCTTGCAAAACTCTGTTTAAATTAGGAAGTTGGATCTTTCTGGGATTACATCTAACTCTTATTATTTGAGACTAAAGAAAAAAATACAGGCTGTACATGTTCCAGTTTTTATTCTTTTTTCTACCCAAATAATGCATTTTTTTGGTGAAAATTACATCTGTGCTCTTCAGAAAATCATTTGTAGCAGTCACCTTTTGCAACATTTTTACTTTGAGCTGTTAATTACAGGAGCATGTCTAACAGCAGATGGCATTTTCTGTATTCAGAATTTACCTTTCATTTGTTTTTCTTTGTCGTGTTTGACATCTGAATTTCTCTGCTCCTCTTTGATTATGCAGTTTTGCAATTAAATATATAATAAGATTTTATAAATAGTCCTCAAAGTTAAAATTATGTCCTTTGTAACTGATGTGAAAAATGAGTGATCAAGTGGTTACATCTCAATTTTGGTTCGGTCGCTATGGAACACCTCGTTCAATGCGCGGAGCAGGTATTTTTAAAATTCCTTTCTTCATTTTTCCCCCAGTAAATGCATACTTTATTTGCCACACACTACTCAGACACAATTTTATAAGACAGGCTGTATATTTTTCTCATGCACTTTTTTATGGGATGTGGCTGAAGGTTTCACAATTTAACATAATTTATTTTCAGCATACTCCTGAGAGTTGAGGGATGTTTTATCCTTTGACTTGAAGGGGAACTAGAATGTAATAGTGCATAAGAGGATCAAGGTGAGCATGTGGTTGCTAGTCTTGGGTTCAAAATTTGAGAAGCCAAAGAAGAATTTTTTGACCCACTCGAGCTTTATAGATTGCTGTATGTATAGAGATCAGAACGCCCTTTTGGCTTCGGTTGAAGCTTTGCTCTGCAAAATCAAATCTAATTCTGCAAAAAACACTAATTCTGCAAATCTAAATGTTTCATGCTGAACTGGAGAATGAAGAGACATTGCCCAGTTACCAAGCAAGTGTTTTTACTCCAACTGACTGACGTTTGTGTTGGAGCTTTTGGGCAGAGGCGGGAAGAGCTGCAGTTTTTCAGCAGTGCTTGGCCTCCTTAATTGCGAGAGCGGCCGTTCTCCTGCGATGCCCTGTGCCATTCCCTCGCTTTGCTCCTGCCAGCCTGGTGAGGAAGGAGGCCGGAGTCCTGCCCGATGGCTGTCACCCTCCGCAGGCCTGAGTCATTCCCATGACAGCCCGGCCTGTACGAGGAGCGAGGCAGTGGTTTGGGCAGTTGCAGACTGAACGTATCAGCATTAGGAAGCGAGGAGGCTGAAACAAGGCTGTGAGGGCGGCATTGAATCCCGGTGTTTTTCATCTTGGTCCTCACGTTTTTGAGGCAGTTTGCTAACTTCCATTGTAGAAACAAACTGACCTCCTCCCAGAACTCACAGTGTCTGTTGTTAGGTGAGCGTGGGTACAGATCACCAGCAAAACCTGGATGGTGAGCACACAGAAGAGGGACAGGGATGGAGGGCTGACCCTGAAGCCAGGTAGCACTTGTATCTCCTCCACGTAGGGTTGGCCCCTTGGAGGGCAGCCTGGCAGTGTCTCACCTAGGTACCGCTTGGCTGTAGGTCGTCTGTGGGTCCTGTGTGGTGTGCCTGGGCTGTAAGGCATCTTCATTATTTCTGGGTGTGTGTTTTGGGAGAGGAGAGTTGACTCGGCGCCTGAAATAGTCGTAAGGCTGTATTGCCGCCTGCTGATGTGGTGGTCTCGCACCTTGAAACTGAGGGTGTTGCGTGCCCCGAGCGTGTTTGAGAGTGTAGGGCCTTCCGGGAGAGCTTTAATGCACTGCAGGGGCTGAAAGGAGCCAGATCTGACACAGCTGCATCCTTTGGAGAGATGTGCCCAGTACTGTACCCATGCATTGACCATGGGAGCTCGTGGGCATCCAGGGAGCAGGCCAGCCGATAGGAGTTGGTGCTTGCGCTAGCCCCACGGCCCCCCTTTGCTCAGCAGCGAGCAGGGGCCCCTTGCAATCCAGGTGTCTCACGGCGAGACCGTCTTTATTTGGGAGCAGCGATAGTGGGGATCTTCAAAGCAGGCTGCTTGGTATGGCTGCTGCACAAGGAGTTTGATGGCCACGGAGGGAAGGGGGTTTAAGTTGTGCACTCCCTTGTGAGTGAAAGTGGGAGTGGAGATGCGTTCCCATCTGAACGTGCCTCTTTCTTGTGTCCAGGCCATGCTGTGTCTCTGCTCCTCGCTCCCTGCCTCCTTGGTCCGCGTGCCTCTGCTCTCTCCCTCTTGTGCCCAACTTCGTGCCTCATGTTGGTCCGTGTTGCCTTCCTCCTGCTCCACTGCGGTTCTCTCCCAAGGGTTTTCCTTGGGTACATCCTTGGGGCGCTACCAGAGGGTCACAAAGGCAGCAGGAGAGGCCCTCGCGCCATCTCCAGGCCAGGAGGTTTGGCAGATGGGAGCAGCAGTTAGAGGGGAAATCCTGCTAATCTCCTACAACTTGAGCCCTTGAGACGCTCGGTTGCAGTGTCTGGACGGTGCCCCTCTGGTTGCCTGCAGATGTTCGGAGGTGTCGGCGGAGGCTTGAGATTTACACTGCAGAGTTCAAAAAAAAAAAGAAGAAAAAAGGAGAGATCAGCACTGTCAAACTGCAAGGCTGCCCTTTCAAGGGCAGGGGAAGCAGGGCTCCTCAGTAAATCAGTGAGGAGAATGGCACAGCAACAGATTTTGGTCTCGGCTGCCTCAGAAATGGGCAAAGTGCTTCTGGCAGAAAAGCAAATACATCCTGCAGCAGACGTCCAGCACGGAGAATTTTAACGCAGGCAGTTCAAGTTTGGCAAAGTCGGAAGAATGTGAAAATACCAACAAGAAGCAGCAGGCCCCCTTAATAAGAGCTGGGGTCGCCAACCCTGCCAAGAGCGTGAACCGTCTGCGGGGTCTCCGGAGACCGGGCAGAATCAGCTATTTAAGCTTTTATTTTCTTTCTAATGGCGCAGCATGGAGGGGGTGATTCAGCAAAGAGGAGGCTGCCTGGCCGGAGCCTCCTCTCCCGGCCGGGAGCCACAGCCCCCACGCGAGGCAGCGGAGGGGGAGGCAGCGGGAGCGCAGGGAGCCGCGCGCGGAGCGGGAAGCGTGGAGCCCCCCGTGAGCGGCCCGAGGCCCGGCCGGCCGGTGCCGCAGGGCGGGCGCTGTGAGCGCCTCCTGTGAGAGGGGCAAAGGAGAGTGGCCGCTTGCAGGATACAAGAATAATTTTATTTATTTATTTACGTTATGCAAAACAGTCGGAAACAATGGGGCCTTGGGGTAGGGCTGCCTGTTGAGTGAGAGCTTTGTTTTTCTCTTGTCTATTCATGCTTCTAAACTTCTCATAGATTTTTATATAGATTTTACGCATTTTTGTACAATGCAATGCATTTCATATATTTTCCAAAGTAGTATTGCCCTGCAATCCCCATCCTTTTTCATTGCCTCGCAAGTTGTGCTCCGTTCTGTATTTTTCTTTTCTGCAGCTCTTGCTCCCTAATCCTTTGATTTCTTGTCCTGAAACTTCATCAGGATTTGTGAGAAAACTGGTCAACACTAGGCATCGTGTACAGAGTACATCAAGCTGCCAACAGTTGGACCGGAAAATGGCAACTGGTATCGTGGTCCTTATTCCTGAACCTGATGGACATTAGCCGTAAACTGATCACACATACCTCATTTTGGATGCTGCTAATACAATTTGTCTGCCAAGGTTATTATAACATTTATTATTGAGTATGTTTTCATTAAGAAGCATCTTATGCTATAGTTGGTAGTAACTGGAAAGGTATTATTGCTGTTAAATGCAGCCACTACAAGTAAGGATATGCGGTATTAAAAAGGAAACACATTCATCTGAATTTGGCTGCCTCTTAAAATGAAAGGCAGGTTATGTGGTTGTGCTGTTGCTGTGCTGCTGGGCTACCCCCTACCCACCAGAGCGGTAGCACCGCTGCAGTTGTTGCATTTCAGAAACGTTGTTTGCCGGTGCATTTGTGATGAACAGGAGCTTTCAAAGCGCTGGTGCGAGGAGCAGTCGGTGCCGGAGGGGAAGGGAGCCGTTTGCTCTCGCCGCGGATGTGCTTTGGCGGAGGTGTCACCTTACCCCGCCAGCAAAACTCCCCGGCCGCACGGGGGAAATTCCTGCCTCATCAGTATGGGCGCATTGTTTTTACACATTGCGAGGGCTGTGTTGCCGTGTCAATCATCCCCTTGCCATCAGTTTAAGAGCAGTCTGGCTGACGAACTTGGGCGTGATTGGCTGCCATATGCTGGGAGGGATTTGGTGGAAGGGAGGGCTGCAGTCCTTCAGCAACAGAGTTTAGGCTGTGTCTTTGCTTCATCATCATCGGAGGGAAAAATCCCCCGATAAGGCGCAAGGCTTCCCGGGCACAGAAAAGCAGCGCTGCTCATTGTCTCACGCGAAAATTACTCATCGTCACGATGCCGCGGGAAGGAGACAGCTACGCGCCTCTGCCGGAGGCTTCGCTTCGCGCTGGAAATGCGCCGAGCAGACAGGGCTAAACAAGGTAGGGGGATCGCTGCCTCTTATTGAAGGTTTAAAGAGTTTGCTGCAGTGTGCTGCATGCCATATGTGTTGCTCAGGGGAGCCGGGGAAACAAGATTTCTCCGGTGATTATGCCCTGTTTGGGTGTAATGCGTGGATTTTGTATTACCTTGTTTGCCACGAGAATTGATTTACGCATATAAATAGCTCTCTTCCGAAATAGAACATGAGTATATGCATATTAAAAATAACACCAGTAAAAAAAGAAATAGGTCAGTGTGTTTCAGAAGTACTGCAGCCTAATTGGATTTTTAGCTGTGTTGTCATCTGGTAGTGCTTCCCAGCTTTAATACAAAGAATGAGTCAACCTGGAAATCTGGGAAGTTTATAACGGAGACGCTTGGAGATTTACGCGAATTAGAATGGCTGATCTAAATAACTCCCTATCGGAGGCTTTAACTCAGCCCACAGAGGCTACCTCAGATACGAAGGACCTACAGTAAGATTGCAGTATTTTATTCCCTTGAGAAAGTCCGGGTGTTTCTGGAGACACAGTGGCTCCCTGTGTGCTCGGAGGCGAGCTGCCGGAGTTCCTGACGTTGTAGTTCAGCGCAACGTTTCCCCTGCCATTTCCAGGTCTTTGTCTCGGGAGCAAAATAGAACCTTTATATGAAAACAAGGAAAACATGGTTAATAATAACACTTAGGGCAATTATCTAAGCTTTATACATTTTTAATGAGAGCACACACAGCTAGCAGAATAATTTAATGAGGCGGCTGGCTTTTAGAGCCGTGATTTCACTGTGCTGAGGCACATTAACTTTCTTGCTGAGGAGGAGCCTCAGCAAGCCCTGGTGAAGATTTATGTTCACTCCTTTGGAGAGAAGGAAGAGGGTTTTTTCAGACAGAATTTACAGACAGAAGTCTGTAAAATTTTGAAAGGGATGAGAAGGTTTGTGGGGATTTTTTTTTTTTTTTTTTTTTTTTTTTAAATTAGAGTCTGGAAACAAACTACTGGGAGGGTCTGAGAACGTTGCCTCATCATATGAGATCCTACAGATCCAGGAAAGCCAACATTCCCTGTCTGCCATATGCATTGAGGTGCTCAGTACCTTTCAGGATCCTGTCTGAGTCGCTGCCTAAATTAACATTCTGGGTTCAGCTGTGTTATGCAGGCATAATGTGTATACATACAATATATTGCATAGCTTTTGTTTGTTTGTTTGTTTCTCCTGCCTTTTTAAAGCTACTGTTAGTGGAACAGCAAGAAAATGTTGTCTTATTTTTCCTTTACTGCCTATAAATCTTGTATATTAAATATTTGTATTTAAATTGGATGTTGGATGGAAAAAAAATAACAGTATGAACCGAGGAGAACCGAAGATCGGCAGCTTAAAGAAGCTAGATAAGAGGATTTTTTTTATCACTTTGAATTTTGAGGAATGTTTAAAGTTTTATTTATTTTTATTTTTTCTGGTAACAACCTAGGGTGTTTTTAAAGCATTGCATTAACTAGGTCCTTTCAGGGCAGCCTTTTCCCCCTCTCCCTTCACGAAAAAGACATGGCTCAAAACTTCTGTTGCTTCTGGTGCCATCTCCCAACAACTTGGAGCCCGTTGGCCATTCGGACGAGCTCAGTCCGAGCTCCCAAGGCAACTTGCTCGGTAATGACCTGGAGCAGGGGTGTCGACACATCTTCGGTTTACCAACCATTTATTTTTAAATGCTCAGCTCTTCTAAGTAAAATCAACTGTGTGTGTCTTCTGAGAATTTCAAACCCTGTATCGGGATCACTTTATGCACTACATCAGGATATAGACCATTATTATTAAAACTCCTTTTCTTAAACACCGTGGGATATGAATATGTGTGGTGTGCATTTAACCCATTCACAGGCCATATTTAAAGCCAGTGTTTGTGTGCAGAGTATGTGTTAAGCATGTGAAACAAAGACTGATAATGAGAAATGTCATTTTTTTTCAAGCTATGAAATGTGAGCTAATATTTTAGTTTTCACAAATTAAACCATGCATGAAAATAGTTTTGAGACAAAACTTTTCAGTCTCAGATTTTCAGACTATCAGATAGTTTTTATTTTAAGAGGCTGTTTTTCATGTCACTGAGATGGCTATATGGCTGTGCACAAAATTACCATCCCTATGCCCACCTGACAGAAAGAAAATTTATATTCATTACTCAGTGAAATAGTTTTTATCGTAAGACCACACAGAATATGTAATCAAGCAGACAAAAGGAATAAAAGAAAAAATCTTTCCTGCTCATCATATACTTTATATGGGCAGTTAGGTGGGCTTTGGCCTCAGAAGATTGAGACAGAATTAAATGCACAATATTTGCATTTGCTATGTAGGTACCTGGTAGTAAAATTATTTCAGGCCAAATCCTGGTACCTCTTTTTATTCAGAGTAATATTTTTTCTCCTTGATTGTTTTGTGGATTTAATCAGAGCTATTTGTGCAATAATATCTTACTGTGTGCAGCCTTGTCTGTTTACAAGCAATAATTATGTTTATAATTAGTTTCTTCATTTTCCTAAATTAGTATTTACTAATGAGTTGCTCATCCTGAAGGATAGTGTTGTGCTTATGGAATGTTTCATAAAATCAAATCAAGTTTTTCACTTGTAAGTATGCATTTTATAGAGAGCTTGAAAAAAAACATATACCAGTATTATTTTGGGGAGCAAGGAAAATGACTATTAATGTGAGAAGGTGTTGATAACTCACTTCTGCGAATTAACCATGTTCTTCTGTTCACAGGTATGTCAGGAATAGCCTTTACTATGTTTTTTTGTTAAAAGCTCTGTAAAATGTAGTACCTTTTGCAGTATTGAGAGAAAAGGGAATGGTAGTGTTCAAATGAAGTTCCTCATTCACGAGAGCACATATGGTTTTAATTTCTTGAATTTCTTGAATGTGTGGTTGGACACATTGCTGAGCTTAAACTTCATATATTAGCTATTAGTGATTTCTTGTTTTCTAACATTATTAGAAATCCTTAGAAATCCCTAACTTCTACTACATTTTTCTTTCTTTCAGGGAAGAAATACTTTTTTTTTTTTTCTTTTTTTCCCCTTAAGCCCAGTGATTTTGACTAAAAACACATAGCTGTTGCGCAATTGTGGCAAAAGAGAGCATAATCAGTTGCTGTAGCACTCGCTAGTATGCATTTTCTTTTTAAAAACATTTTTTTAGCCTTTGACTGTGAGACTCATGATATGTTGTGTTTAACACGATGTTTTATGGTTAACTGGTGTGAACCACTGCAGTGCAACTTGTCTCCAAACAGGCAAATTACAGCCTGAGGAAAATAAAACTCATTTTAAGAGGGGAGGGGGGAAATAAAACTCGTTTTAAGAGGATGTCAATGCTGAAAACAAGCCCAAATAATAGTGGTATTAACTGCTAGTATAATTAAACTGATCTTATACATTACTAGCAAACGCAGTGACAGCCCTTGGTTATTGATAAATGGAGTCCAAAGTCTCCTGTTGAAAGCAAACTTTTCAGCCGTATTTGGGATAAAGGGTAGTTGAGAAGGATGAAATGATGCATCTCCTTTCCAGAACCTGCCAACTTTTTAATCGTACCCTCTCTCTCTCTCTCTCTCTCTCT
>VZSV01000013.1:5427462-5449063 GCA_013398735.1 Nothocercus julius
TTTTGTTTTGTTTTATCCAAGTTCCACCATTGCTGGAGGCAAAAGGGGGGCCTCTCTCTTCTCATTTAACCCCTTCAAGCAAGCCGGTAACAACACAGATTAGCAAAGGAATTTGTTAGTCATTTTGCGAGTAGTTACTCCCCAGCTACACTGGAGATTCAGACAAATTTGCGAACAGTAGAAGTGTGGAAGTGCTTCCTTCATATCCACTCTGGTCTCTCGTGGGACGAGCCTTTTGTCAACAATTGGAAAGCAGTCAGGCTCCCTCCTAGCGCCCCACCTCCCGTGCGCATGCTGATGAAAGCCTCCTCTAAGAGAGCAATATTCAAAAAGGCACTTGGGCAAATCCATGGAAGAAAAATCCAGCGAGACCTATTAAAAACAAAGACATCAGTCACAGATTGCTGGAGGCTGGGAGAATATTCACCGAAATTATCCCACTCGGCTTGCTCCCTTCTTGTGTTCCTCTGCAGGCATCTGACACCGGTCGCTGCTGGAGACGGGATACTGGGGCAGCTGGTCCCTCGGGCTGGCCCGTGGGAGGTGCTCCAGCGCGCAAATGGTGCAAGTGGCACAGAAATGCACATACTCCATCTCGGAACTCTGCTGCTCCGGCGCTTTTGTGTCAGGAATCTGTTTCTTTATCAGAATGGATTTAGTGCTTAAGACACAGTCAGAGTTAATAGCATTAGGTAGTTCTCTTGCTGTACGCTCTTCAGGAGCTTTGCTTGGACAGGCCGTGCAACTGTCCAGAGCTGGGTAATTTCCTAGAATATATTATTAGCAGTGTTATTGACTGTCTTGAACGTATTTTCAGCTTGCTGGTATAACATATCTTAATTTACATGGCATCGTGGTTTATGCAGAACTGTCCCTTGCTTTCACTGGGAGGGAATGCTGTTTGTCACGTAAATAAAAGCCTTTGTAAGGATTCTCCTTCCTAGACTTAGTGTAAAGCTGGAGTAGAGAAAATAGAGAATTGACAACAGCCTAAGCCCTTTGAAGTTGTGCTCCTCTGCAGTAGCATGTTATTTGTCCTTTGGCAGGTGAAAGCAGACACTTCATGTGTTCATCGTGTCATGAACGTGCCCAGGACTAGGAAAAATTTAGAGCACGTAAACTCATTTTTGTGTAAACATTTTTAGACTCCCCCCCAAAAAAATGCATGTGCAAAGCTGGATGAGAGTAGAACCTCCTCATGTACAGGGGTACCCCTCCCTAGGGAATTGAACTTGATTAATAGCTGCTACCTGGTACACTGTGCCAGAAGCAAAACATTTGTTTCCACAAGAGGCCAAGTGATACGTCATTGCTGCTGGGGATGATTAACTATGTTCAGAGAGGCACATGAATTTCTGAAGTAACAAAAATTGCTTCAGCCCCCTTGTCAGGGTAGGAGCAGAATTTTATATATGAAATTCATAAACCTAGAGAATTAAACCGGATTTCTCTTTACTTGAGAACTAGGAGTGTTTAAGTTACAAAATAAGAGAAGGTGCAGACCAAAAAAAAAGAGTAGAGGTGGTGCAGGAAGAAAATTATTGTAAAAGCCAAAAAAACGTTTGCTAGAAGAAGAAAAATCTGTTTTCTGCGATCGCATTTTAACTGAAGTATAACGAGCATTAATTTTATCAGCACGACTTCTAAGCACCCTGGCACTGGAAAATGCTCCAGCCATCTATAGGCCTCAACTTCGGCAACATTTCACGGTCCATTACGAGCATCATTGATGAATCGCTGGAAAGGTCCTGAGCTGTGTCTGGTGTTTCACGGTTGGCCGTGCACTTTCCTCACCTGCTTCCCAGAGGACAAAGGACATTAGCGCTGTTATATTGTAAAGCCAGCTTTAAAGTAAACCCATAGATTTTCTTAATAAGCTCATTGCTATACTGTAAATAGCATGGAACATACTAAAAAACCTGGGCCTCGGGTGAGAGCGGCAAAAGGATCAACGTATCAGATTAGTGATCTTGGCAGGGAGAATAGGGCTCGTTTAGCAAAACTGATTATTTGTAGGTCATGCTTAGTTCAAATAAAACACACCTGTATTTTCTGACCTGTTCCTGTTCTTCAGTCAGCTTAACTAAACTAGTTAAAATTGACTCTCAGTAAATTATTCATTTGAATTATACTTAACTAAAGTGTCCATCTTTGGTTGTGTAACAAAGGTGTCGCAATAGTTATCTCTAAGTTAGGCAAATAAGTAACAGTTCGGGTTTTTTTCCTGTATGTCGAGAGACTTGACTTCAGTAGAGTTCAGGTCATATTAGTAAAAAGTCCAAGAACAAAATTCTAGTGTTTATGGCTGCTCCTGCCCTCTTTTTCAAACTACTCTGCTACTTTTCTGATAGGATTGTTCTGTTTTCTTCCTCACTTGAGCAGTAATGGTTTATTCAATGAAAAATGAAGTCTGCTTTCAGCCTTTAAAAAAAAATGATTAAAGGATTAAAAAAAGATCAAAAATTTCATTTTTAATCTATCGAAGAGAATGCTTTCTGCTATAAATGAGTATTTTTTCCTAAGAATGTTATGGTTTTCCATCACATTTTCCATGAAAGAACACAGGATGTTTCATGGAAGTCTCTTGTGTCTTCTTTTGTTTCTTGAATAGATTTTGTTGTTGCTGTTGTTGTTTGTTTGTTTTTCTGTGATGTCCTAGTTTTCTTCAGTCATTTTCTTGGGGTACATCAGCTTATTCCCCATCCGAGGTCATTATTTTTGTGACTTCATAATGGTTAAATAGGTGGGGACCTCATTCTGGTTTTAATACTCAAATTAAGGTGTTTGGCCTACATGATCTCTAGAGGTCCCTTCCAACCTGTGCCATTCTCTGGACTTTACTGAACTATGCAAAAAGTCATGATTAAACTCTACCATATATTGTCCAGTTTTATCAAATATTCTAATATTAGGTTCTATGTAAAAAATATGAATGGGAGGTTAGAAATTGGTTCAGGAGAAGGATACAAGCTGGCATTGTACTCGCTGACAAAGGATACCTCAGTTTTGTCATATCACTTTCTGGTCTCCATTTCCTAATCTGGTAGGCTGATGAAGTGAGAAAAGCTTATCTACCACAGAGAAATCTTCTTGCATGGTCAGTCTTTAAGAATGTAACTTATTCAAATGTGATTAACAACCCTGCCGACTGTCATATTTATTGTCTGCAAAATAACTTTTTTTTTTCCATCCACTTGAGCATCTTTGGATATAAGATCCTCTCTGTCTTGGCTAGCAGGGGATTTTGCAGTGAGGCTCATAATAGTGTGAGATGACTCAGAATCAGCCTTGCTTTCCAGGGATAGGGAGTGATTTGGGTGAGTTGAGGTTATTTCCCAGATTCGTCACGGTACAGGAGTGAGCAGCAGAGAGGACGTGTCACGGAGAAGGGGCAGCCCGAGTGCGGGGAGGGGAGCGGAGACTCAGCCCGTGGATTCACAGCCTTGAACCTTCCCACACGAGCAAGGGCAGGAGCATTGGGAGAAGTGCTCAGGAGGAGCGGCCTCCTTGTCAGCGACCTGAAGATGCCTCCAGGGCGCGCGGCACGTTGGCTCCTCGTCGCGTTGCCGCTGCGTGGGACGTCCTGCGGCGTCTGGGAACCGCTGTGTTTTGTCCCACCTTGCCTCTTACAGCGCCATCCCAAGCAAGGTCGCTCGCTCGGAGCTAGTAACCATGGGCAGGAGGGAATGACTGCCCTGAGAGAGTTGAGAGTTGAGGCTGTGCTCAGACCACTCGAAGGCTTGTGAGGACCTGACGCCTTTGCTGAGGTTATCTGGTGCTGAGCGGGTGCTTGCTGGGCCTTGAGGCTGGCGGTTCTTACAGCAGAGAATGTCGAGCACTTTTCAGTGATATGAATTTGGGCCCCCTAAACACGGTACTGTGTTTTTGAATAAGCCAACAATCTGAAAAGTCACACTCTATGCGTGGTGTTTTGGTAAACTTAAGTTCTCAGCACGTTCTTGTGCCATTGAGCATCCAGCACACCAGAGCTGTTTGCTCCAACTGGGATTCTGTGTGACTGGACTGGGTAGATGAGCTGAAGTACAAGGCTGTGTAACTGCTTGAGGATTTACACCTTCTGTGCCCCGAAACACACGCAGGATTTCTTGTCTGCCTGCGTTCATAAAGCGTAATGCAAGTGGAGATGGTTGTTAGATAATCTGCCTTGATCTTCTCCTGTGCTGGAGCCCGTCCCATTTTACCTGTTGTAGTGAATGGCTATGAAACCCATGCCAAGATTTGTCTCATGCCACGCGCTCCACCTGGAGAGGAGTCGCTGCAGCCACTTTCAGCGTGGGTTTGGGCAGCAGACGGCTGTGCTGAGGGTCAACAGGCCCTGCTGGTGCCCTAAGCGAAGGTCAGCGTGGTGTCACCACACAGGGTTTTTTGTTTCCTTTGTATCCCTTAGTTTTAAACAGACCACTGTAAAGAGCAGAGCTTATTTAGGATATTCAGCGAACCTTTTCTGGTCTGGAAAAAAAAGTTTGTGGTCGTTTACTTTAAATATATGCAGTCATGTTTAAGCACAACTGAGGGTTTTTTAACTTTGGGTTCTTGTTTTCAGTGTGTATATATTATAAAAGAAAAATTAAATGGATCAAGTTGATAAAGTCTGACAGTAGGATCAATAAATAGAGCTCCAGTCTCTTATTGATTTGGTGGATATAATGGTTTGCTTAATTTTCTAAAGCGGAAAATTATAATTCCTTCTGCAATTAGGGGTTTCAGTAGCGATCTGTGTTGGGACCCTGCACAGGGCTCTGATCTGTCAATCAAAGTTGTCATCCACAGAAGCGGCTTTTTGATCCTCGGGTCGAGTTACTCTCCTCAGCTCATTATTACCCTGAAAAGGTTGTTGCGGCCTTGCTGCCATTACCTGCCGCAGCGTGAACAGGGCGCATTCAGAAAGCCTCAGCTCCTCCAATACGCGGCTCCATTTCACTCCCTGATCTCCCTGGTAGGTAAAACTGCTGAACCAGAGCACCCCGTATTTTTTTTATATAGCAAGAGCTCCTATTTCAAGCTGAGATCCACAGTTTTTCATAAGAGGGCAAGGCTCTGCTCACTAGAAATTCCCATGCGGCTGCTTCACGTTTCTCTGGATTGGAACCTTTTCTAGGGGTTCCTAGTGCATACATGTTTTGTCTTGTTTAAAAATTAAAGGGAAAATGTTTATGGGAAAGGATATATTTAAATGCAATGCTATATAATGTCTGCTTGGAAAAGGAAAAAAGATACTGTGGTTTAAAACACAGTGCAAAGAAGACCTGGATTTGAGCGCAGGTTCTTTGCTGGTATCTCAAGGGAACACAGGGCTGGCAAAACCCACCTATTCCTCTGTGCCCTTCTAGGCTCCTGCCAGGAGGAAATGAAAGGGGGAGGTGTGAAGTGAATGAGAGCTTCCAAGTGAATTTATTTGGTGTGTGGAAAACTGCATTTGTGGATATATTCTGAATCCGTTCCATTGATCCAAGTTCATGAGAGACTGAAATAAGCAGCAAGAGCTATTTAAAAAAAAAATTAGTCCATTTAGCTCCAGTGGGGGACGTAGGGTCGAGTTGTTTTGCTGGAGAGCTGGATTCGTCAGAACCAACGAGAACAAGACCCAAGCAAGGAGCCCAGGCGAACCAAAAGGCAGCCCCGTGCCTGGGAAGGGGCTCGCTCGGTGCCGCGCGCGGGGGCTGGCAGGGTTTGCGTGCTGTGTTTGAAGCTGGCCACGCCAGCTTCGCCTCTCGGAGCCAGCGGGAAGAAAAACAGCGCTCCCGCGTGCTACAGGCCCCCCTCTCCTCCACGTGGGTGGGTTTTGCAGCTCGTAAGGTCTGAGTTAGCTGTGATATTATGAATGGCCCGTGCCCTGGGGGAAGCATTTTATACGGGCTGGCTGTATTGTTTTGTTTGTATTTTCTTACATAAGGCCATGCTTCTTTTCCTTCACTTCCTTCAATCTCTTTACCCAAACCACTGGATTTTCCCATGTAACCTTATTCTCTTCTCCCGTCCTCCTAAAATTCCTTTTCTCCCCCAAAGTTCGCCTCCTTCTTCTTTCTCCCTTCTGCGTTTCCCTTCTCTTGAGCTCTTTCCATATGTCATGAACTCTTCTCGGTTCCTTCTAGGATTTTTCTCATTTTCCTTTCTCCTCCCTTCCCCTTATATTACCCTCCTCTCAAACTCAGGCTCTCCACATGGCCCTTCTTCCTGACCCAGAAGACTGGAGGAGGAAGAGGAGGAGGCAACGGCAGCGCAGCTGCCTGTGATGCAGCATTGAGCACGTAGACCCCGTAGGTGGTACCGCTGGAGCTCTCTGAATTCCCCTGTGCCCACCACCTTTGCGCCTGCTCCTGCCTGAGGGCAGTTTCCTGCTCCAAAACATGTCAGCGCTACTCTGGGGCTCTTCCGTGAGTCTGCAGAAGCTGCTGAAGCACTGCAGGTTTCCTGGGAAGTCTCATAGTGGCGTTATTTAGGCAAGATAAAATTCTGGAGGCAAGCTCTTTGTGCGCTCTCATTTTTGGAAAGTCTTGACTAGTATGCTGATATACTAAGAAAATGGGAAATACGGTGAATTTTTTTATGTATATTTAATTTTTCTTCCACTCTCTTTCTTCCCCCATCTTCTATAATATGAATACCCTTGTGGTATTTATTCTTGTTACAATTTCATATTTGATTCTGCTGGAAATGCCTTTTTTTTTTTTTTTTTTTTAATATGACTGAAACCATTTGTATAATGGGTAATGTTGCTGTGTCATGCTAGGTAATGTCTATTTTTTGTCATTCTTAACACCCACTATTTGAGAAATGACTTTATCAACTGTAGTGGTATACAGTGCAGCAGACTGTTGCTACTTGTGATTTTTTAAAGCACATGTAACATAGACTGAAATTTTAAGAAAATTTTCCACCTCTTACATACACTTCTGAAAACCATTGCTGACAGCCCTGAATTTGAATGGGTGGGTTTGGAGAGAATTCTTCCTCTTTTTCATTTAGCCAGTTAAATCATCAGCCCAACAAGCTCTTCTGGAAAGGCTCTCTTATTTTTGTCTTCCTTTCTTTTATTCCCCTCTTTACTTTTAATGATTTACAAGTATTTTCTCACCTCTGTGTCCGTTTTTCAGTTTAACTCCATTCTTTATTGATGCTTTGGGACGGCATCTAAGGAATAATTAATGAAAGGAGTGTTTAATTCATATACTCTACTATATCACAATTGTGTAGAATCGTTTTAAAATGTACTCTTTTGCAACTTGCAGAAGGTGGAGGTGGAACTAGCTAAGCACGAGCCAGGCATCTCGCAGCGCACATGGCTTGAAACTGAATTTCTGAGCAATCAGCATTGTATTGCCTTTACTTGTGCTAGTAGTAGCAAATTTTGTTGTAGGTATCAGTCACATAGTGAAACCTTTTTTTTTTTTTTTTTTTGTAGCATTACTAAGTAATAGATGAGGCTTTTGATGTGGTGAAGACTAGAAGTCAGAACTGTTCTGAAACTCCGTGCAAGTAATTCTTACATTATTTCTAACAAGACTGACTTCAGTTAAACCAGATGAATCTAAGCACAGAAAGATATTTTTTTTCAGACATGGGAAACCTTACAATGTGCTTTGAGCAGTTTTTAGTGGTACATTTTAAAATATAATTTATTCCAATCATCCCCCTTTAGTTTTGCACAAAAATAGTCCATCAACTGTTTCTGGCTAGTGTCTGCAAAGTGAAGTTTGTGTTCTGTAGAAGCTGAATAGGAGGAAGGAAACTCCGTGACTGTGGTTTCATGCTCTGCATGTAATACAGAGTCATTTATTAAAGGCTGTATATAATATCTAACCCTTTGTTTTTTTCAAATCTATCTGTGGAGCCTAAAATGGAACTTTAAACTACTTGGGGACTATAAAATGTCTTAAGTATATTTTAATAGTTTTTTAATATTTTAATATTTTAATTTGATTTTTAATATTTTTAATATTTTATTTATTAATATTAATGATATTATTTTAATATTATTACATTTTAATAGTTTTAATAGTTAAGTTCCATGTTTGAAAGTCCAAGATTTTGATGATGAACCGTGTATTTGTAAAGGGGCATGCAAGCTTTAATCAAAGAAAAATCCAGAAAAGGTTTCTGGACATGAGAAAGTACTCATCAGAGAATGATGACTTAGGAAAGACTGGTCTTTCACAAAGCCTTTCAAGAACAGCCTTGTTTTTCCTCCCTTGAGGAACAGAGCAGGAGAGATGCAGGAAACCCAAACAGAATACTGCTATCTTCGTCCTAAGAGAGAACAAATAACAGTTTATAAAGCAGTAGCACAATCTAAAGGGCCAAATGATGAATTAATGGAAACTTGTATGTTGTTTTGGAGACTAAGCACATTAGATTGAATTGTTTCACAACCACCATGCCTAATTATTGTGTCTGCCACATTCATCTATTTAAATCATTCCCAACTTTTGGATTGCTGCCTAGAATATTACTGCAATACTGTTTCAACTGGTTATTCCCTTGTCACGCATAACTTCAAGAAGGAGGCTGGCTTGGTTTGGAGAAAGGAATACGAGCAAGCATTGGCAGCCTGTTTATTGTTTCTGATAAGAAGTGATGATAGGTTTCATAATGTTGATTCAACTAAGTTGAATGTGAACTGATGTTGTATTTGTTTTGTCAGGTCATTGGTTTAAAAAGTGCCTTTGTGAAGTCACTTTTGCGAGCGAGGACTGCTGCGCCCGTGCTTTCAAAATACTGTCTTTGCCAGCTAGACATTGCCTTGACCTTGCACGTGGCAGAAGATACCTCAACCGTCTCAGTTTGCCAATTCATTGATGTGAAACAATCTTCAGTGTAAAAAGACAACGACGACGACGACGGAGATCTATCACTGGGACACAAGCAAATGACTGCGTTGCTTTTCTTGTGTAATCAGCACCAGCGAGTGATCTACAAGGGTTTGCCACTCTCTCAAGGAGTGCCATTGAATTGAAGAACCTGTACTTAAAACTGAAGTGTCAGTGACACGCTCAACGGACCCCAGTGTTTTACAGACAGAAATGCTACTGAGCATGTTTGTTTTCAGCCAAAAGTCTACAAGTGGGACTTAATGATTGATGAGTGACTGTTTGCTGATAAAGTTGCTCTACTTTTTTTCCTTTGTGTGTGTTGGACATTCTTAATCCTCCCCCACCACTTTCAAAAACAAAAAACAAACACTTCCTTTCCAGTTGGATTTTTTTTTTTCTGGTTAATATTTTTGCCCCTCTTTTTTTTTTTTTTTGAGCTTTCTTTGGCATAGTTCACTTGACAGCAATTTAGAGAAGCTAAATCAGCTCTTCATCATGGCTTTGAATGTGGCTCCCGTCAGAGATACAAAATGGCTAACGTTAGAAGTGTGCAGACAATTTCAGAGGGGAACTTGTTCACGCTCTGATGAGGAATGCAAATTTGCACATCCCCCTAAAAGTTGCCAGGTTGAAAATGGAAGGGTTATTGCCTGCTTTGATTCCCTAAAGGTAAGGAAGAACATTGAATGTATAATGAAAAGGCTAATGTATCAAATGTTTTTTTAAAAAAAAAAAAAAGACTAGTTATAGCTCAAATTGATTAAGCAGTAAGTGATTTGTTCTAGTAATACATATGTTGATGCAAGTGCTTTTTGTTTGAACTTTTGTGTATTGGAGCTTTGCAAAGATTTCTAGAGATTCTCTTTTCTGGTACCAGTGTGTTGTTTATAGAAATTGCACACGACTGTGGGATACAGGATGGTTTACAGGCAGTATGACAATTGCACTAGAGTATATTGTATGATTATATGATCGTTGTTTCATTGCAAATGAAAATACATGGCAGCTTAAAACTTGGCCACTGGCAGAGTGATAACGATGCAAATTATGGTAAGAGCAGAGATTCTTTTATTTAAATCCACAGAAATCAGAAAATCAGCCATTACTCAATTGTGATGCAGCATATTATGTTTAGTCTTGGTCTTTTGGAATTGCAGAGAACTGAATAACATTACAAATTATAAGTAATGAGCAGTGCAGGTAGTAGTTTGAGGGCCAGCGCTGGGCGCGCAGCACTCGAGTTGCCGTGACTTGCGCCCCTGCGTCTTTGCTGCGCCGCTGGCCGTGTGCCCCAGCATCCGTGGTGCTCCTGGTTCATCCCGCTCGGCATCTCCGACACGCTGAGCTGGGGACTTCTGCGCAGCGATAAGAATCATCCGAGAGTCAAAACGCGAGTCATAGCCTGAGCTAATAGTCCTGTGAAGGGAGATCCTAAGGGATCTCCGGGGATAATTTGCTGCCAAGCAGTGTTACTGCTCAATGGAGAGAAGTCTGAAATGATTTGAAAAACTGCAGTTAAAGTAAACAAGCGTGTTCCGTTCTAGCGCAGCCGGCTCTCAGCTCTGACAGGTTTGCGCCATCAAACCTTCCTCCGCGGCTCAGGTCCTGCTGCGGTGGGCAAAGGCAACGCGCTCGTCGCGTGCCGCTGACGCTCCGGCGTGTCGCCGCCTGTGCCCTTGAGGATGGCGTTGCGCTCAAGCGGTGGCCCGCAGGAGCAGGGCTGGGGGTGCAGGTTCCTCTCAGCGCCTCTGCTGCAGGCGAGCGCGACGTAGCCAAGGGCTCACAACGTCTGCAGCTGCTGCAGCTCTTTGCTGGCGCGCCGAGTCGCAGCCTCGCGCAAAGAGCGTTACCTGACCCGTCAGTGCATCAAAAGCTTTTAGGAGGCGCTGCAAGTGCACAGCTCTTGGCTATCTCAGCTAGTATCTTCACATCCATTAGCCTCGTTACACTGCGCGGGGCGCTCGTAACCTGGGGGCTGCGCGCGCACCAAGGTTGGGCCCGGTCAGCGCCGCGTGCTTGTGCGGCCTGTTGGGAGACCCCTGCCCTTAGTCAGGTAAATTTATTTGATCCATAGCTTTCTAAAATGCTGGTGTTAATCAGAGGGGCTCAGAGTTACAGTTTGGAATTCAACAAGCAGCGTAATGTTTTATGTAAATAAACAGAACAGTCTAGAATTATAGATAAAATCAGCATTTAATTAAAAAAACAAGAACTGTTTTCCTTACTGAACAGTGAGCCACATATCAGTGCAGGCAATGATTTAGAGTTTATTTACATAATATCCAGTTTGGAAGACTGAACATTTTTGCTGTCTTGACTAAGTGTAGCTGCTGTAAAAATAACTTACAGTGCAAAAGTGGAGTTTCTTTGAACAAATGTCTTCCTATGTAGAGAAAAGGAAGAATTTTTTTTACGCAAAGATGGAGGTATTTGTGTTGCTTTGTGTGTTGCTTTGTCAGAATCCCCGTTGTGGGAGGAAACACGTTGTGTGCCCTCCTCTCCTTTACAGGTTTCTAGGGTAGAAGAGGGAGCTGGTATCTACCAGCTGGACGAGACCAGAAGCGTCTTCATTCTGACGCTACCCGTAGCCTCACGGTCGCTCCCAGTTAGTCCCACCCGGGATTGCGGGACGTATCCCCCCGCCACATCCCCCCTGCTTCCCCTCCTGCCTTCCTGGGCCTGCAGGGCCCCTGGTTGGGAAAGTGCAGTTAAAACCAAGTTGTTGCTGCTGTCGTTGCCACTGGCACGCCAGGGAAGAGCCGGGCAGCAGGATGGCCATGCTGGGGCCAGCAGCGTGCGGGGTTGGCTCTCTCAGGGCTAGAGCCGTGGCCTTGGAGCCAGGCAGTTGGAATGACGAAAGTGTGTCAGATTCCACATTTTCCTGTGTTGAAGTAGTTTAACTATTAAACCAGCTTCACTGTTTGCAAGCAAAAGGTGAGCGGAACCCTTCGCTCCGAAGGGATTCTTTGCTCTGAATAACCTGTTCTTGGCAATACTTGCCTTTAAACCCAGCAGAAGTTGCAACAACCCAGTGGACTAATTACAGTTCACTGTCGAAGGCTGCCTAGCCTCTAAATATCCTTCATCCGCAAGTTGCTCGGGGCTAGACAGAAATAGCTGAGGCCGCGTGAGCTCGGTTTCTCCTGCCAGAAACGCGTTGATGCGGCTGCACGGGCTCCTGAGATGCGACTCTGTAGCTGTTTCCCGTCTCCGGTGAAGGACAGAGCCTGGCCTGGCCTGCCCTAAACGGGGTGCATGAGGGAGCCGGGAGGCCGGTGCGGGCAGACGCGGCCCGGTTTGAAGATGAGCGTCTGGTTCCTGGCCATCGTCGTGCTCGAGCAACTTGCCGCCGTGCCTCAGCAGCCGCTTTCCTGATGGGCGCAAACGGGCCGGTCGTACAAACGCGCCCGGACCGCGCCAGGCCCGTGGCGCGAGGCAGCTCAGCGTACGGATGAAAGTGGCTCTGACCTAATCCGGGTGCCTGTGCGCGGCGCGGATTAAGGCGCGTTAAGCGAGGCAGCCGGGGCGGCGCGGGCGAGCGGGAGCCGGGGCTGCCGAGGGAGGCGCCGCCGCAGCCGCAGCCCCGAGCGCGGCCCTCGAGCTGTGCGGCCCTTGAAGCCTCTTCGGAGGCCTTGCGGGCTGCGTGCCTCTCCTGCCAGCTCCCGTTCGGACGGCGCAGTGCTTCTGCTCTGGAGCGCGACTTCCCCTAACTCCTCCTTTTATGCTTCTCCGCGTCCCGCTCGCTCCGAGTGAGCTCAGTTTTTTTAAGTTTCGTATGCTCATGTGGGTTCCTCCGGGTTGAACACTGCAAGCAAACCTGCTTTTGAGTATTGCTTGAAGAACAAAACCCTTTCAGAGGAACATTAACATGTAATATGGTCTCTGGGGACAAGAAAATGCAGCCTTCTCTCTGTTTGAGCTGGCTTAAAAAACATTAAAGTGAATGGTGAAGTTTAGGAGAGGAAGAGGGGGGAAGTTTGGCAGATAGGGAAATACAGTCACCTGTTTTTACTAGAAGCTGACCCGCCCATGTTCACAGACAGGCCCTGGGATTTTAAATTCTGGTCTAATTTCCCCTGACTGAGATTTATACCTTTTCTGCAGCTCAGCAAGTAGAAGGATATGTTGTCTAAGCTAGTATAGATAATGGAAGAAGTATTCTAAATATATTTTCATGGCAAATTTTGTGGTAGTAACAAGAAAATGGAAAATTCTTTAGAGCCACAGATTTTTTTTTTTCTGTATTTTTTTTTTTAAGTCTATTTACTAGTGTCTAAATACTTTAGACTGTTCTGTTTATTGAGCCAGCAGACTAGTGTGAACTGTTAATTTGCATTTTCATGAAAGCCTTTTAAGAACATGCCTATCTGGTCTCATTTAGCTCTACAGAATAAAAGGTAATTGAAAACTGTACACAGAGACCTGTTTACTGAGTTAAAAGGGTTCCAGGAAAAAAAAAAAAAGAAAAAAGAAAAGAAATTTTAGGAACGTCTACTTTGTTGAAATATCTGGAATTGAAAAGAAGCTGTTTAGGATGAACTTGATTTTAGTCCAAAAAAAGCCCAAAAAACAAAACAAAACAAAGCCTTTGTAAACGGAGCAGGCTGTTTATAAGAGTGTGATCTTGCCGTTAGGATGCACTGACTAGTCATTTGCATTTCCGTGATTCTCTTGTGGATCTCAACGTTTTACAAACGTGGAAGAATCGCGATCGTGTCGCACTTTGAAGCAGGCGATAGCTCGTCCTGCTTTGCAGTTGAGGCAGGTTGCAGAGGAGCACCAGGCAGCAGGATTGGCTAGAATTGCCTCTACCAGAAAACATTTTAATGAGCTCTCGTAGCGTCTTTCAGTTGGCTGAAACCCTGCGTGTCGCATGGTTGGACAGTGTCAGCCTGTTCCAATACAGGGTGAGTTTAAGGGCTGTGTCTGGGGCTGGCGGGAGACTGGAGCAGGGGAGCGCCTTTCTCCAGCGCTGCAGGACCAGGTTCTGTTTATGGCACCGTGAGCGCGGCCTCCTCTGCTGTCCAGCGACATAATTTCAGCAGGATGGGGAAGGCTCTGCTTTCGATAGCCTCAGGCTTCGGGAATATGAAAGATGTAGAGGGGGAGGATTCAGAGGCCAGATCTCCCCCTCTCCCTCTTCTGAGCTATCAGTGTGGTGCTGCCACAAAACCCACTGTGTCCCCTTCCTCCCTTCCTCCCTACCTCCCTTCATCCCTCCCTCTTTTAAAAGTTCTACGTTACACTCTGAGAAGACCTGACAGAAGCTTCCTGGTTTGCCGAGTTCAGGAGCGGTAGGCATGAAGAGCATGTGCTAATGAAAGCCAACTTTACCTTACGGAGGCTTGACACCGCAGGCTCCCTCTACATTCAGAATAACAGTGGCCCTTCTGGGTCAGAAAAAGGCCCATTTTAGTGGGGCCAGTACTGACTCAGTACTGAATATGTAAGACACAGTATGCAAACACGTAATCATTTCCTAGACTGCTTTCCTATGCTGCTTAAGGAGTTTGAGAGCCAGATGCCATGTGGTTGTACTTAGATTTTTTTTCTCTGGAAGAAGCATGTCTCTTTCCACTGAGCTCAAAGGAAGTCTCATTAGTTTAATTTTTAGTTTCATTAGTCTCATTTAAACTTACGGGGCAATTCCAGGGGTAGGTAAGGTGGCTTTTTCAAGCTGTGGGACTTTTTGGCTCACAATAAAGTGCTAAAAGTTAGGTGTTGCTTGAAATTATGTCACGTTTCACATTGAACTGACCCAGACGAAAGGAGTAGATTAAATGTAACACCAAACTATGAGTTTACTCATCAAACTTGAGTGTAAATTGAAATGTAGTGGGGTTTAGGAGAGGAGAATCTCTGAATCGATTCAGACCATCCTATCTCAGAGTCTGGTTATCTGACTTTAGTTTACACGGCTGTCTATATGGCAGCTGTACTGGCCTGACTTGTTTTTGTAAAAACCAAACAGCTAAACTGGTGCGTGGACACACTTAAAAATGCATAAACTTGGCTTATCTTAAATTGGTTTCAGTGAACAAAAGTGAAATAAGCCCTAAAGCGATGTACTACATGGTGTTTAGCACTGTTTTTTTTTCAGAGGCCTTGGGCATTTATTCACTGCAAAAGTGGCCGTGTTTGCTAGAATTTGTCCTTCTCGCAAGAGGAACATGTTTCATCTGCTGGGAGCAAGGGCGGGAGGCCCAGCTGAGCCCCGCAGCTCTCATGGGAGGCCAGGGTCCCTCCTGCGGCCAGAGAGAAGGGCCGGGTACCGCAGCGGAAGGCCATGAATAATCAGAGTGACTTGGAGATGCAAGCCCTAACCGACCAGCACCGTTTCTGCCGTGGACAGGCTGAAACGAGGAGAAAGAGAGGGACCAGCTGAAGGTCATGGTGTCAACAGTGTTTCCTTCTGTCAGAAATGCTGGGCGTCTCTCAGAGGCACGAAGGTAGAGCCGCGTGGAGATATCCTGACTTTTGCTAATATCCCCAGTTACTACCGGAGCTGTCGAATTTAGAACTGTGCACTTCATCTTGGCTGTATTGACAAAGTAGAGCCGAGCTGGATATCCGGTAACTTAGACACCAACCCCTCTTTCCCTCAGGAGACATGGGAACTCCACTTGCCAATGGGGCAGTTAAATTTCAGGGGCTCACTGTCATCCGAGCACGTGGAGTCGGGTTCTTTCACGTGGAGACCTGTCACGGCTTGTGCTTCTTTGGACCCGTTATGACTGACTGAGGGACGTTTGCTGGCAGTTTCCACTGTGTTTCTTGGTGTGGTGCCACTGGCCGAGCAGGTTAGCTGGTGTGTGCCCTCTTTCTGCTCCCGCCTCCCCGCTTGGGGAGAAGAATGAACAGCGGGATCGATAAGAGCGTAAAGGAAAATCAATTAAAGATCATTAGCTGGAGGATGAAATATACGGGTCCTGAGGACCTCTGTTACCCCTAGCAGCTCGCGGGAAGGGGCATTGCTGGCTCCTGGCAGCTCTTCGAGAAGCCCCAGCAGTGGCCACTGTTGGCCATCCTGGCTACTCTCGGGTAGCCCTTGGCCGCGGCTGCAGCCCCGCTTGGTCACCCCTCCACGGTGTTCATGTGGAGAAGGGCAGCTTGCTCCCAGCTGCAGGAAACGCCAGACATGGTGTTTAGCAGATGTTCTTCAGATTTTCAAGCTCTTGCAGGTCCTCTGGGTACTCCCCAACTCACTGTATTGGGAGCACCAGCCTGCGCTCCCCTTTGCATTATAATAACCAGTCTGTGGGCGTAGAGAAGGCAAAATTCAATCAGCATCTCTGACTCATCGCAGCGCTAGGATTTTGAGCACAAGAGCAATTGCTTGCTGCCCACTCCTCCCCCACCGTCCCTATTAACTCAGGTCACCGCTCCTACGGGCTTGCTCTCTCGGGGTCTCCCCGCCTACTCCTTTATTTTTCTGACAGGTGGTACCTCGTTTATTCCAGCATTGTGGATGTTTTTCCCCCTTCCCCTGTTGGCCCGATGTGAGTAGCTTTCTCTCAGCTCGAGTGTGAGCTGCTCTTCCCAAGCTGTTGTGCTTAAAGGCTGCATCATCGATGCAAAAGACAGGGTTATGCTCAGATGCAGGGAGCTTCTTGATGTAAAAGCCTAGTAGAAACAAAACAGGTGTCCCTGTCAGAACAGTCAGCCCAGACAGAGGACGCAACAGAGATTCTTAACAAAATAACAAAATTTTTAGAACTTTTGAGATTTAACACCACCAAAAAAAAAAAAGCACACAGATGAGACTCAGGTAGGCAAGTCCTATTTGGCAGTCATCCCTCTTCCCTAATTTGCATCTCCTCAGCACCTTGGTTTTGAGCAAGTAGATGGTATTGAAAAGCTGTAGTGATTTTGGAACTTAATTTACTGGAACTGCCTGGAATTTAATTTTGAGGGCTGTTCTCAGGTATCAGTCCCTCATTGATTTAAGGTGAAATCATTAGTTTATTTTCTTTCATCATACTGGTGACTGTGGACATACTGGGCACCGCGGACCTCTGGCACCAGGCAGAGGTTCTGGATGTCCCAGGGTGCCCCAAATGGCCCTGCAAACTTCTGGCAACTCAGTGAAGCTGTTCAGGAGGCAGCATTAGGTTCCGTCACCACTGGAGATAGAATCATAGAATCATAGAATGCTTAAGGTTGGAAGGGACCTCTAGAGATCATCTAGTCCAACCCCCCTGCACATGCAGGGTCACCTAGAGCATGTGGCAGATTATGACACTCTATTTGAGAAAAAGGCAGACTGTGCGTTTGCCACTGTGATCACCTGGCTGTGAGAAGAGCTGAGGTCCAGATTAAGCCACAAAGAAACTGTCATTGGGACCGAGAAGGAGGTGAATATTTTCAGCACATACTTCATAGTTCACTCTTAATAATGCTAACAGCTAATGTAAATTCACTAAGTTGACACAGGTGTGAACCAATCTGCCACAAGAATGAAAATCTTTCATGGCACAGAGGTGTTTAGAAATAAAAAATAAATCTGCTTTTGAAAATTTAAATTGACTTGCAACCATAAGTTCTTTTTAATAAAGATTTTAAAACTAGAATTTCATCAGAAAATTGTTTATGCACGATGAAAAGAAAAACAAAGCCCCTTCTTCCCCAAAATATAATTCTCCATGGTTTCATATTTGTCACAGATGTATGTTAAATACCCTCAGATATGTATGTAGCTGACTTATAATACAAAACTTGAAAAATGATTTGTTTTTCAATGCTAAGGTAGTGGTTTTACATAATGAATGTAGTGAATATGCAGGCTGCTCCCTAACTCTCCTTTGCCTTACCTAGGTGCTTCATCACGTTATTCATACCGTGTGTGTCATTGTGACTAGAAGTGAAGACATGGGATTTGCATGTGGAAACGTGAAGGCGTGTAGATACGGATATGGAGACACTGCATCTGTGTGTGTGTGAATTACGGAGTTTACATGGTAGCTTTGCTCTGCATGGTCAACAAAGTTACGCTGTTGAAATTCTAGCCTACAACAGTCCTTGGTATAAATCAATGCAATTACTAATTGCTGCCAAGCTCTCCCTAGCTGATTTGTATGCATGAACTGGTTAGCGTTAGAAGTGCAGGAAGAATCTATGGTTCTTTTTCTTTAATTGAACCTTCTGGCTATCAAGGTTTTTAGCCTGGATTCTGGAGGAAATGAGGCCTATGCAACGTGCCTGCTCGCTCGGCTGCCTCCCCCGGTAACTTTTGAACCCACTGGCCACTTTCAGCCAAGTTTGACAAAGGGATCGTAGTCACCGAGATAATTAAGTTCCTACATGTTGTGTGAAAATGGCTGAGTGGGGAGAGAAAGAGTGACCTTCAGCCTCCCACATGAGGGAACCTGTGTCCGTGTGAACCTGCTTCTTGTCAACAGGGAGCACAGGCAAGAGGTGATCCTTAGGACAGGGAGACCCACAAGAAATTCTGCTGTCAAATGTGTAAGATACCCACCTTCTTTTGTCCCTGTGCTTGCAGAGCTACACAGAGCTACACAGCATCATTAAACAGCTTGCAGGGCTACCTCTTTAATGATGGCTTTACTGAGAAACAGCTCTTGACAAGGGCTGTATTTATTCATTCCTTCTCACCTTGAGCCTCCACCTATTTTTAAATGCAACTTTCTTGGTGTATTTCTCTTACCCCCCTTCATATAGTGACCTGCGTGCGCAGGGAGATTGGACTAGATGATCTCTAGAGGTCCCTTCCAACCTTAAGCATTCTGTGATTCTATGATTCTATGAATTGTTGGTACTTACCTTTAATTGCTTTTTTTCTTCAGAAAGATGGAAAATTCTACTGATCATGGAGATCCAGGTTCAGTACTTACTGTAGCTGGTTGTACAACGCAATGAATGGATCCCAGATGATGAGTGGATCAACGCACCTTGTGGAAGCTGGCTGTTATATAGAAAGTGTGGCAGAATTTGTAAAGGCAGTAAGAGATCACAGAGGTAGCTCTAGACTCTGTGGTTGCATCTCGCTTGGAAGTAAAAAATCTGTAGTTCCCATCTCCCAGTAGATCTTTATGTGTTTCTACATTAGACAGTCACCTGAGGAAAAAACAAAAAAAACCCTGGGAGCAGAGCTAGATACCTCTGCTAGATATCTACCACACCTCGATGTTTTGTGAGAGCACCATAGGGCATCTAGTCATGAACAAGAGCAGCAGTTCACAAGGCTTTTCCTCTGTGCCAGCACAGGGGTTAACTGGACTTTACTCAAGCCTGGCCCAAGAGATGTTTGCATAAGTTCTTTCTTCCCCCACCCTCAGCATTTTTGCAGTGTCAAAAGTCCTCCACTTGTCCATGATTAAACCATCTTTTCAACAGCTGCTATTATAAAAAGGATTCTTTTTCCAGATTTCCCTGAAGTTCCAACAATACTCTAAGCAGGTTTTTTGTTATCAGGTATTTCAGCATGCCAGCTGTTATAGTATATGTGTTTAATTAGCAAGGGAGTTTATTATTAGATTTTTTTTGAATAACACTATTTTTCTAAATAGTTATTCACCTTTAAATCTGAATGTTGGAAAATACCTGCTGTGATCTGTGTCAGTTGTATCATGGTGTCTTTGGATTTGGCATAAATGATCTTGGCGATGCACATGAAATGAGGGATCGGAAAGTAGCCATTAAGATTTTATGTAAAATGGGAAATGTTATCACAAGCTATTTAAGTAGTGAGTGAAAGTCACTTAATTCATAAAATATCTGTACACATGGCCAAATTCTGGTTAGTGTGCTTATTTGTAGGTACAGACGTGGAAATACCAAATGAAGTTGTATTGCAATAAGTTAATACATTTGAGGCTTCTTTAGAAACCATGGAGAAATGATGGTAAATTGATTTTTAGTTCAGTTCAACAGATGTTAACTAGCAGATGCAACTAACAGGTCTTTTTGATCCCAGTATGCTTGTGATCTTAGACTACTTTATTTCTTGAAATGAGATGCAAGCAGCATGGTCCAAAGAGAGAGGATGGGCAGCTGAGAGGGCACAGTCAACATCAGGCTACCCTTAGTAGTTCATGTTGTGTTTCGGCATTGCTGTGGATGCCAGAAGGAGACTATGCAGAGAACAGCACCTTTAGGAAAATGCTGATTTTTCGGCTACATTTTTAGGAATAAAGTAAGTACGTAGAAATGGGAAAGCTGTGAGCAGAACCTTGCCCTGCCGCTGCACATAACATGAAGGAACCTACCCCCCAGACTGATTATTTTCTCGTATGATGATGAAAAACCAGCAGGCATAGCCAGTCCTGTAGTGCTGATGCTGTTAGGGGAGGGCACCATATCGCATGTGCTCTTGCTTGGGTGTTTAATTGAGACCGACTCGGAGAGCAACATTATCATGATCCATTTTCCATTATTATGGACAAGAAATATGCTGTGCAACTGTAGATAAAGACAAATGTGAAAATGACCTGAAATGAAGGGAGGGCTTAGAGCTTCCTGCTAGGGCATACGCAAGATGTCTCTTAACATTGATTAGTTGGACATCGTTTTGACTTTGTGTTCCTTATGTGGATTCTGTATGCAGTTAAGACCCTAGTCAATATAGGCAACCGTAATGTATCAAAGCAAATCAAGTAAGTTTAACATGATCTTATCTGAGGCATGTGGAAGGGGCCTGGTTATACTGTATTTAATTGGAATGACTTCAATATATCTGTATCTATATGTCTATGTAAGCACACCCCTATTCATGGAGTATTTGTGTCTGCCTGTGCTACGCTGAGGTAGTAAGCAGGTCTGCAAGATACTGTAACCACCCATTTTGTAACAGAGCTCCATCAGATCAGAAACAGATAACCTGGGAAATTGGAAGGTGTTTACTTAAGTGGTGCCTTTTGAAAGGCGGTGCTGTGTGATATTGAGCAAAATGTTCGACATCTTTGTGCCTTTGTTTTCCCCTTTGTGAATGGGAGCTAATTGTGTTGTGTTTTTTAGTTATCCTTTCTTTGCCTTTTGAAAAGAGGAAAAATTAATAAGCTGTGCAATATTGCAGGGGCAGATAATGCTTCCTACTAGACTAGCTAACACAGTTGGGAAAAAACAGAGACACTTCTGTGTTCACACACCCTTTTGGGGTCATATTTATAAACAATCATATGTATATTGGAAATGGGAAGAGCCCACCTGCCAGTATTCACGGGTCCATTCCAGAATGTCTGCGAGAGGTTGCCCCTGCAGTACGTCATCTAGCTTGTCTCTCATGTGTGAGTGCGTGAACGTATAGATGGCAGGCGTATGTATGCACTGCATAGGGGTGCACGCACCATACGGAGCCTGTGCTGTGCGCTGGGCTTGGCACACGCGGAGCGCGCGGGGCCGCGGGTCGCTCCTGCACGGCAGTGGCATCTTGCCTGCAGGTTCCTGACTTGCAGCCGTCTGGTAGGTGATGGCAAAGTGGGAGGATTGAGAGGAGTTACGAGCACTATTGGTTTGTTCTGCAGTTCACAGAAGCAACTCACACCCCGCTCTACAGGAGGCACCTTTGCGTATGGGAGCGCTGGCGGCTGACGCGCCAGTTCAGCACTCAGGGGGAAAACAGGTCACTTACTGAGGTGCCCTAAACGCAGCGCCCGACCTGGGCGCTCTCCCTCAGAGACGCTGCCGCGGGCGCTCAACCCGGGGCCCCCAAGATGGAGGCGCGCGGCATGCGGCAGCGCGGCCGGGTGCGCACCGGCGCCGTTGCTTAGCAGCCGCGCTGCCGCCCCGGCACTGAGGCCGGGCGGGGAGCCGGG
>VZSV01000013.1:5449268-5460337 GCA_013398735.1 Nothocercus julius
GGAGGCCAGCGTGCTCCGGGACGCGCTCCTCTCTGCAGCCCTCGCGTCCCAGGGGCGCTCGCAACCTGTCAATAGCCGTGTTTTTGTTTTGGTGTCAGGGCAGAGCGCACTCGTGCAGTGCTTCAGGATTAGCGCTGTGCTGAGCTGGAAGGGTGCTGAGCACACGCAGGTGCTCTGCTTGGTAGTTCTCTGTCGAGCGAGGGTTTCTACATTCCTGCTACCTTCGCTGTATACCAGTAAATACCTGTTTTATTAATGGCTGCTTGGAAATGTGGCTCTGAGTCAGCTGTGGAAGTTAGAGATTCCCAGACCTTTTCATCATGTGCAGCCTGGTCACTGCTTCAGTAGGTCATTTACCAAACTCCTTCTTAAAAATAGGTGGGTTTTGTGGAGGGTTTTTATCTGCTTTCATCAGACTTTCCCATAACTTCACTTGCCATATCCATTCTTCCATTTTCCAGTTCACCTGCGTTCAGTTTCGTATCCCTGTTACTCTGTAGCTCAGCCAGCCATGTTGCCTCTTCCTGTCATCCCTCACTGGATATCCCAATGTATCTCAGCACATTCACTGAGCACAGTCGTATCCCTCTTCAGCCTTTGGTTACCAGGCTAAAAACACCATGCTGTATTTCTCTGCTTGTCAGACAGGCTTTGCACTCACCGAGCTCCCTTGGTAGCTCTTGCCAGTGCCCGCTCCAGACTGAATCCATCTCCTTTGAATATTGGTGACCAGAAGCACAGCTTTGCAAGAAGAGATTCACCTCAAGAAAAAAAGCCTTGCCACCAAAGCTTGCGGGCTTTTCTAGATGCTCCTTGCTGAATGTATCCTTAGGCCCAACTTCGCCTTTTTCACAGTTCTATGGCCCTGGTGCTTCCACTGTCGGTGGCTGGTTAAAGCATCTGCGATGTGCTCTGGTGTGGAGTTTATAGCCGAGCACCTTCCTAGTAGTGGCCCGGGCTGATGTCACCGGTTAGAAATACTGTGTTCTTTCATACTGGTTCTCATTACATTTCAAGGTTGCCCTCCTAGTCACAGCCAGATTCTTCTCTCTTCCCGTTGCCAACTGACTTTGAGTCATCAGCACATTTCATTAGCTTGTCTGGAGCTTCTGAGAAACACAGATCTGGTGTCCTGGAGACACAAAGCTAAATAGTAATCAAAGCGCTTGTTTTCTGCATCTGTGACTTTATAGCCCCTCCAGCCTATGTCCCCATGGGTGACTTCTGCTGGGGCTGGTTCTCTGTCCAGTTAAGTCTATAATAAACCTCCAGTTGAAAACATGGGGCACTGAACTGGCCTCATGTTCGCTGTGACTTTCTAAATTCAGCCCATTTTGCCCGTTCCCAATGCACCAACATAATGCTTGTTCCACTGCTTAGGGAATTAGGTGGAACAGACTTTCCCTCCATCTTCTATATATTTTTGAAGTCATCTCTATAAATCCATTAATTTAAATACAGTGGGAGCTCTCAGCTGTGGTATCAAGACATAAATACATGCAGCAGTAGGTTTCCATGAGCACTGTTTCACAAGAAAAAAGCCCTTGACACTCGTAGTAATGGTTCTTACAAAAATATTTAGTCAGTGATGTGTATCAATACGTGCTTACACTGATTTTGTGAACAGCGAGTGGGATTTTGGTTTTGTCTTGCTCCTGCATGTTTTCTTTTTTTCCAAAAAGGGACAAGAAGGAAATGTGTAAGATTTCTTTTCCTCTCGGTTCCCTCTTTATTTTGAAATGAACGTTTCATGCTTCCACACAGGGCTTGTGTGTTCAACTCTTTGTTTTCCTTTGTTTTGTTTTGTTTTGTTTTTTTCTTCTTCTGTCAAAATTCCATCTCTGTTTTCTATCAAGGATATGCAAAAAATATTTTCAGTATATATCATTAAATGGGTTCCTTGTTCTTATACTACTCCCTAGGCATCTGCTGCTGTCTGCTTTTGGAAACAGGATACTGGGCTGGACGTTGTTCTAATGCAATACAGCTGTTTTTATTTTCTTAGACGCTGAATCATTTATCAAGACAAAAAAAAAAGTGTTTTTTATTTATTTACTTGTATGCAGCTGCAGTGGCTCTTGAGAAGCAGAGTCTGTGCTTTGCTCTTGAGAATATAAAGACAAATTCAGAGGTGCACAACAGCTCGTCTCAGTGATTGCAGAAGTGTTCCAAGTTGTGGCCTTCTGCAGAGTGCAGGATCGGGGAAGTCTGCAACTTGCAGCAAGGCTGGAGATTTCAGAGGAGCAATAGCCAGAGGACTCCCGACAGCAGCGGAAGAGGTGAACTACACTGGCTTGCACTACAGAGAGAAAAAACAGTGTCAAATGAAGCAAAATCTGCCCCAGACCTGGTAGAAAAGAATCAGAGAGTTTTCCAAATTCCATAATACCTTATCCAAACTTTAGTTGTTAAACATTCTAGTGAACAGTCCCTTTGGCAAAACTTTAAGGGCCCATAAATACAACCATTTCATATATTCTTTTTGAACGTTCTGTATGTTAACACTGATGAATTTTGATCCTTAGATATTTTTTCCTTTAATATGTAGAATAATGCAAAGTTACTCTGTGTATATGTATTTCTTAACAAGGAGTCATAAGACAGTGGAATCTGTAGCTTCATAATTTTTTTTTTTTTTTTATATTCCTGACTCACCCACTGAAGTTACTAGTAGTTTTGTGTTATGCTTCAGGAAGCCCAGGCTTGACCAGATATCATAGAAATATGGACTAGTAAAGCAGTCTTGTAGCGATATCCTTTTGGTGAGCTACTTTAAGATTCCTGGGCACAAATCCCAAATGCTTATTTGATCAGGTATGAAAAGGTCAAAGCCCTCTTGTTTTCAGGGATTGGGATCTGTACTTGCAGAATTTTCAAACAAGTTCTACATTTGGAAATCAAAATTAGTTTAGCTGTACTTATTATAAGTGATTTTACAATTAAGTGCACTGTTACCTCATTTTATTATTTTCCCCAAGGCTAAACTTTTTCACATAGTGTTTTTTATAGAATTAATTATTTGGTGTATTCATCTTCTAACTGTATGTTCTTTTATATTATTAAAAAGAGGCCGAAAATTCTGAAAACCTTGACCCATATTTTTAAATTTCAACTTGTCCGAGCCCTTACAGATACTGGGCTTTGTTGACTTGTGACTCAGCAGTTAGTTGAAGTTGGCTGAATATCTCTTCTAAATACCTCTTAGCAGCAATTTTTCCTCTTCAGCAACAGTGAACTAGCCAACAAGCAGTATATTTTTATTGGACTCAGCAGTCCTTAAAGGGCTTTCATTCTAAAGTACTTTTGCTTACAGGTGTATAACAGGTGTTTTTGCTTCAGCCTTAAACACAGAGGGTTTTTTTACCTTCTGAAACATGCATTTATGTTTTATAATTACAGAGCAAATACATGTGTTCATCCTTACTCTATTAGCTGACATGAGCAAAAGACCAGACCTGATGTGGTGTGTGGTTGGGTGGCATTGGGTTGGGCTGAGATGCTTTGCTGTGTTTCCTGCCCGGACCTCAGAGGAGGTGGGTACTGGCTCTTGGGCAGTCGTGAGACGAGCAATCCCAGAGCTCCCACAGAATCATCATGGTTGGAAAAAACCTTCAAAGATCATTGAGTCCAACCATAAACCCCTCAACACCCAGTGCAGCTACTCACAGCCATACAGGTAATCGCTCTGTCGGCGTGGGAAGAGGGAATATAGCCATGGAGTACAGTGTGTTATCCAGTGGCTGAAGGACTCTGCCAGCCTTGAGACAGCTCTGCTCCGATAAGGAAACCACGGTGTCTGCTTGCTCCATGCTCTGGCAAGGAGAAATGTCCCAGGATGACTACCTTGTACCCAAATAGGCAAATACTCCCTTGCCTCAGTCATCCTCTGCTGTTAGTAGTAGGCAATTTGTGGGAGCCATCACATTTCCACCGTAACAGGTTGTCCTCTTGTTTACAGTCAGAGGCATCTGAAAAAAATGTCCACTTGTTTTTGTATGCTTTTGTTTTTAATAGCAGTCATAAAAGATACATACAAAGAACTGATAGCGCTACAAAGACCACTGAAGTACGGGTTTAATGCTTTAAATGTATCCGTTCTTTGTATGTCTGTAAGAAATAAAGGCAAAATTGGCAGACAGATGTTTGAAGATACATAACTTGTTATCTGGTCCTCAGATATCTTAACAATTTCCATCTGGGACCCAATATGGTATATAAAGGATTCAGTTCTCATTTCTATCACTTGCTTATAGCAAGCTGAATATATTAAAATATACCTGAAATTGTTCAGCTTTACAGTGAGAGTCCTTCAGCTCCTCCCTAGTTGTAGTATTCAATGAGTAGCTAACAGCTCTATAAGGCTTTGTATTTCTAAGGAGCTATATATAATTACCTTGCATGATGGGGTTTTCTTTGGTAAGTGCCAAGAATTTTCACAGTTTCATGGCTCTGGTGCTTCTGCTGTCAGTGGCTGGTTAAAGCATCTGCTGTAACCAGGGTATTTTTGTATTGTTTCCCTCAAGTCTCCAAACTGGCAATTCCACTTGTTAAACTGGGTTGGCTTTTGCAGTATCTCTTGCTGTGGGACTCTTGCTTTGCTTTCCATAGTACATTCCAGAAATTGCTTGCTTGCAGGCAGTGCTGTTTATAATCTTCTATTTGATGTTTGAAAGTCTTCCACAGCTCTTCCCTTTTCTCTGTTTTCGTTATGACATGCAAATCAAACATGTCTTAACTAGTTAAAACTGAGCACTTACTTGTTAAATACAGCTGGCCAAGGAAATCCTTGAGGCATGCTTCTCCAGTTCTGCTGTCCTCTTGTTTTATTGTTCTTCGGATTACAGCACAGGAAGGCTAATCAAGTGTGGTCTACAGTATGGTGGGTGTCTGTACGTGTGATGAGCCTTGTATTGAATCCTCCTTCAATATATGCTACATTTGCTCCACTCAAAGCAGAGCTGACATTTAAAGCTAATTTGGAATTCTCTGTTCACTGAAACTTTGAGACCTGGGGTTGACATTGCTGAAAAGAACTCGGATAAATACTTACTGGTGAAACACTAGGATTTCAGAGTGGGTTGGTAATGCAAAATAAACAGTGACGTCTGCTGGAGGAGACAATTTTCTTGTTAGCACAGTGTTAACAGAACTGTTGTATTCTTAATGTCAATTTAATATTCATTAAAGACATTTCCCACATTGGCAGTCTGTTGCTTTCCACTGAAGTTACTTGCCAAGTTGAGGTTATTTACTATATTACATTTGAGCTGGAGTAGGAAAACAAGCTACTTCTGATCAAAAGTAGCTAAAAAGTTTACAAAAACAAATGGAACCAAATCATTGTAAAGCTAGTGACTATGTGCTTGGGGAGCAGTCTTGTTTTACTCATTGCCAAAGCAAGCTCTGCACCAAAGATGACATCTCTGAAGATGGCAGAGAGAGGCACCCATACGAAAACCTCACTGTAAAACTCTTTAGAACATAAGGTACCTTGAAGTAATAGCATAATCTTCATTGGTAAAGTCCATCTGTGGAGATTGCCCTTTGTCCTGTGCATATATGTACAGGACATGTATGTGTGCATGTATGTCTGCCTATGTGTTATCCACCAACCCTGTAGTATAGAGCCTGTCTACAGTTGAAGGCAGAAGATCAGAGCCCTTCCAACTGCCTGTGTGTTTTGCCCGCTCACTTGCTGTGGACTTGGCTTGCCTGGGGACAAGACTTTGCTAAAAATTGTAACATGTGAGACTAATAGCCTAAAGAATGGTATTTACAGGCTGCCTAACGAGTGAGTGGTAAGAGGTAAATGACTGCTTGTAGCAGGAGCTGCACCTTTCGGGCACAGCTTTATGTTCCATTTGACAAAGGAAGTCAGACTGTGGCCCCTGGTTTGTTATCGTGGCAAAACGTGCACTTGGTGCGGCCCATTCAAGTCACTGCCCAGTCAGTATTAGGTGAATGAGTTCTCCTTTGGGGCAGTCGGCAATGGATTTTACTGAGCATGGCTCACTGATTAAAATCTTCCCAGTTTTAATATGTTAGTGCTAAATTTGTAGCATTATCTAAACTCCCTCCAGCCCTCTCTCCATCCAGAAACTGAATCCCCATTGATTAAATAAGGGAGTTGGTTAAGCCCTGTCTGGATGCTGGTTAGTGATCTCATATTATGACTGTTTCTCCTGATGAATGGTACTCATCCATCATCATTTTTCTTCACTGAAAAGCAGCAGGATAGGAAAAAAACGCCGCCAATTTAGCCATGTAAATACTTCTTTTCCAGACAGTTTGCAATCGCCAAGGCATTATGAGAAATCTGAATCTTGAATGTTTCCATAATGAATAACATTTTGTACCATACGACATTTTAACTTGCATGTCCTTCCTTCAGACAGAATTTGAAGTGTCATGGCAATTTTAAGCACGTTACAATGTGCGTATCAGATAAATAAAAATAGAAAATAGAAACAAATACTTCATGGTTTCTGGCCCTGAAAGAAGTGTTCTCGTGAAAAGCATGAGATCATTTTGTATTTTTTCTTCCATAAAACTTTGGTTTGGTTTGTGGAGTTTTAGTTTAATGCGTTCTTCAGCTTTCTGAGATTTATAAAGAATATTTAAACTGAAGCCCTTTCTGACCACAGTGTAGCTGCGATGAATGTTTCTCAGCAATGACGAAGGCCATGAGTTCAGCCACAAACCAGGCGAGGTGGTGAGCTGGATGACTTCTCCAAGTGTCGGATGTGGTTTTAAGAACTTCATTATTGTTCTTTCCTCCTCCTTCTTCTTTTAGAAGGAAAATTTTTTGACACCTCTGTTCTCTCCATTCCCGTTAAGGAGGAGAGAGGGAAAAGTTCTGTCAATCACAGGTGATATAATCTTAAGCTGGAGTGGCCTCATTTTTTTAGTGTTGCCATTTTTGCATAAAAAGGAGTGACAGAAGCCTTTGCTTGGCCTTCTGCTTCTAACTGTGTCTTGTCCCTGCGTTCCTGGCACCCAAACAAGGGAAGTGTTTTGACAAAAAGATGTTCTGTGGACATCTTTGTCTTGGAACTACTGCTGAGATACATTGGCTATCAGTGAAAACGCTCTCCTCTCATCATGGAGGAAAGTCATGAATTATGTGGTCTTGTAATTCCTTTTTTGAGTACAGTATTGCAAGACCCTGACTGAGCTTTTCCTCTGAAACATGAGAGTAACGCAAAACCCATGGAGGCTTCTAGTAAACAAATACAAAAAATTGTTGGTTCATCACCTTCGTGGGGAAAACCTTCTTGTCTCCTGTAAAAACGTGTAAAAAGAGGAAGAACAAGTCTCAAAGGTGATTCATAAATGCAAGTAGATCTGCTCATTCAACTGCAGATGATTTGGCTGCCTGGCAATACCTGATGAATTTCCTCTATGTGCTAAGAGTTAGGGTGTGAAGATAAGTTGTCACTTCTTCATCTTAAGAATATTGAAAAAAACAAATCAGAGAAGTCCTGTTTAAGTCAAATAGTTGTGATTTACACAGTTTCTGCATATATCATTTAGGCTTTACTTTGACACTGGAAAAGACGGAGAAGAGTAGATTTGCCACAGAACCAAGAGTTTGCCTTGGAACACCACATGTGCTTTTGGGCATCACTGGTGACTTTGTTCTATCTACAGACTGTGTCAGCTGAGTCAACAAGAGCCAATTTCTTTAAAATTGTTTCTAGACAAACGGTCATTTGGCTTGCAGATTTCATTTTTAACATGTTGCTGAATGTTTTGTTTACTGTCACAGTGTTTTAAGAAATGTATTTCTCAATAAGTGCTTGGAGTGCCTGTGATCATTAGCCTTTGGTTGGGTGTGTTAATGAGGCATATATGAGTATTTTATTACCTTCCAGTGTGTCATCAGCATCACCTGGATTTAATCTTGCCCAACCACATTCCATATAATATTCTACTTCTCAATGGTTTGTATTTTGCTGAAAATGTAATTATCTGGGGTGAAGCATAGGAGTAGCTGATTTATACTGTTAAAGCTTCTATGAAACACTTCAACCATTTTTGAGAAGCAGCCAAGAGGTAAATACCTCAATTCTACTTCTTAAGTGTTTCTTAAAACTGCTTCATTAATGAACTTTATTTTTCATTTTTTACATCTGAAACTTGAGATCTAGCATTAAAACTGTTGCTCTGATATCACTAATTTGCCTTTTGCTGTTTCTGTAAAATTTCTCCCAGATTTGCTTGTTTTGTAAGTATCAAAACTTGCCCTTTGTGTATGCAGAGTAGAGGCTTCGCATGGGCTGGCATCCTGGTTGGACACCCTCGGTGGGCACTGAGCCTGCTTCAGCTCAGTGCTTGCAGAGCTGGACACTGCTGCTGCTGCGTTTGAGCCTTCTGGCTTCGGGCCTGCAGCTGGAGAGCAGGGGAAACTTCCCTCTATTCTCAGTGCTCCCTTTGACAGAACTCCTTGTAGGAAGGGACCGGACATCATAAAACCTGACTAAATGGGAGCAGGAAGAGAAGAGAGGCTGTAGGAGGCAGGTCGCAAGGACTGGCAGAGGGAGAGGGAACTCCATGGGGAGTTCACTGGTGGGAGGAGAGGACTGGGGCACTGGAGGGACCTGGGGGAGAATACAGGGCATGGAAACTTTCCGGGCAGCAGGAGCCAGAAGTTCTTCATGGCCTGTAGTCCCTGGGCACGTGGCCTTCTCGGGGCTGGAGGGCAACGCGAAAGCCTCCTTCACTTTCGTCTCTCCTGTGCTGTCAGCAAATAGCTTAGGCGCCTTCAGGCAGGATTTGTTTCTTTTCTTACTGCAGATCGCGCAGCTCATTAGCGGAAGCGTGAACTGAAAGGTTAGGATCCTCTGATGCCCCAAGACTTAAGGGAAATAGACTAAAGATGCTTTGTTCACATAATGTTAGCGTGCATTCTCGTCCAGTCTTTAATTCTGCACAGGCCCCTCCGCCTCGGTGCACGGACGTTGTGGACTGTGTTGAGGGAGGTCTATCAGGTATGTGAGGTGTCCGTACAAAGAGTGCCATTTCCTCCATGGAAGGCTGGGCAGCAAGCAAGGCATGCGGTTGCAGAACAAGAGATGGTGGTCTCCTGGTCAAAGAAGTTCACTTCTGCTCTTGGGAACAGGGAACGAGTCGCTTAAACTGTCATTTTCACTGTTAGCTGCTAAATGGCTGGACTCCCCCAAGTTGACAGCTGGAGGAGTGACCTGGAGCTCCTGTGTGTGCTGAGTGGGCACAACTGCAAAGCAAAGGCAAGACAGGACTGCAGCCAGAAGCCGCAGACGCTTCTCAGCATTTTAACCATATTTGGCCTCAGTTTGTTCAGTGTAAAATGGGAATAGGGTTATCTAATCTCACAGACAGACTGAGAAATCCATTTATGTTTTTAAGTAAAGCCGTTCATAGTGTGATCGTTTATGGCTAACCCTCCAGATGGGCCCAAAAGGCAGTGAATAACACTCTGCATTCAGACAGTGGATACATGTGAGTTAAAGCACTGACTGTCAGGGTTAAAAAGAAGTAGTGTTGACTGCCTGTTCACTGACTGGGAGAGAGGCCTGTGCAAAATGCTAGATATGAGCCTGTGAGGGAGGTATCACAACATCTCCTCACAGCACTGAAGAAGGGAGATACGGCGGACATCAGTACAGGGGACATTTGACACGTAGCTGCAGTGTAATAGCTGGTAGTGGTCTCTGTCATCTGATGTACCTTCCTCCCAAAGTCATGGAGATATGCCTTAGAAAACCTACGGGCAATCTTTTAATTTGAGATTAACCTAGAGTTGTATTTAGCCATTGCTGGACCTGTTTTAAAGAAAAGGATCATTATCTGCTCCTTCAACAGAGTATCGAGCAGGTATAAGCACTCTCAAGCCCACAGTCACATACTGCAGTACTTAAATGAATGCAGCATTCAAATAAGGTAATAAGACATCCTAATGTGTCTTTATCTTTTTTCAGAGCCATGATAAAGTGGCCTAATTCTGTAAAGCTACCAGTTGAGATAAATGTAACTGCTTTATGCCTCTTGCTTTTTTTTGTTAGGTCTTACGGAATTTCCTAATAAAGAATGGGGGAAGAAGAGCCCCTCACCAAAAAGAAAAATTATTTTTTGGCCACTAAGCTGTTGGGGTTCCTTTTTTTTTCCTCTCTACAAGAGTTTTTGGGCTTCTAGTCACCGTCCTCCCTCCCCCTTTTTTAAGCTGATCTATTTTATTGATTTTCTGGCTAATTCAGAGCGCTAACCCTGGTGTCCTGCTGCTCAGGAGTCAGGGATCTGATGAACCCTCCAGGCAGAAGTGCTGCTCTACCCCCTTCAGACAGGGCAATCCAAGGTAGGTCAAACTTGGAGAAAGGATAGGGACTGAAATAAATCACTGTTATTAATGAAATCCATACTTGAAAGAGAAGGAGCATGGACTGTCCATGGAAAAGGGTGAGAAGGGTGTCTGCTTACTTTTTGTTTTTCAGTTAGGACACACTTGGTAGGAAGTCATTCCCTATGGATGATCCTAGAGAGAAATGGTGTCTTTTAATGCTGCTTTGGGAGTTGGCTTGCTGCTTCTTGATGGGTGTGGATGGTATAGGAGTTTTTATCTGTGGTTCTTTTTTGGACGAGAATATTTCCTTTTTCATCTTAGGAATGTTTTTCTTTAATTTGCTTTTTAATACTGCTATAAACGCATGGTGTTTTTAAAACTTAAAAATATTTCTGTGCATTTTCACTGTCTTTCCCGAGGACTGAGAACTGCTGTCAGATCCCAGCCCTCACTGGCAGGTCCCAGCAGCAAAACCCATGATTTATTAATAACACAGCTGCAGCTTCAGCACTGCCATTAAGGACTGGTAAACATGCTTTCATTTTGTAGGGACAAGATAGTGGCTTTTCACCTTTCCAATTAGGTAGCATGCCCTGGACTGTGTGTGCATTTAACTACAGGATTGCTTTCTTCCTGTTGTTTGTAAGTAGACTCCACAGTCTACACTGTGGGAAGAAAGGGAAGGAAGAGAAGAAAGGAAGGAGGAAGAGGTTTTTTTTTTTTTTTTTTTTGACTGCCTAAAGGATGATCT
>VZSV01000013.1:5460358-5504396 GCA_013398735.1 Nothocercus julius
TTTTTTTTTTTTTTTTTTTTTCATTATTTGTAGTCTGATAGTGCCTAGAAAGCCTCAGGTGAGCCTCAAAAGTCCCAGTATATTATTGAGTGTAGATGCAAGAGTAAGGAAACCTCTGCCTTAAAGAGCTGCTTCTGAGCTCAGCAGAAGTCGGGAGACAAAGCCAGGGTGATAACATGCATGTGAAGAGCGGTAGCGTGACTTGCCTGCAGCACGTTGGTGGCCAAATAGCAGTCACTCAAGTGGCAATCCCTCTCTTGGCCCCTACGGAGGTGTACGGTTGCTGTGCATCCTGCTTGAGGAGTTGTTGCTTGAAAACACACATCCCCTAGCTTCTCCCTGGGTACCTGCACGTGACGTCTGTTGTCCTGTGTGACGTGCTAGCTGAGTCCAGGGATACACTTGATCAGTCCATTGATACAGCAGACTGGCCAATCATGCCAGTGAGCCTTTCCGAAGTGGAAGCCTGCCTTTCTGGGCAACTGCAGATCTCGACACCTCTCAGACATCTTCTCAAGATTCTCTGGAATGGGTAATATTTTGTACAAGACCATATACAGTAATAAACAAAATATACATTTTGTTGTGATCCAGTCAGCCAGGCACCTCACTGCCAAAGCATTTGTGAGGAATATGAGGATGTCCAGCCAGCAAAGACCTGTCCCCGTATGTCCATTATATTGCATGAGCATTGGAGAGTATGGTCTGTGTGCAGAGATGTTGTAGCGCTTCTCACCGTCAGAGAAATAAAGCATCTCCGTGGCAATTGTCACTATTTCAGTTATCTTTGCCTATGTTCTTGCTGTGGAATGTTGTTTCCAAACCAAGTTAAAGCACAGCTTGGAGTTTAAACTCCCTTCTGTTCATATGAGCAAGCGTGAATTAAAAGAAGCATATGTCTCCTTGAAGACATTTAGGCGAATTTTAAAAATGGTGAGGAAAGATGTTTATTAGGCAGTGGAGCCATGCCACACTCCTTGTCTTGTCTGGTCAAAATTTAATACGTGCTATTCTTCTGTTACACCACTGTTCCCTTTTCTTTTGCCAGCTGACCTGCAGTCAGACAATTTATCTTTTTTTCCTGGTGCTACTTCTAGAATGTCTATTTTTGTCTGTGGTTGAGAAAGTGTGAAAAAGTTGAAGAAAATTGCCTCTACCCAAATTTTCAGTTCTTCTAGCTTTTTTCAGTCAAGTTAAACTTAATGATCAAGTATGCTGTTTATCAGTGAAAAAATCATTGTTATGCTAAGTTACGGTTTGGTCCCATCTAAAATTGACACATTTTTTTTCTGTGTTAAAAACAGGCCATCTTTGTAATGAGTTGATGCTTGAGTGCTGCCCAGTCATCCTTTAACTGCGCAGTGCCTCTTGACAGCGCGTGGTGAGACTCCATAAAGATTTTAAACATACTCTCTGTCGTATATGCATGAGTCTGCAGATACGTTTACTTTTCAGAATATGCAGAATCGGAATGTTACGTCTCTGTTATCGCAGCTCTTCTGGAGTTAATTTGCTGACTGCATGTAGTCTTTTCACGAGAGGAGCTGTACGGTTGTCATGTGCTTTGCACCCAGTGACTTTGCAACCTCTGAAAAGTCTCTCTGCAAAGGCAATAAAAATAATGCATTTTAAGTATTTTATATAAATAAGGTTAGACTTTCCTCTGCTTCCCTTATGTTGGTTCCATAGGAGTTTTCTCCTATACCTTCATGTTGACTTCCTTTTATCCCATGGAAGTTGTCTGTGTACCTTAGAGTGAAGATTTATTTCAGCATTGTCTATCATTTCTTGAGAAATGTCGTCAATGTTGTCATCAATGTTGACAGTCAAACAAGGAGCTAATGTAAAAAGAACTATTTTAGATCTTGAGTGCCAATGACAGGGAAAAATGGAAAACAGAAAAGAGGCTAAGTAATTGGGGGAGAAACTTTTATTTCCCTATTTTTCTCAAGTTATTTTTGAGGCAGTAAACATAGAAATAAAATAAATTGATATGAATTTGAAACTGTTGTTCCTTTGGCTAAATATCTTTGTCTTATTTGTGAAATTAATCTCAAGGCTGTTTGACAAATGGTTCACAATTTCATGAGCATCTCTTTTGGCATCTGCAATATCTGCTTGAATTCTTTTTCTTCTGAGCAATTTAATGTTGAGCACACTTCCCTGGATATTGTAAGGCAAATTATTAAACCATTCTCTATAGCCATCCTTCTCAACATTTGTTTGAAAGCACCTTGAGAGACTCAGAGCTCTTTGTGCATTGCAAATGTGTTCTTCAGTAGAACATTTTGTCTTTTTTTTCCACTAAAATAAATATCTCCTATTAAGTCTGTAGTGTTAAGACCCTTACGACATTTAGAGATTCCATCTCTTTGTAAGATTTCTATTTTTCTTCATTATTTTTTATCTTTTTATGTCAATTACTGGCAGTTCTTGTTCTCTAATTTTATGAATAAAATGATCATTTGTATTATGCCAGCGTTTAGTTTCTTGCAAATAATTGAAATCGTTAGAAGAGTAGCTAATGGGATTTCTTATCTTTTTGGACACTAAATCAAGCTAAAGTCACCTGAGAATTTTTTGCTTTCATTTCTCTTTTGACTTTCAAGAAGAAGGTGAATTTGTCTTCTACTTTTTCTTGAAACGGAAATGTGTGGGTGCGTATAAATATGCATGCACACTCACTATCATTGGTGGGTGGCTTGCAAGGTAGCTTTAGAAATAAGGAATTAATTTGTTCTGCAAAATTTCTGCTTTTTTTTTTTCTTTTTTTTTGTTTAGAAAACAGATCCAACAGCTGAGTTATTTCTAGTGTAATAGATTGGATACTTTTGTTTTTTGGAATATGTTTTTTTCTTTAGGTCATTGTGTTAGTGAAGTGTATTGGCAACAAATGAATATTGAAGCAATTGAACTCTCCATCAGAAATTTCATATTCCTGTTACTAGTATGGTTTGGTCCTTTTGAATTTTTTATACTTTTTCTCAAATAGTTCAGGTGTGTTTCATTTTCAGGATACAGGATCTTATTCTGATCTCTTTCTATAAAATAAGATTCTACTTAGGTTAAAGAAGTCATGTTTTCTTTTCGAGAGCTTGCATATTTGCAAGTGAACATACTCCAGATACAAAATCATGCAAAACTAAAAAAATTGTTTGAAGCTCTTTTTCTATACCTTGGAGGAAGTTACATTAAAAAAAAAGTTACGTTAAAAAAAAAAAAAAAAAACTATTAAAAGTCACTCCAGAGGCTTAAGTAAATCTTCTAAGTCTTTGCACATACGCTTAACTGTACAGGCATGTATAGTTCTGTAGATTGAGACAGTATGTATTGACAGAGGGAATACTTAATGGTGGTGAGTAGTCTACTTTTTTTGCTGAGATAAGTTAATAAGCAGATAGACTTGCATATATAAATTGAGTGCCAATATTGTGATGGTAGATGGAAAATACTTTTTAACTCTATCCGAACTGGAGTGCAGTATTTTTCCTTAATTTTGAGTGTCAAATGTGCTGTTGGTGTTTGAGCTCTTGCATAATAAAATATAAAGGCAAATACATAAAAGTCAACCCTGTTGAATAAGACGAACCACCACTTCTGGGTACCTGAATGAATATCGAGTTAGTGTTTTCCTTAGGTTTTATTTTCGTTTTTAGTATTTTTTGCATTTGAAAACCAATTTTTGAATTAGATGCTTTGGGGTGGCAGCGTTAGTGTCGCTGCCTGCGGACGGGAGCGTAGGATCCCAAAATACCCTGCCCTCCTACTGCCTGGGCCTGTTTTTAGCCTTACAGAGCCCAACCTTGCTGGAACTGAGAATTCCCTCTTTTTACGTAATGGTGGAATTGTCAGATGGGTTGCGTGAGGCCGTGCGCGTTCCCGTTCAGCACTTGCCCAGGGGCTGCTGAGGGGCAAGCCCGGGGGAGATGGAGCGGCGCCCTCCGCCGCGCGTTGCGCGGAGCGTTCGTTCCGGGCCGAGTTACCCTCACGGCTGCTGACGCGGCTCTCTCGGGCTATTCTTGCTGCCACCGTCCCAGGCAGGGCCTGCCCTGCGCTAGCCTTTCCTCTGCCGAGAAGCACGAGCTGGACGGTATGTAATATCTTCAGATACCTGACACCGATACCGAGCAGGGGATTGCCAGCGAGCTGGCATGCCCGTGTTTGCAAACACCCCCGCTCATTAGGGTGCCACCTGATCTTCAGAACCAGGTGCTAGTTTGTTGAAGCAAGATGATACAGAAAATAGCACTGTTTTTTCAGTTGCAGAGGTGTTTGTAGCACTAAGTGGGTTTGGGGGTTTTTTTTGTTTCTTTTTTTCTGTTTTTTTGGTGTGTGTGTGTTTTAACACCAGCAAATATTTGGAGAGTTAGTCCCTGAGAGCAAGCCAGAAACCAGAAAATCATTTTCCTCTTGAAGAACCAGTTGTTTAAATACCTAAAGCCACTCATGTCTTAGAAGTCCCATGCTTTTTTTTTCATAAAGCTGCATATGCAATCCGGAGAGATCACACGATTTCATCTGCATTTGTTAATTTTAGCTCATGTTCTTAAAGAAAACAAAGCTTGCATAATTGCACTATCCATATTTTTGTCAGTCATCGCCGCACTCTAATAACTTGTGAGTACCCTGGCCAATTCCAGGCACATTTGCTCGCAGCAGACATCTCAAAGGCGCATTAGAAAATTCTTGCTAGTTATGCAAACATCCATGCCTGTTTAAAAGGGAGAGACCCAAACTGTTGCCCAGTTAAGGAAAAGGCCACAGCACAAATTGAGCTCTTCGCTAATCTGGTCTGCCAGCCACATGCACATTCTGGCTGGCCGTTCAGGACATGCACAGCGTGAGCAAGTTATATTTACTGCCTGCCCGTTTCCCAGGCTATAGTTAGGAGACGTGGGAGGGGAAGGGTAGCTGGGGAGGGAGGAAACGGGGAGGAGGGGAATGGGCCACAGAAGGAATCTGGGAGTTTACGGAGATTTGGCAGATGGTGGGGGTAACTGGAAGTACCAGGGCTGCTGCCTTCCCCAAGTACCACGTGCTGCATGAAGAGGTCTTGGTGTATCTGGTGTGGTTTAAAAAGCTTCATGTGAACCCTCTGTTGGGAGGACGTGAGACAACTGGCACAAGGTGAAACAAGGGGTGTTCATCCTGGACATGAGGAAAAGCTTTGCACGATGAAGGCCCGTGGCGGGGCCAGATAGGAGGCCCTTCTAGATCCAACTGGATGAAGCCCTGAGCTTCAACCTGGTCTGAGCAGGTTGGACTGGAGACCTCCTGAGGTCCCTTCCAGTCTGAATTAGGCTCCACTTTGGCAAAATAATTTTCATGCAGAAAAGGATGCCATGAGCTTTTCGGATTCACTCTGGGAACCAGCTAAACTCAGTGCATGGACTAAATGCATGTGGATGTGTTAGTTGATTCTCAGCTTCAAATATAAAAGAAACCTTACAATTTTGCTTTTGATTATAATAAAATTCAAACCTCTGTTTTTTATGAAAGATAAAGGTAATTTTAGTAAGTAAAAACTGAGGGCAATGTTGTGAATCATTATGCATAGGCAATCCACAGCCTGGACCTGGATGAATTATTATTATTGCTACTACTAAAGCAATAGTAAAATACTGAAGAACATTGTGCATTAATAAAATATTCAAGAGAGAGCTGTAGCCATACAACTTGTAGACAGGAAGTGCTTTCTTAATATTTTAATATGCACAGTCACATGGTGTTATTTTTGCACGAGCTTTATTTTGCTTCTTTTAAAATTACAGTTCTTAGCTCATACATAGCTTTGTAATATACTCCAGGCCTTAGCCTTGTTTTGTGCTGTTGATTTTAGACAAAACCATTCATTGTTCTTCGTGGGAAAATCTGTTGATTAAAAAAAAAAAGAAAAAAGAAAAAAAAAGGAGTGGTGTGACATGGCTCATCATTAAGAGATATTTTTCTGTTGTTAATCCACTCTGGAGACCATTGCCCACATGGAAACAGAGCTTCCCATTGCTGCACGTGGGTTGGGAGACCTTGAAGCTTCAGCCGGGTGTGCGCTTCCTTTCTGTGTCCACTCCCTCACTGTAGTGGGACCTGCGGCACATCCCCAGCGTGTTCCCAGGTGCAGTTAGCAGCAGAAAAACTCCGTTTGTGCCAAAACATTCCCATACCTGTTTGGCATGCGGCCTGGGCATCAGGCTGGTTCCTATAGCGAGCTATAGGAGGCAGAGCTGGAGAAGTGAAAAGTCGGAAGTAGGCGCAGTCCTTCCAGGATGAGAGGAGTGCCGGTGTACCGGGAGTTTAATCCAATATCCGTCCATCTCCGCGTCCATAAGGAGGCAGCTCGTGGGAAGTGACTATTTAGTGAATGTGCACAACAAGCGAAGAGCAGTTAATGACGTGTCTGCTGATAACCTCCTCGTCATGGCTGAAAGAAGGTTCTGGGGACGAAGTTTTCAAGCCAATGGGTCAGCCTGCACGCTCGGTTTCAGGGCTCATATGTGGGAGTGGATTTTGCGAGTAGTTACTTTCCCTACTGCCTGCCCCATCCTTCCAACAGAATCTGTGCTGCTTCCACCAGGAGGAGTGAATGCCTATGGAGCCGCTCCCCAGACTTCTAAGAATTGGTGTGGTATGATGAACCAGACCTTGCTTCAGGGGCTTGGGAGATCAGTGCCTCCTAAAATTAAAGCACAGTGTTTGCTCTGAGATGGCCTCCTAGCGTAGCAGTTCCTGGCAAGACTCCTGAACGGGCCAGTTGATGCCTAGGTGCTTGTGTTTGTGGGCACTGACCTGCCAGGTTGGTATTTCATTTTGTGTACGGTTGGTTGGTCTGCTGTATGGTCGCTGTGCGTTATCATTTCAGTTGGACTTCATGTTTGATTTCTTAGTAAACAAGAAATCCAGGGTCACATTTAGCTGAGATGATAGAACAAATCTGACTTTCTGCTTTTGGGCTGATCAGTAGTTGGGCATCAGCCCAGTTGCACTCTGAAACGATTCTCATCAGGAGTTCATGGGAATGAAGAACGTTTATTAACAATTGCTGATGAAAAGTTACTTTCAGGGATTTTCCTCCAACCGTTGCAGGTCCAGAAAGTGAAGTCTGGTCTCACATTTTATTTCATTTTGGTAGACAGGACTGAATTAATCTGCTGACTGTTTTCAGTGGTCATTCCACTGCAGTTTCTTTTGGGTCATTTCATTTCAACAAGGCTTGGTCTGTTTACAGTGCTTTCTATAGAAGCGTGAAGGGGCCACAGAAGTCTTTCATAGTGAGTTCATTGCTAACCAACAGCTCAGAAAACTAATAAATGAGGCACAAATATGAGCAAGTTTGGAGATGCATGGAGAGAGAAGGCAAGTTTTCTATATGGTTGGATTATTTTGGAATGTTTTTGGAATAGCGATCTTTTGTGCATTGGGGGTTGCTTTGCAGAACCAGCCGTGTTGGTATATACTAGCTGTGTGTTTTCTGAAATAGCATTAGAGTGCTGCCTGCTGCCTCTCTTCAGACATAAGACACTCCAAAAAGCCCTGACAGTTGAGAGCTACTCTGATTCCTTGCTTCAGCATCACTTTCGTTTCCATAGATAGATACGAGTGGTGCTTGATTTTATTTTGCTCTTTTTGTTTCCATATTTGCTGTACCAACTATTTACATATAAATTAGATTAAGGTTAAATAGGGCTCAGTTAAAAATGTCTTAATCAGGAAATGCTTATCCACCAACGTAAAAGCATGCTTGTTGCCTGCACTAAACATGTTGTGATTTAACCTCGTAAGGCAATGGCCTTATTACCCAGTGAATGGGAGAGCCAAGCTGCCTTCTGTGTCCGAGGCAAATTGGGACTATTGCTGTTTCTGTTCATGCCAGCTCACAAAGTAACTTCTATGTTGTGTACTTAATTAAAGCAGACAGAATTAGCGATGCACAGACATCAGAAAGAAGGCATGATATAGTGAGAATGACTGCGTCTGTACTAGCAAGTTAAACAGCAACAAAAAATGTTCCTGGGCACTGAAACCTGTTTATCTGTATTGGTTTCTTGAACTCTTTTGGCTTTTGCCATCTAACCTTCTCCCTGGCACCAGGAACAGTTCTGGAGCTAGCAGGGGATAGGAGCTGTTCCCAGTAGTTAAAAAGTCTGTTTATATACGTTCCCATTGGCCTCAGCGCAGGAGAGCATGGACATGTTGAATTTAGCCCTGTATCGCTAGCTATTAAATCCTCAGAGAAAAAAATAGAAGAAGAATCAGCAGCATTTCAGTATCTGAAGAGTGTAACATTAGCTGTGGGACATGAGGAGCGTTCACTAGCGTTGGGAGTTTTGCAGGAGAGTGTGTTGGGGTGTACATACATGCCAGAGTATGCATGCATGTCAGAGTATGCTGCGATTCATTATTTCTTAGGGATCTTAATGAGTTAGTCTGGGCTACAGAAGTGTGTGTTCCTGTCTAGTTAAGAATTATAAAGCCCTTGTACCTGTAAATGGAAGGTTCAAGAAGCACTTTAAAAAAAATTCTATGTTTAGAAACTTATCTTCTACTAATAGTGTCAAAGCCAGTTTGACCAGTGCTGTAGGACCTCCGGGCACAGATCTTAAAAGTAATGGCTGTTTATGGGACGTGTCACTGAGGATCTTTGCATCCTACCTGTAGCTGGGGGGACGGACTCGCCCCCTGCAAATGCACCATTAGGTTTCCTTTTCTGGGGAAAAATGTATCAGTGCTTCTACATTTCGGTCAACAAGCACCGCTCATGGTGTCCGCTCCTTTAGCACACAAGCTCTTGAAGGCCACAGCCCCAGCCATTTTGTTGCATGACTGTCTCATACTCCTGCTTTCAGGTAGATCAGGAGCTCTGCTTTTGCTGTGATCCTTCAGATTTAGCCCCATGTACTGCTACTTAATTTACTCTCCCAAAATACCGTCTTGACTTCTTTCTTTTATGCCAAAGTGAGGTCACTTGAATTAGTTCTAAGTTGTTCTGGTGCAGTAAGGCAGGAAGCTAGAAGCCAGTGAACTGCCGTAGAGATGAACATACAAGAGAACACATGCAGAAAGTTGTTCCTTTACTGACACATGTATGCAGTTATTTTAATATAAAATGCTCTTTTTTTCTGAAAGAATGTTTAGATTTGTTTTTGATAATGTAATTCATAAAACATTTATGTTATAGTAACACCAGATAGCCTAACCAAGATATTCTGAGAGGTGATTCAGGCAGTCCGGATAATACTCAGAATATTAGAACAATAGAGGAGTGACCAACTAAACCAACCAAAATGCCATCAACTGTTTTCAAAGTCTTCTTTCTTCATAGATGACCTTAATGACAAATGAAAGGTAAGGGGCTCAGGCAGAGCTCTAGGCCATCAGCTCCTCCTAGCTTGAGTTCCCAGGAAACACCCAGTATTTCATTAGTTCTTGCTTAATTTATGGTGTAATATTTTGCCCCAAGGCATTAAACTGTCATCAAAAGCAATGTAACAATTAGTGTAACTTTTATTTTCCAGGGTCGTTGTACAAGGGAGAACTGCAAGTACCTTCACCCACCAACACATTTGAAAACGCAACTGGAAATCAATGGCAGGAACAATTTAATTCAACAAAAAACTGCAGCAGCAATGCTTGCCCAGCAAATGCAGTTCATGTTTCCAGGAACACCGCTACAGCCAGTGGTAAGTATGTTTCTCAGATGATGTTACTGCCAAGTGAAGTCGAGGTACGAGACTATACTGACCTGCAAAAGCTCCCTGAAGTATTATCAATAAAAATAATTGCTGTCTGTTATGTTCTGGAACTGCTGAGATACTAGAAATAAACTTACTTAAATTTGCATATGAAGATAGGAAGGAGTATAATTGTTGGTTGAATTGTTTTTATCCCAGCTTCATCCTTTTTTTCTCTTTCTTTCCTTTCAACATCTCTCTTTCTCTCTCTTTCTTATTCAGTTCATGCCACGTTTTGTCTAGCTTTGCAAGGGTCTATGAGGTTGAGTGGCTTTAAGTAATAGTTAATCCCAATATCGGAGCAGAGAGTCATGTCATTCCGGATAGTATTTTCTTACTGTCTTGAAATCTGAAATATCCCAGGATAAGACACCTGATAATGTGTCCACTTTACAAACTTGAGCATTTTATCTTGAGGTAGTGCATATGATATGTGGAACACTTCAAATCCACAAGGTGACATAAAGCCAGAGCCTTGCAGGAATGAACAGCATCTTTGGATGTACATAAAAAAGATCAGTTGCTCTGAGTTGCCTTTGCGGTTTATTCCCGGATGGTAACAGACTTTCAAAATATTGCTAGTCAAGTGACCTGAATTGAACTTTTCACACATTGCTGCTGCTGCTGTTTTCTCAATTCAAACTCCAAGTATAAGGCATTGAAGTGAGATATCTTTCTCTGACTAGAGGCATCTACAGTGTAGGCATCAGCTTTGGAGATGGCCTTCCTAGGTCCCTTTACAGTTTATCAAAAGAAATAAGCACTTTTAAATATTCTCCAATTAGTTTGTTTCAGATGTCTGCTTTAGGATTAGATGACTGGGTTTTAAAAGTGCCTTTTTCTTTTTATGGACTGTCAAAAGAGCCAAGTAGTGTCTGCATCTTGGATGAAGACAGCTGTGTATGGTCAGATGAATATAAACAATATCAACCCTGATTCCTTGCTTTCAGGTATTATTTTCCACCTGAAACATTTGGGCGTAAGGTGGAAAGTATGAGCAAAAAATGGATGTTATGAGTCCCTGACTTTCTGGTACATGTAGTTTTTTGGGGTGATGATGTCCTTGATGTCTCAGCTTCCAGTCCTCCTAGTGGGCACGTTAATCAGCTTTTAAGATGCATGTAAGATGTATCTTGTATATATATATATTGTAGTAATGTGTTTTCGTTGAGTTTTCCCACACACACAACATTTTCATGAAATATTACAGAGATTACACTGCAAATTTTAAGTATTAAAACCATCCTTTTTTTTTAAATCTGTCAATCCATCATTTGAACTTTACAATTTCATCTATGTAATGCTTTCTGTATTGATTGCCATGAAAGAAGTCAAGACTTTTATTTCTGTCTGTCTCCCATAAATTGCCAGATTAGGATGACTCAGCTTTGACCAAATGCATAAAAAATAGGGAAAAAAATCTCTGTAGAAGTCATTTGATATGTGTATTTATTCTTCGAATTGTATCTGATACAAAGTTGGCATCTATATTTTATATAACACATATTGTTCCAAAATAGTTGAACTGTTGAGTCATATAAATTTCATTACTATAATTTAAAGAATTTAGCTAGTACTTAAGATATAAACTGTGCTGCTTGGTATCAAGCAGTTTTGATCTCTGATAAAAACAGCTTTATTTGCTTTAAACTCTCCAGGGCAGATGGATTCCATTTCCATTTGGTTGAGTATCCTGGCTAATCTGCTGCCCTCAGCATCTTCTTGGTACTAACTCAGACTCATTTATAATTTAGGAATTTGTTCCTAAGACAGAAAGAAAACTAAACAGAAATAAACCCTTTAGCTCCTGTGCTTTATCGTACATGTTTTCTACATCACGTGCGTGGCTGGCTTCCATTTTCTAAGAGAGGCCATGCAGGCCACCTTGATGAGGAAGACATTCCTTCATCATTAAGCGTTCTTAAGTTTTTCTCTTCTCTTTTCTCTTCTCTTCTTAAGTTTTCTGCATGTGTGATTTATTTCTACCTGCCAGTTTATTTGGAAACTTGATTTCTGACAAAGCTAATCTGAGATTTGTCCTGTGTTTTCTGCATAATTTTTCCTCATTTATAGTTATAGCTTCCCTCTCTGGAGTAAACATCAGTTCTGCAGAAATAAAAAGCTTTTTGCTTCTGGCCGTAGTCTGACCATGGTGATGTTCTGTCTCCATCCCCAGCGGAATAGGTGGTAACAAGTCGGCTATTCTGATTTAGCAGAGCTAGGTTTTAGCGTCACACAAATGCTCCTTCTTCTAGTCGTGACTTCACTGACTTTCTTTAGAATTTTTACACGCCTGTCATTCCTTCTAGTCAATTTTTTTTTGTAAGATGAACTCTCTAGCTAAGCCTGAATAATTCCTTTCTAAATATTGGGTCCAGCCGAGATTATAATATTTATTCTGCTTGCCACCAATGGCAGCTGAACACACAAACATTTGCACAGGTGAGGTTTCTAGATGTGTGAGCCATCGTAACATATAATTGCATGAGGTGGCAAAATACAGCATGCAAACAGATGGAAGTCACATGCTGAAGAGCTCATTATATATGCTGTTATTAGAAATATGGCTTTAATATAGTTAATATTATTTCACCTATGAAATCTGATAGCTTGAAGAGCAGCATGTTATCCCAAGGAAACAGGTATTGAGAAAAACCAATAAAATCTATGTTATTTCTAGTTTTAGATGTGTAAATAAGCCTGCAGTGTAAGCTGGACCTCCATAGAGATTCAGGTTAGAGAATTGTCGGAATGTGTTACATGATTAAAAGAAGAGAATATGCTGTGTGTGTTTTGCCAGCTGTTTGAAATGTTTGAATAAGAAGATGAATTGGTGCCAAAAAGAACATGCAAAAGACAACTAATAAGCTCTTGGCTAAGTTTTTTCTAAAGGTAAGGCCATTTTTTTCATTTTGATCTGTGTTTTCATTTTGCAGCCCACATTTCCAGTGGGTCCCACAATAGGAACGAACACGGCTATTAGCTTTGCTCCTTACTTAACACCAGTAACACCCGGAGTTGGCTTAGTCCCCACCGAGATCCTACCCACGCCGCCTGTCATAGTTCCTGGAAGTCCACCGGTTTCAGTCCCCGGTTCAACTGCTACCCAGAAACTCCTCAGGACTGATAAACTGGAGGTACTGTAGGCACCACCGTGACTAGAAATGCGCTTCTCTGCTGGGCTGTGTAAAAGATGCTTGGGATAACTCTGTTTTATCAGCTGTGCTTAAATTTAACTGCTACAAATACTGAGGTCACAAATGGGCAGGATTCTACTCTTGCAGGCAGTGTTAATTAAGGCTTTTGTGTGTGTGTATTTTTAAGGTAGCGTGTTTGCTCAAATTTAATACACAGAAAGCAACATGAAGTTGCTTTGTTGAGAAAATTTGCCTCTTCATTATGAAGCTCTCCATGGCTTAGCTTTTAAACTTCAGATATACAGGCCTTTTCAGGTATGCTTTGATGAAACATCTAACAACCACATTTGTATTCCAGTGTGAATTCCACCATGATTTTTATGAATTAGTATCAATAGTAGGGGAATTTTATAGCCTTCCAGCCCTGAGCTGTACATGCAGATACTGAATGTTACCAGTGCTGGAACAGGCTGCATAGGCAAACCCTCAGCTATGCTCAGAGAGGGCCTCCCTGGAGGCCACACGTCTCTGTGGGGCCCAGCTCGGGACAGCCTCTCATCCGAGTGCATGAGAAGGCCAAATGACACTTGCAGAAACGAGTGTCCTTCCCAAAATCCCAAGCTCTCACGTCTAGAGCATGTTTCTTTTTGCAAAACTCTGTGTGTTCATTCTGTCCTCTTTTCTATTATTTTTAAGGAAGCTCTCCGTTTTGTTTGTAGACTATATTAAAATATGGTGAATCTGGTTCATACCTCCCCCGGGTACCAGCGAGAGGAACCTCTTCTCAGCCAGTGGAGTTGCATGAATATAAAGTACAGTCAGAAAGGGACTGAATATTTTGTGATCCCGAGCTAGTTTTACAGGGGCAGTTACTTCAGTGAGTATCCTTTATGGGTGTTATCTGAACAGGAGGGAGAAAAAAAAAGGCATTTGGGAAAGTTTCTGTTGCAAGTTAAGTTCATTTAGCAGTTATACTACAAAGCTGCCTGTGGAGCTAAATGTTTAAGGGTAAAACGGATACATTTTATTCTCCCTTCTCCCCAGAATAAGACAAAGGGTTAATTAAGCTGAATTCGCTGTGCTAGCTGGAGGAGGGGAAAGGTCTGCCTTTTTGGGGGTGTGGGCTCTCCCTCCCCTTTAACCTTAAGCTGTTGGGTCCTTCCTCTGCAATGAACGCTGTTTTGCACTTAGGTGTGCAGGGAGTTCCAGAGAGGCAACTGTGCGCGTGGAGAGACTGATTGCCGCTTTGCACATCCTGCAGACAGCACAATGATTGACACAAACGACAACACCGTAACCGTGTGTATGGATTACATAAAAGGTCGTTGCATGAGGGAGAAATGCAAGTATTTTCACCCTCCTGCACATTTGCAGGCCAAAATCAAAGCGGCGCAACACCAAGCCAACCAGGCTGCGGTGGCAGCCCAGGCAGCTGCGGCAGCTGCGACTGTGATGGTAAGTGCTGGAATATATGGCTGCTTTTTTTTGACAAAAGCTCTTTGATGGCTATTTTGCTTCAATTTAATGCTGTTTGCTTATACTTTATTTTCTCTTTTGCCTTTTATTTTTGGTAAAAGTTAAGAAATTATAAAATTACTACTGCTTTTTTGGGGAGGAAATGCTTTTTTCCCCTTTATTATTTTAATGCTGTGTTTCTATCTGAGACAATGAAGCAAATGACGCTCTATACCACTTATGTTCTCTGCCTTGATTACATGTTAAATTTGCCCCTAGTTTTTCTGAACAGAAAATGAAACTGTAAGGATGCAATGTCCCCTGGAAAATCGGGGCATATATGCTGCTCCAGCTTTTTGGTGTGAATATAAATGTGGAAATTTGGAAGAAAAAGAGGAAGGCAAAGAGAGGGTTATTTGCCTCAAAGATGGGCCACAGAAAAGAAATCTATATTGGGATTCAAGCCTCCTCACTTGAGATGCCAAACTTAAGGATATATGAGGCTAACCTAGCCACCCTCATCCACCCTTAGTTAGTGGAGAAAAACAAGCACACTGAGGTAGCTGTTCATCCGATCTATCATTAGTGCTTGTCTGAGGAGGAGAAAGGACTGCCCTCTGGAGATACACATCTTGACCCATTGACTAGAAAGTGTTGGCTGTATCTTTCTGAACCTTGGTTAGGACAGAGGAGTCAAATGCCCTCCTAGACTTTTTGCTTAACTCTCCCACTGTCATAGACTAGTTGCTTGAAATGGGGTTACAATTTTGCTTTTGGAAAAAAATGAGTTAAAAGGTAGAAAACCAAAATGTGAGTTTTTAAGGAAAAGCAGATTAAGTACAGTAAGATGAAAAGAAACTGAGGGTGTTTTTAATTTCAGAACTTTCAAACTGGTGCTGAAAACAGTGTAGAGCAGTTGCTCCATCCATTTACCAGTACTGGATATCTGGTATTTTTGCTAGCAGCAAAGTTGATAAATTTAAATAGATATGGTGGTACAGATAAATAAATAAAGCATGCAGGATTCGACTTGGGAGACAAAATCGTTGCCAGCAAATCAAAGAATCATTGTGCTCATTGCTGGCACTGGGCGAATAGTTAAGCAGATGTGGTTTGTGGACTTGTGGGCAGTGCATACAATAGTTACAGACAATGGAGTTATTCTCCGAGTAAGAAGCCTAGCAGAAACACAATGCAGTACAGTATATAACTACCCTGAGCTATTGTATTTAGCAGATTAGGAAAGACCAGACATTTTGAGGGACAAAGGGTAAGTTATGCAAGAAGATATACCTCCAGACAGAAGAAAAATTCTTCAATGTTAATACTTTTTATGGTATCCCAAATCTCTATTTAGAACTAGATAATTTTTAGTTAAACTTCCCTGTGCTTGCAGAAATAGAATACCATCTGGAAATTAAAGCAAAGGAGATTTTTTTTTATTCTAGTTAACTTCTGTTATATATTTTTGTTGCCCATTTAGAGAACAAAGTATTTCTAGACAATATACTGAAGAAGAAGGGAGAGAGTTAAGGAGTTTTTTTTTTTTGAAATCAGTAATAGCTGGATTTATGTCCTATGATTTAAATGAGCCATAACTGAAATCTGTTGGTCTCAAATGAACACGATGAAGCATCTCTAGAAAGACAGAATTGAAATGTTAGCATTCAAATATGGTCAGGAATAACCAGATTACTTATTTGGATGTTGAGAGCAAAAGTAAGGGAGAAATAAGAATCCTTATCTGTGGAGCTTGTTTGCAGGTTGCTCCCGGTTTGAAATTGTTTCCAAGAGCAGTTGTAGCTTGGCACTCTGCCATTGCAGGGACAGGTATATTGAGAGACCAAAGTATGTACGACTTAGATAATCAAGGGCGTTATGAAATATTCTTGTCAGGGTATAGAATTGTATTTATGCTTCACTATGTATAGATGTTCATCTCTCTCCATGGACCCGTGAATATTTGCAGTTAAATGCATTATCGTACATCTCCATCAGTGTTCTGGCCATGTCTGCGCAGCCTCAGGGTCAGATTTAGGCTGCCTTCAAATCAGGGCCCTGCAGGGGAGAGCCCAGGGGCTGTCTGCCTTGCCTGGGCTGTTTGTCAAGTGATGCCACCGAAAGAGCAGATGGAAGTCACAAGACCGGCGCCGGGTGCCAGGGCCTGTTCACAGGGCAGATGGGTGCACTGTGGCTTGCTGGCAAAGACGCAGGAGGTTTTCCTTCCTGGGTGAGCAGGCTGGCCCGTTCTGGTCCGCAGGGTGAGTGTTCTGGCTAGGGAATCATTAGAGCAGTGGAGCTTGTAAGACCTTTGGAGGTCAATGAATTCTCTACTCTGAGACCTTGCAGAAAATGTCCTGCCTGTAGTTCTGTAATTTAAGCTTAGGAATTTTTACTCAGATGCCTTAGCTGACCTTATCATTTGAAGTAAGAAGCAAGGGGAATGGCGATCTGTGAAAGAGGCTATAGACCATGTACAGCTTAAATGTGAAGCAAGGGGAATGACAATCTCTGATAGAGGCTATAGACCATGTACAGCTTAAATGTGAAGGGCATTAGAAGATGATGTCATCCATCAGCATACTTAAGGATCTCCAAATGCTCACACAGCAGAGAATGTGCAAAGTCACTGAGGAATATATAGCCTAAATTAAAATGTGAATTCATAGGCTGGTTTGCAGGAGAGTTGAGGTGGGAAGGGACCTCTGGAGATTGTCTAGTCCAACTCCCCCCTACTCAAAACAGGGTCAGCCAGGTCAGCAGGTTGTCCAGGACTGTGTCCACTTGGGTTTGGGGTATGACCAAGGACGAAGGCTCTACAGCCTTCTTGGGCAATAGTCTGTTAGAGCATTTTATCATCACCTTCACAGGTGGTGAAGTATTTTCAAACATTTAAATGGAATCTCTTGTATTCCAATTTATGTCCATTGCCTCTTGATCTGTCACTGGATGTCACTGAGAAGTGTCTGGCTCTGCCTTCTTTACCCATCAGATATTTATGCACATCGCTCAGATCCCCCCAAGCCCGCTTTTGCCCAGGCTGATGAACCCCCAGCTTCCTTAGCCTCTCCTTGCTTGTTGGATCCCACAGTTGCTTAATTGCCTCCATGGCCCTTTGCTTCAGTAGGTCCATGTCTCTCTTTTACTGTGGAGCCAAGAACTGGACCCAGCACTCCAGGTGTGGCCTCACCAGAAGAATCACCTCCCTCAGCCTTGCTGGCAGTGCTGTTCCTGATACAGTACAGGTTGGCCTTCTTTGCCTCAGCACTGTATTGCTGGCTCATGTTCGAATTCTTGTCCATGAGGATCCTCACATCCTTTTCTGCACAGCTGCTTTCCAGTTGATCAACACTCTGTACTGGTGCGTGGGGTTATTCCTCCCCAGGTGCAGGACTTTGCATTTCCTTTTGCTGAACTTCATGAGGGTCTTCTCTGCCCACTTCTGCAGCCTGTTAAGAACACACAGGATGGTGGCACAACCCTCAGGTGTATCAGTCACGCCTCCCAGTTTTGTATCATCTGTAAACTTTCTGAGGGTGCACTCAGTCCTATCATCCAAGTGATTAATGAAAAGGTTAAGCAGTGTTGGACCCAATATCAACCTCTGGGGTACATTCGTAGTGTCTAGCCTCCAGCTGGACATCACGTTGCTGATCATAACCCTCTGAGCCTGGCAGTTCAGCCAGTTTTCAGTCTACCTTACTGTAAATTTATTCAGGTCACATCAGCAGCTTGTCTGTGAGGACTTTATGGGAGACACTGTCAGGAGGCTTACTAATGTGGAGTTAAACAGCATTCACTGCTTTCCCCTCATCTACTCGGACAGCCATTCCATCATAGAAAGTATCGGAAAGATTAAGCACCATTTTCCCTTTGTAAATCCATGTTGACTACTCCCAGTCTTTCCAGACTTGCCAGTCCCTTCTTGTTCTTCATGTTTCTAGAAATGGTACCCAGGATTAATTACTTCATCCCTCTCCCAGAGATCAAGGTGAGGCTGACTGAGGTATACTTCTCCAGATCTTCCTTCTTGCCCTTCTTGAAGACAGAGGTGACGTTTGCTGTCGTCCAGTATTCAGGAACGCCTTGTTGTCACCATGACCTTTCAAGGATTGTCTAGCTCAACCCCGAGACCATGTCTGCTTGGGTTTTAAATGTGACCGAGGATGGAGACTCTACAACTTTACATGAGGTGTTTCTTGCTGTATATTGCATCTCCATCTTGGACCCAGATGCATCCATAAGAACCACATAATAGCAGATCTTCTAGATCAAGGTATATAATCCAGAAGTGTGTTAACGGAGAGGCAGTGAGAATGGTGAGAGTCCTTGTGGAACACAGGTGGAGCAAAGCAGGATATGGAATAGGCAAAACAAGCGTTGGCTTTAGGTATTCTTGTGACCATCAGCATTTTGAAGACATTTTGAGCCTTGTTCTCCCCTTTTTTGTTTTTCTTCCCAATTTCCACATTTTGATGTTAATACAAGACATAATCCCACATGTTCTAAAAACGCTAAATGTCGATCATCTGTTTTTAAAAAAAAAAAAGCAAAAATTCTGATTTATAAATAAACCTTCCTTTCCTCTCTAAACTTTTAAAGCATTCTTTACACTAAAGTTTGAAAGTAATACTTAATGTGAAAAGATTTTTTTTTACAGAATGCTGTCATACCAGCCATAAGTTTTATCTTATTATGGAAATATGCATAAATGTTGTTTTACTATGCCTAAATATTTTCTTTAAACCTTTTTAATGATGCTGGGCTAGTATCAGAAGTCATACTTAACTGTTCACTTATGCAGTGGGAGCAGTGTTTTCTGTTAGTGTATGCTCCTGAAACTAGTAGTAGAGGTTGTAATGAAGGTTAGAAAATATGTTCTAAATTCTGAAGGGCTTATTTTTTTTCATCTCAATGTAATGTGGTAAGTTACAAGGAAAAAATCTACAAAAATGCCCCCCTGTCTGAACAAATAAAGAATTAATGATAAGTTAGTGTAACTCAACCTATTAATCTGCTTTGTACTAGAAAAAGAGACGGTCTTTTGCTTTGAACCCCAAAGCTATTTAATTATGCCCTGTTATGAACAGAGACCCTTACCTTGCAAACCCGTGTATTAGTACCCTTTGTAACACACTACAACGTTCACTAGCGCTTTTTATTTAAAAATTTAGTCTTCAAAATTGATTTTATGCTTTTTAATTTGACTTAACAACTAACTTATCAGAAGTTCTCGTAGGAGTACCCTTAAAACTTTCTGCCTCTCTGTGAAGTGTTGATAAAGTGCTTAATAGTGTCTGCAAGCTGCTATTTTACTCAACTTTCCTGAATTTCAAACATCTATATTTTACTCTCTTATATGCTTTTTAACTAAGGTATAGTAGATGCATTTTTGCTTCAGTACTAATTCGGAGTGTAATACCCATTTCTTTAGAAGACATTTTTGTTGTTGTGCATGCCTAGTGTTTTGTATGTTGTATATTGCATTCAGAATATTTTTTTCCTTCTCACCTATCCACAATGCAATGCCGTTCCCATGATGCACCTCTGCTTGCTGTTTACCTGTATGTTAATTCGCTTGAATCCCATTGGCCCACTGCCATCATGTGCTCGCTGCCTGTTATTAAAAGACTCAGTCGACTGCCAAAGCAATGAAGCGACCTCTCGAAGCAACTGTAGACCTGGTACTTTGACCTTTCACCTTTTGCTTTGCATGTAGCGCTTTATTTATTTTTAATTCTTCTTTTTTTTTTTTTCTTTTTTTTTTCGGAGAAGCAACTAATGAAACTCGTATTGCTTTCGTTTGAACATCAACCGGAAATGATTTCACCTCTCGTTAATTTACGGGGAAATTAAAAATAAAGACATAAATCAATAAAAGAAAAAGAATAAAAACAAAAGCAAACTCCACCATGAACGCCGTACTGTAGTTCTCCATCTCATTTTCATACGTAATGAGCGCAGGCGATTTAGTTTGGTTCCTAACATGGTTTCATTTTTTTTAAATATCTTGCCATTAAAAAAAAAAAAAAAAAAAACTTGAACCGAGATAAAACTGCTTCTGTAATTGAAAATGCTTAACATAGTCCATTAATGTATACAATAATAGGCAATGGTATTTAAATTTAAAAGATACTTGGCAATGAAACACAAGTGGTTTTTTCTCCCTATGATACTCAAAAACCTCTTTAAAAGAAATGCCATTTTTGTTGCTTTAAAGGCCTTTCTTTTCAGTAGTTGTGCTGCTTTTTTTAGGTTAATAGTACCATGCTTTTGCTATCAATAACAATATTTCACTCATTTTACATTGCTATGCTTTGAGTTAATATGCATGGCAAGGCATCTTTAGCTGCTTTAAAAAATAATAAGTTTTTGTATTTATATGTTTGTTGTAGACAATGCCTAAGAAATGACGTGATTTTAACTAACTTCCTTATTTACAGGCCTTTCCTCCTGGTGTTCTTCACCCTTTACCAAAGAGACAAGCACTCGAGAAAAGCAATGGTGCCAGTGCCGTTTTCAATCCCAGTGTCTTGCACTATCAACAGGCTCTTGCCAATGCTCAGTTGCAGCAACATGCAGCCTTTATCCCAACAGGTATGTGGCAGTCCCGGTGAACGAGTTTTGTATGCTCTGGGTGGCCTCTCTGGGAGGCCGTTTCTGTTGCGCTTGAAAGGGTGTTTTATGATGTTCCCTGTGCCTTCGGAGATGAAGTCTGCACATGCATTTACAAGCTATTCTAATCCGTCTGCAGAGTACCAGAACTCAAGCGGTAATTTCAGCATGCCGTTAGATGGCCTTTCATATTTGCAGTCCAGTTAATCATTGTCCACAGCCTGCTCTTTCTTCCTACGTTAAAATGGTTGCGTTTTGACTTTATCTGCCAGAGCTTTCCTAGGAAACGAGAAGGCAAAACATTGCTAGCAAAATAGCGGGAAAGGCATTACGCCTCCAGGATGCAATGGGAGTTGTGCAGGCTGTGCCCACCCTCTGGATGTAGGCTGTTTCTGCTCCCTCTGTTGTCGTTTTGCAGCCCAGGGGTTGCCCTTGCTGCGCACGAGCCGAGCCAGACCTGGAGCAGGAGCAGTAACTGTGCAGCCTCTGCCTGCACGGCAGCTCGGTGGAAAGAAACTGCTCCCTACATCTGCATTAAAGGGTTTTCAGGCATCAGATGATTGGTTTTCGTGGTTTTCATTTTGCAATGAAACCAGGACTTTGCCTACTGTTTATGGCTCATAGTTGGGGTTTTAGTTCTTTTTGTAGGTGATCTGAAAACAGGAGAATGTAATTTGTATTTCATTGCTCAGTCTGTAACGTTAGACCGATCAAAGATCCACTGCAGCTTGAGCTACATGATGGCGGGTGCCAGGACTTCTTTTTAACGCTGTGAAAGAAAGAGGGTACTAGATATCTGCATTCCCAATAACAATATAATTCTTTAAATTATGTCAGTCACCCCCACTCCAGACAGGTGAATATCCTGTGTAATTGGCTAATGAATTACATGATTCGATTTTAATTAACAAATCACATATTTTTGTTTCAGGTAGTTATCAACTGCGAACTGACAGAATTCTTTAAAATTATGTGTGTTCAAATGCCTTTGCTGACATTTCAACATTTTATTTTAGCATGTAGAAATAATGCCAGTTAAATAAGGGATGAAATGTAACATGCAATGATTTCCCGATATATCAGCAATCCATATGCTTTTAAAGATTAGAAACAAACACGGATGGCATTGATTTCATGAAATTTTGGTGCAAGACCTCAGTAATAACCTTGGAACCTTCCTCTGTATTTATTATAATGAATTACAGAACACAGTATTTTTAGCACATTTGTGCACCAGAATATTTGTGGCAGAAAATGTGCTGACACTTGCGGGAGTGTTTGAGAAAAAATCATGAGCCTGCCTATCTGGAAATGAATGAGATACTGCCCTGTGCTTACAAACATACAGAAATTTTCACAAATTCGTTTTGCATTCTCACCCTCAGAATTTGCAGTAAGATGTGCATTATTGCTTCTCTTAAGCACTTCCTTTCAGGGCTTGTTACTACTACTGTATACAACTAAACTACCATAGAATGTAGAAAATACTGTGGAAAATAGAGTAGTCTGTAAATGTTTTTTTCAGTGAAATAGCATTTAGATACCTTTGGAGTGCTCATGCTTCCTTGAGTAGCTCACTCTTTATGCTGTTTATTGCTCTTTCCAACTGATGGGTCAGAATTATAGTTTCAGTTTATAAATTTCTGATGGTAGAAACGGTGGTTCTTGGAGCCAAATCTTAAGGGCGAGATTGTTGTCAATTTTTTTTTTTTTAAAGAAGACATATAGGGATAACACAGCAGGTGAAATTTAGACCCACAGTGGAAGGCCTCATTAACAATACTGAATCTGCAGCTCTCTGTGAGTGCTATCAGCTGCTATAAGGGATGTTGAAGAGAGGAGCGGGCTACGCGAGGAGGTTAGAAAGGGGCAGCCGTTCTATAAGAATGGGTATAATGAGCTTTTCATTAAAGATGGTGCATCTGCAGTTCCCATATTTCTTGGGAATGCCAAAGAAGAGTCACCTCTTTGGATTTGCTGTGTGTGAGGACTGTCATGTGATCCAATTCTAGGGAGCCATGCATGACATTATCTGTTGGATTTTAAACTGTGTAATATCTTCTGAACTGGTATAATTTTAAAATGTGTTGCTTGTGTGTGCGTGTTAAAAAAGTTTATTTTTAAGACAAGTTTTGCTGCTGGAATATATATAAAACTGAATTGTTTTATATAACTTCTCTGCTTTCTTAACCACTTGCTCCTTTAATAGAAAAGTGTGGGGCTTGATTTAGCATGGCTTACTTCCAAATTTTTGTACTTTATTTGTTTGCATCAGTACAATTGCATTGTCACCTCTTCTTATTGTTTGGTGAATGATCTTAAAAGCAACAAATCTTTTTTTCCTCCTTCCAGTGCTGTTTGTCACACATTTTATAACCACTAGACTAGGCACCTGGTGTGTTCTCTGGGGTTTATTCTTTGGGAAGGTCATTCACAGTTGCTTTGCTACTGTGATGGTTGGATAAAAGGCTGCTGTAATAACCAAGCAGGAATACAGAAGGCATATTTGGCTTTACAGCAAATATGTCCGTGTGTGGTGCTGCCCTCTTTATTTGTCCAGCCTTCACAGTATACGGAACATCTGCTGTTCTCTTTCTCGTTTGGCCTTTCAGAAAAGTTGAGGGTTGACTAGGCACCAAAACTGAACTGCATGGCAGGTAAACAGGCTTCCCTGAGCATTGCTGGAGACTCAAGGGATGTTACGGACCACATTCTTACCTTTTTAGCTTTGAGAATCGTCACAGCAGCATTTTTATTGGATTGGTCAGAAACACATCTCCACTTGAGTACAGTGTGCTGTTGAGGATGTGCACATTAAACATGAATCTGAAAAAAAAACAAAAAAACAAAAAAAACACAGAATATTGATGGATAACTCCATTTTGCTTTCTTTCTCCGCTGCAGATCTAAAAAGTTCATCAACATTGCTCTGTGCAACGTTAACCTGTTTGAATTATATAATGGGTTCTAAATGTCCCCAAATAGTGTGATATTTACTCAAAGAAATTTTTGTAAACACAAAACTGTTGCTGCAAATACATTAAATGAAAGGGCTTATGAAATGCCTTGTATGTATGCAGAAAAATGCAAAAAGTTGTATGGCATACTCAAGTAGGATTTTAGTATGAAACTGGGCGTTAAAGCAAAACTATGAATGACCTTCAGGTTTCGTTTAACTAACTAACTTATCTGTGGTTATGCTTGAATCTCACTTTGAATGTTAACTCTAAACAGCTAACCTGTTTCTTCCCTTTATCCACTTTTTTCACCTATCATTGCATGACATGCAGGGTCAGTTTTGTGCATGACACCCGCTACCAGTATTGGTAGGTTCCAAATTTCTTTATTTTATACTGTATATAATGTATATTCACTTGTTTCAAAAATTTTAGGTGAGACTTAGACAATGACTAGATTTAAAGGTTCACTTGTCCTTCTGGCTGACGTTGTATCGTTTTTAGATTTGTAGACAGTTTAGATGTGGTATCACCTGCTATAACAACTACACTGCAAAAGCATAATATCATGAATCCAGTCCGCTTTTCAGTTTTCAAAGTTTTGTTTCTCTTTATATTTTATATTGTCTAGTACTATAAAATCATAAAATATTGGAAAAGCCAGCAAATTTCATCAGTGTTTTAAAGTTTCATAGTGGTGTGCCTGTTTCTCCTTTTTGCTGTGTGTTAGAAAGTTTTATCAGCGTTTCCCAGAAATACAAACTTCCGTCTCCAGAGACCTGTGATCTGAACCTCACTCCTCCTTGAAGCACATTTGCCACTCAGAACAAATATTTTTGGCAGTGCAAAATTGAAGTCTAGCGCAAACAGAGTCTAAATCAGAAAAGAAATCATTGCTCTGTTCTGTAGCCCTATCCCAATGGCTTTTTATTGGACAACTCAGGAAAGCAGTTGAAATATCAGGCCTTTGAAAGTCAAATTAATACCCTGTCATGAAAATGCTGATGAAAATTCCCTCTTAAAATGAACAAAAGCAGGACTTCTCACAAACTCTGCCTTGCTTTATTAGATGAAACAAATTAGTGTTCAGATCAGGAGAATGACCATCATGCCACTCCTGATTTTTTGCCTCGGACCAGATGGCCATTAAACTCTGATGAAGTCTAGCAGTTAGGGGGTGCTGCTAGATAAAATGCAAAAATTGGATTGAAAAAGAAGACAGCAAATATCTGGTTTACTTCATAATGAAGGTAAATGAATATAATTCATTTTTAGTTGTGTTTCAAAATTGATAAAGAGTTATCATTTTCCTTCCCCAGATGAAATATTTTGCTTGTGCAATTCTGTTCTGCAGTAGTTGTAACCCAGGTACTGGCGGGGGGAATAAAAAAGCTTTCCAGGTAACAGGCAAATTTGGTAGAGCCCTACTTTGCCCAACTAGCCTGGTCCACCCCTGCGTTTTCAATGCATTTGGCTCTCCTTTTTTTTTTTCTGGGAATCGCTGATTGTGTTGACAAACTTCCTTTAATTGTACTTGTAATAAGCTATTTTCCCTTTTTTTTTTTTTTTTCTTTCTTTGTTTACCTCTCTGCCACGCTTTTCTCGCTTTGCACTGTCGATCGCATGCCATCTGCTGGTTTAACCCATGATGGCTTGCCGCTCTGATAACTCACCATGCCACAAAAAAAAAAAAATTTAATTACAAAAAAATTACAAAAAAAAAAAAACACCACTTCTCTTACCATAATGCTGCACCCTCCTGTTCATTGCTTCCATGGTTCCCCTCCTGAAAGTACCCATGATGCACAACGCTACGGCCGCCACTGTCTCTGCAGCAACAACTCCTGCAACAAGTGTTCCCTTCGCCGCAACAGCCACAGCCAATCAGGTTTGCTCCTTTTAAAGCTTTCTTTCACGGATCCCCAACTCTAAATGAGTGCTGAGATTTATTTGGTTGGTTGGTTGGTTGGTTTTCTTTTTTTTTTTTACCCCTCCTCCTCCTCAAAAAAAAAAAAAAAAAAAAAAATTCTCCTGGAGATTTTTTTTTCGTGTTTACCCATCAATTTTTTTTTTTTTTTTTTTTTTCTAAAGTCGTTTATAGCAAGTGTTTGTGGGACAGGTTGCACTTATTTAGAGTTAACATTTATTGCCAATAATGGTGTAGCTGTGTTTTGTGTTGCGATGTTTGTACCTAATTCCCGTGTAATTAACCCAGCTGGAGGCAGAGTCACTGTAGTACCGGACTACTCGCGGTAGCCTTTTATTAACTCCTGTGTTCGAAGGGAAGAGATCGGGACAGGTTTCTGGTGTTCAGGTGTGCCAATGTAGTCTTCTCCATGCAGCGCTGCGGAAGGGACTAATTTGTAAGCGTGGAAGCTGTCTGAAATAACAAACGGGATGAGGCAGCTGGAAAGGAAAACGCAAGAAACAAAACCGAGTGTTTTCTGTAAGTGCTGGTTCAGAGCACTCTAGGTATTTATGACTCGGTCTGCTTTATGTTCAAAGGAGTATCTTCAGCCTGGAAGCTGATTTCCCTAGGGATGGACATGGTTGCAAAGAATCCCTAGAATTCTTGGCAGAGACAGAGCAGGAAAGAAAATACTTCCTGCCTTTTTTGGGGGGTGGTGTGGTAGTTTTCACTGTGTTGGGGTTTCCCCCTCCTCCTCTAGGATCTGAGTCATGCGGGCGGTGTCTGCTGCAGCTCTTAGTGTGCTCTCTTTAACTGTCCGTCCCCCAAGTACTTTAAATATCCCATAAAAAAAATAGAAGTTTCCATAACGGTTAATCTATAATAACCTAGGGAAAATATACTACCTCTGAAATACACCTTGCTTTCTTAAAGAAACACAAACTGGTCCATTCACCTCACGTTTTACTTTGAAGGGCTGTTGGCCAACAAGTGGCATGAGTGCTTTTAGCTTTTTGATCCAAAGAGGGCCCTTTTGTGCATTCCGAGAAGCAATGTTTTAGTGAAAAAAATGCTTGGGACAGGAAGAGAAGCGTACCAGGCAAACGATCCATTTGACTGTCCTCCTCTTCTGTGTCTCAGGGAAAGGGAAGGCAGCGAGTTAGCACCTTGGTCGCGTGGGCTGAAGGGCCTTAGTAGTGAGCACAGAAGAACAGTTTCCAGAGCAGAAAATGCTCTGGGAGCACGGTGTGGGTTTGCGGCTCTGAAGTAGTGGCACCCGGACTTGAAAACGACACAGGAATATGAGGAAAATGGGGCTGTTTCGAGAGTGCGTCAGCTGGGGACCCTCCCAGTGCACTCCATTTCTGCCCTTAACACTACCCAGTCCCAGAGAGAATTTTTGCATGAGAAGCAAAGGTGGCTGAATTAAGATAAATATTTATACACCTACAAAAGTATCAGTAAGCATTTTTTTTTTTAACAGGAGTTTCTTTCACACGAGTAACTTTTTCTGATGGGGGAGACAGGGGTGTGCTGTAATGCTCTCAGTGCAGATTTTGTTTGTAGTAGAGCATTATAGCATTTTGTGAGCACTTAAAGCAAGAGTTATGACTCCGTGTGTTTAAGTATATATATTTAGTTGTATGTATGTGTGTATGCATGTGTGTATATACACATATGTGCATATAATTCACTGCTGAAATTAGAAGATCGTTTAACATCAGGATGGGTTTCCTCTTGTTTAATTTCAGCCAGGTAGAAGTTAGACACCCAGTCCCTGTGCTGTTCCAGCAGTCTGTGTCAGGGCACGGTGAATTGCCCTCTGGAGGCCCTGTCTCTTTCTGCTGAGTGTGGAAGGAGCTTGGATGACTAATTCAGATTTTAAAAAAAAAAAAAAAAACAAGCTCCGCACCACTGCGGTTAGGGGAGATGAGTCCCACCCCAGCAGTTTTTCGTGTTGGTTGCTGTAGTGTGTACCATTGTTGCTTCTTTTTTTTTTTTTTTAGTCATTTCTGTCCTTATTTTACTCACTGTAAACCTTTAGAAGCTACTGTAAGAACCTGTATATGCCGAAGTACTAGCACTTCTTTATAAGAGGCAAAGCTCCAGCTTTATTGTTTATTTACAACTTTCTAAGAGCTGGAGACCAGTCTACACTGGGAAGGGCCCAGTAGTTACCTTCAATGTTTCTCTAGCCCCAGAAAAACAGAACAAGCAGGGAATTAGCTTGAGTTCAGCTGTTAATGACCTAGTTCATGGTCATAGAGTCCTTTGCTGTTGCCGTCTTTTATGAATTTAAACTCTCCTGAATCTACCAGAAAATAATTTGCTTATTACTGTCTGGATACAATTTCCTTTCCTGATTTGTGCTACAGTGGGGCCTCTTTACTGATTTGTGGGATATGGTGTCCTCTTTTCCATTTTTACTGCACTTTTCTTACCGGCCTGCAGCCTTCAGGCCATCCTGTTTGTGCATCGTGCCAGGCACAAAAAGGAAGTCATAGCAGTGCTTAATCATTTGGCTCAATAACATTTGGCTTAATATTCTGGCTTTCTCTTGAGGAAAGACTGCTGAATTTCCTGGACGGAGTCCCATGTTTCAGGTGTCCTAAAAGCACTGGTGGGAGAAGAAACCAACATCCCCAAAGCCATGGAGTATCAGCTAACAGCTTAAAAAACAAAAACAACAACAAAAAACCCCACACCACTCTCTTGAGCCCAGAAGACTATTTAGTACGTGCAAATAGTTTGTGTTTTGAGAAAGAAGAGCTATGTCTTGTGTATTTTCTACATCTTTTCTTTCTGAAAATAGTGTAAAATGTGCCTGCCCTTCACCTAGTCACAGTCACACTCAACCAGCAGCTCTGTGCATTTTATGTTCAGAGCTCATATGGAATGAGACAAATGAGAAAATGTATAGGATTAAAGGCTATAGCATAATACATATGTGCTAGGGGACCCACTTAGGAATATAGGGAAAACTGGAAATCTCTTACTTTTCTTAACTTACAGAAGTTTGGTTTAAAACCAGACTAATTTTCTTTTATTGTACTTCTGTGGGGAGGAGAATTATTTTGGCTTGTAACAATGGAAGCAGGATTGAGTGAAAGCTATTGTACTTCTAGCAAACTCTGTTTTACAAACTCTGATAAAAACAAATTCAGCTCATAGAAGAAATGGTGGTGTTGCCCCTCACAGAGGTCAGGCATCTTGCTGGGGAGTGTCCCCCCCCTTTCTCTAGTTGCCAGGATTATGATTGGAAGGGGATGATTGGGGGAGTTCTGCCCCATTTGGGATCTGCAGTAGGAGGCACATTCACTTCTAGAGGGCTGTGAAGTGTCGGGAGCGTGATCCATGCTCCGTGGTCCAGGAGCCCTTTGTAACTTGCTTTCCTCCCACAGTCACAACTGATCCAGCCGTCGCTACCACAGTGATGGTGCAAATCACAGCTCTTTAAGCTTGTGTAGATCCTCAGCTACCTTATGTTCAGTTGCTGCTTTGAGCAGCATTTTCTTGCAGATTATAACCAAAAAAGTTCCTAAAACACAAATTCTAATTATGAGGAGTATCCTTCGGGAATATATATGGAAGATTTGGTACTAGCTCCACCTAGTGCCCATGTGTAGACAGAAGCATGTAAAACATTTTGTTTAAAACATTAATACAACAATTGTTTGTAAATACATACTTCTGAGATCATTATCAAAACTTTTAGTTATTGCTTACATGTATAGTGGGCTACCAGTATTCAAGCAAGCAAAGCTAGTGTTACTGTCTTGGCTTTACTCGCAGTTAGCTGTATGATTTTAGAGAATAATCTATCCTAATATTGATTGGCAGAGGTGCTATTTTCAGTTCTGGGACTGTTATTCCAATTTTGAATTAGGTCAGGGTGCCAAATCACTTACTGTTTGTTTGTTTGTTTTAAATTTCATATTAAGTAGAAAGCCTTACTATTCATTTACAAATATGCATTAGTGAGTTCCCCAAGTATTACAGGATGGGATTCGGTTTGAACTTAAGACACCCAAGCGTAGGTTGCTGAGTTGTCTATGTGTGAGTTAGAAATTTAGGTGCCCAGGGTGGACTGTGGGGATTATTAGCGCAGTCAAATGAAGTTTGGAGATCAATTTGGCTCACTCTCTGGTAGGCACATAAGCCTTGACTCGGTTGCCTGAACACGTGTCTACTGACATTTTAAGATTGTCCTACAACAGCCTTGGATGTCTAGCTTATCCGAATCATTCCAGCAGGCTTGGAAGATACGTTATACAACCCACAGATAAATCTGCAAGTTTCTGAATTGGCGTCTGGATGACAGGGAGGGGATCTTAGCCAAAATACTACTAAACATCTGGTGAGCAAATCAACGGAGTCTGTAGTAAATGGTCACCTGAAATGATCTCCACCGACTCATTGACTAGATTGTATCCTGCCACTGGTTGCAGTTTAGACACCAGCATTTCTGTGTCTTAATCTTCAGCTGCAAGCTCAAGGAGTGTGTCTTCGGTTCTTGGTAATTACAGGGCAACCACCAAATTCCAGGTTATTTTAAAGAAAATGGTCTCAATTTTATCACTGTGTTAGAGAACAGTATGTGCTTTTATCTTCTCTAAACAACAGAAATATGTACATGCATTTATTTTGGCATCAAAAATGTGCCAAAGGCTGACATTATAAAAACAGCACTACAGTGGATACCAGTTAAAGATGTTATATAGTCACAACATTATTCTATTGGTTGTAAAGCCATTAATTAAGGGGGGAGGGGGCGAAAAAGGCAAATGTAGTAGAAAAAGACCATGTCTGAAAAATGGAGGATCAACAAACTGTTTCATGCTAAGGCTTGTGATTATCTAGCACAGCTGTTTTAAATTATGCATCAGTTTTTGCACTAAATTAGGTGGCAATTATGCAGAGATATTAATTATGAAATCATTCAATAGTCTTCAGTTTTGTTGGAATCCATAAAAGTACAATGAAGTGAACATAAGAATAGTTGTGTTGCATTCACCACAAACAAACAAAAAAATATGCCCCAGCATTCAAAAAGTAGACAGAATGTAACAGAATTTAACATTTAACAGAATGTAAAATAAAAATGCACCAAACATTTAATGAGGATTTGAGAGGCTGTGCATGGCAGCTTCTTCAGGAATGAGGGAAACAGCAGGAAAACACCTCTCTTGGGAAGAAGAGGTGCAGGGCCGCAAGGTAAGGCACAGACTGCCATGAGGCTGAAATGTCATGTGGCCCAAAACACAACCCCATGCAGGTGAAATTTCTTCTTTCCATATGAAGCAAAAGCACTTCATGGCAGCCTTTCCCTCTTGCAAATAGACTCCCAGAGGGTCTTGTGTCCCCAAAAGGGCTCCCTCTCCATTTATCCTACCTCCTACACACTTATCCCCATTCTGGCAGGGCAAGTGGCCGTCATCATTGTTGCCCAGGTCTGAAAAGGCTTTTTGTGTTTCCCTTCCCCGTTTTCCTTTGTGAAATCCTGATGGATTTGCAAAAGTACCAAATACAAGTTACTGGTTTCAAAGGCTGTAGTTACTCAGGCAAAAGTAAGAAAATAACGAAGAGGTATCTAAATAACTTTTATGCCTTTTTTACTAAAAACGTTGGGCTAAGAATTCTAGAAAATCCAAAGTAATTCCTCCTATTGGTTATTCTGTTCATAGCAAAAGAATGAGAGCTTTTAATCTGACATTAAAAAGTCTAGAAAAAGACACAGAAATGCATGCTCTTTTCTCAGGAGCATCATTAGAAGGGCATCTTTGCAAGAGGGAGCCCTGAGCAGAAAGGCTTTGGGCACTGGAGGATGCTCAGTGCCGTGCTGGACCGTGGAGAGGAACCAGCCAGCTGTGGGATCTCGGATGCAGGGCTGGGTGTCTCCCCAGCGCCTGGCGCTGAGCCAGTGTGTGAACGAGCACTGGGCACCTGGGCCAGGTCTGCAGAAATGAACCTTCAGAAAGTTAGTTACATGTTCCAAAGCACTGCTCTACACACTCCAGCTTTTCAGTTTAATGGGGCAGCACCCAGCAGTTCTCAATATCTGCTAATATTTTGCTCTCAAAGGCCGTCCAATGGAGCTGACAGACTCTGCCATTTATGAAGGAACAGAGGAACAAAATTTCTCTAACACGTTTTTTTACAAAAGGTTAAAAATGTAAATTTCTTTGCTTTATGACTTATAGCAATAACAAGTGAATTTAAGGTTTTCTGGGGTGTTTCATTTATTTTTCTAAACTATCCTTCATCTTGAAGATACAGAAGAGTAATTTCTGTTTGTAAGGTATTTAAATAGATATAGTTAGTCATGGAATGAAATGGAAAATGTTGAACACCCAAGAATCACAGGCATGATTTCAAGTAAGTTCTACTCTCTTGACACACTGAGTTGCATGTAAGTAACATTAATTTTAAAAATGATCAAGGTGAAAACTCAAGAAGTCACAGTTTTCAGTCTTAAAGGTCCCAGGAAATCCTAAGTAGTATCAAGAAAAGACTGTGTGAATCTCCTTGGAACCAGTGACATTACAAAACGCATGGCAACGCTTTGTTTTTATATAATGTAAAGGTGGCAAAGAAGAAAAACCAAGTTCACCTTCTAACATTTCGAGGAACATAATGCAAACTAAGTTAAGCCTTTGTTTTGTTTTCAGTAACATTTTTTTATCTTGTTGGTGATGAAGACTGCTGGCAAGGTTGTGTGCAGGGTTTTAGATTTGCTAATACACGCAAAACAAGTGGGAAAAATGGAAAATCTGATTGTTTGCTGTAGAAATTCCCTGCCCCCGGTAGAGAAAAGTGAAAACCAACTTCCCCTCGTGGCCTGCTAGATGGCAGTATCACATAAGATGAGAATTAAGCAAAGGCAAACACTTATTTCTTTTATATAACAAAAAATCTCTGTATTTCCCTGTCTTGTTATAGACTGTTTTAACCCTTATAGTACTGCAATTAAGATAGTGTATTTATATTTAAGAAGGTAGCTTCCTTTAATGTTTTTGCTTCCAGTTATTCCACAAATCATATTTCAACAAGTTGAGTAAAAAATCTTTTGGGCGGCTCTTTCTATTTTGTAAGAAGAGGGAGACCTTCCTGATATCCAGTGATTTCGTGGGCATTTGGGGAAAAAAAAAAAAGAGTTAGTTTCATTGTTCTGAGAATGTGCATGCAGTTTATGTAAGTCTGTTATTTTCTGTCATAAAATTTTAATAACGCAGTACAGTGCAGAGCTCTGAATGTATTTGTTTGGAACTCTGCTGAAAAAATTTGTTGCTTTTCAGGATTTAAGTCCTGAAAGTTTCAGGAGAGCAGCTTTTGCTTTGAACAGAATCTGAGCTTGAAACCCAGGTTTTGGGAGGGGAGGCTCCAGTGCAGTTATTACTGCAGGGAAATCGAGAGAAGTGCTGGCCAGGGCTGTGCAGGGCTCACCTAATAGGGAGGGCAAGGGTTAAGCAACATAGTAATCTAGAGTGATTTGGATATACATGAAATGTAAGAGGAAAATACAAAGTGGGTGTTGGAGGAAAAACACTGAATGAGGAAAACTCAGGCTTGAAGAAATAGCACTCCTCTTTACAAGGGAAATAGAGACATTTTTCATAAGGGGTTCATAATTTGTGCTTGGCCTTTCACTCATTTGTTCTCTCAGTTCCTCTGTGTGAACCTATTTTGGTGTTTCTAAAATTCAAGAAGAGAAAAAAAATCATCTAAAAATAGGAAGTGAAAAACACAAATGATTGCATTTGCTCAAACCTGAAAAGTAATATTGAGTGGCTATTCAAAGGAGTCACTGTATGCGTGGTCCTAAAATATCAGTGTTTTTCTCATTTCGGTGTGGTCTGTTCATTATCTGTGCGATTAATAAAAATGGATTTTGGTGGTCAGTTTTAAGACTGCATTATTTATTACTTTTGAGAAGAATTTGTTGGACCAGGTTGCTTTCATTTAAAAAGCAACTATATCTTTGCAGCTGTATCTTTGAAGTGTACTTGTTAAGTTACACTTAAACATTATGAAGTACTCTTTGAGAAAATACATATTAAGGCTCATAAGGATGCTAAGGAGTTGGCAGCCCCGGTGGTTGTGGCCTTTCTTTTGGGACCCCATGATACTAAAAGAGGAATGGTGTTGCTGAATCCTTGAGCCCTCTGGAGCTCCCGTAGTAGCCTTGATCTTTACTTTAAGATCATCATGAAGAGCCAAGTGCAGACGGTATCTCTGTGAACACCCTAATGCCCAACAGCTTGTGCCTGATGGAATGACAGTATCCTGGTAAATGTGTCCACCTCGGCATGAGTGTCTGACCCTCAGCCATTTCCAGATGTGTTATCAACTCTTGGTGTAGGAGTTCAAATCTTCACCCAAACAGGGTAGATAAAAGGAGAAAGAAAAGCATTAGCAATTGTAGCCTTGGTTTAATGAGAAATTGCTCTTTACTATTTATAAGATATCACTAGTGGTTTTCCCCATAAAATGAACAAAATACACTAAAGATATCTATCTATAAAGCTGATAAAGCCTCCTGAGGCTGTAAGAACAAAGCCTGTATTTGTCCCGTTATCTGACACTTTGGATTTTCACTGATAAAACATTACAATATCGTATCCAAAGAAACTTGATTAAATTAGTGTGCAAGGGTACGTGATTATGTGTTTTTCAAATCGTTCTGGCTATGACAACATGCAGTTTTGTGTCTGTTGTCTGTTAAATATCTAACTGTATGGAATATGTGGTGATGTTGGCAGACACAAACAAATACAGGTAAGCAAACGGGTAGGGATTTTGCGTCCGCAGTACTGGGCTGGTGGACAGGAGATGGTCCGGGATGCATCACGGGCCTGGAACAGACAGAAAGGAGGATGCAGAGATTTAGGGAAGAGGATGAAGGATGGAGCAGGATACTGGAATTGTGATGTCAGGGGATGAGCTGTGATATATGGCAAACAAATAGGACCTCTACGCCTCAGGACACAGCTGTAGCCCACCGTATTAGTTAGTGGGTGGGCAGGGGACCAATCTGTGGTCTAGAGATCTCACCATGTTTGTATGAATCACAAGTGTCATCATTAGTGAGCAAAATAGACAAATGTGTTGGAAATGCATTGGATTAATGGAGAAACAAGAAGATAAAATCCACACTCTGCAAGACTAAGAGGTCTGCAAGTAGTGAGAAGGGGGAAAAAAAACACTATAGACATTAAATCATAAAATGCTGGAAAAGATAATAAGGTTTCTAGACATCAGGAGAATGAGCAACCTCTGGTAAGAGAGGCAGAGGAAGGAACTTAGTGATACAACTTGCAGCTCAGTATCTTTATGTATGAAGAAACAAGTTGTATGAAGTGATCAGCAGGGAGTAGTAGGGGTGCCAAGGTGGTTCCAACAAGACGGTCCAGTCCCATCAGCAGCTCCTATAGGTTTTGCCTGAGGGGTTTTGCTTTTGTTTTCTCTTTCGCAGTGCTTGGGGATGACACTGTAGAGGGAAACGGTAGCGGCACAAGCTGGTGACCGTCTGTCATGGCGTTATTGCTGGTTTTGAGAGTGGACATGGGCAAATCAGGCAGGCATGGCAGGTTGAAAGGGATGCGTGGATGAGCAAGTGTATTTAACAGAGGGAAGGGAAGGGGGCTCTGGGGACAGTGACAAGACCTATCACGTAGCCAAGACAGTAAGTCAGGAAGGGACGTCGAGTGGGGGACTATGGCCAGTGTGAAGACCAGTAAAATAGACATGACATTAACTATGGTGGGAGAGATGAGGAGTGCAGCCAAGTACTCTACACCACAAATTTTGAGAGCAGGCAGAATGTTTTTAATGTTTTGCTGGTAGGAGCAGTGAAATTTGAAGCCACCTCCACTGTTAGCCAGTTGAGGACAGTGTCAAATCCCATACCTTGGAAGAGCGTAAATGAGTGTCCTGAAGTAGAGGATTAAAAAGCTCCATTTGGTGCTCCACAAAGGTGAAAGAGAAGGATGATGGGGTGAAAAAGTGAATCTGTAAGGCTACAGAAAAAAATATTTAAGCGTAATGATTACTTTTGTTACATGTCTGAACATTTACTCATCCTTTTTCATTTTTGATTGAATAAAAAGCAACTTTAATTCATTTTGGAAAAAAGTAGGAAGTGCACGCCACAGAAGAGCATTCTGAGAGAAAATGAAAAATACAGAGATGGATGCACTTCCCAAAGGCATGAAGAAATATAAATAGTTGTGGATTTTCTGTCAAAGGAAAGAAATCCTTCATGTTGGTTTCATTTTTAGAACACAGAAGAAATTATGATAAGCCTGATGTTCAGCCTGTCTGAACTACCTGTTTTATGAGTGTATACCCGGGATATATCTGCCCATTCTGCTGCTCATTTGAAAAAAGTGAAAACAGAAAATGTGGCTATGATAGGATTCATTTGCCCTGACGCGAGTGCTAGAGGTGTTTGCCATAGACTCTTACATTTAGTGGAGAAAAAAAAGCACCATCAGAGGATGACCTGTCTGCTGAGACAGGTATAAGGTTGGATGACCAACTGAGGCTTGCATGTCTAAAGTGATGCCAGATGAATCTCGTCTTTAGGAAACTCCTGTTATTACATTTCTCTGCAAACAGAAGGCTGCGTGGTCTAAGATATTTGCTGAGCAGGAGTACATTTTTGGAGGGACAGATGCTTTGCAATATGGAGGTCAGATATGGTCTTAATCCTGTCTTCAAATGTATTAACACTTACAGAGCAAAGTGTAATTTGGAAAAATAATTTCAAAGCCTCTTAAAGAGAAACATCTCAGAGATGCATGTAAAGTCATGTTTTCCTGCCGACCCACTGTGGCTGATCTTTAGCTGAACTGCTAAAGATCACGTACACCAAATTCATATTGGATTTTAAAGTTAATATTTTCTGGATTCATGCTTGTATATTAAATATGGAACTGGAAAGAGTATTTACCTCCAAGAGAATAAAGAAGCTTCATGAGTTGTAGCAATCAGAACAGAAAATCTCAAGCCAAACAGTAATGCTGAATTCATGGTATGCAGTCATCATTTTAGGTTAGATGAATAATTACGTGAACTGTATCAACTAAAGCAATGCACTTAGCAATTCAGAAATCAGAAAGGAGCTCACAAAGGTTGAATTCCCACCTTGTTATAAAAGACTTTTTGAATTTTGCCTTTTCAGTCTAGAGCCACTAACCAGCTACAGCCATCTTGGCATGGTTGAAAGAAAGGCCTAATGACACTGTGGTGCTTCACAGGGCCCCAAGGCTTGTAAACGTTTAAATGAGCTGTGCTCTTACCGAAGGGAGAGGAAGTCTTGGCATTTGGGAGCTTAGTGTTTTTATAGGGGGCAAATTTGGAAGAGCAAACGTTTCTTGGCAGGTAGAAAGCAGTTTGTAGACCTTTCGATTTACTGTACGTCTTAGCGGTTGGTTGAGACCCCGGCACAGTTCTAGTGCTTTGACTCCAGAGAGTGGCACGCTTTCCGGCACAGCGCCTCACTGGGCACCAGGGGAGAGGGCGATGGAGAGAACACCCTGCGTCTGTGATTGCCTCAACAGATGCCCTGCCCTGTTAATCTTCTGACATATATGTTAAATCTAGCATATACGCATAATTATTACGGTTATAAGCGTTAGGCCATTCTGCTTCTGCTGGAAGTAGTGTTCTTTTGGGATCTATTACTGCAGTAGCGGCGTGTTCTCATGCACATCTGTATCCATATCCATGGATATGGTTATGGTGTTACCCCATACAGATGAGAAAATGCTTTCCCATGCTTGAGCCATCGATCTTTGCATAAATGCGTGCATACACACATACGCACACAGTCTTATTCTCAATTCTTTATGTTTACACTTACTATGGTAAAAGTGACTACATTATGTCAAGTTACTGTGAAGCACAATGAAAATAATAGTATCGTTGAAAATGAGTCATATATGCATACATTTGGGATCTCGTTCTTCAAACAGTGGTGAACAGGAAGGCTCTTGGACCTGTTTGCAAGTAATAAGGGAGTCTGCCCATAGTGAGTATTTGCAAAGATGTTCTTTGGTCGGTATGTTCTGTGCAGTTTCTCATTTTTCAACATGCAAGAGGTCAGGCAATTAGCAGTGATGCAGACTTAGATAGCCTACGTGTTCCATTACTTTTTATTACTTTGATTGTAGATTAAGCAGGAGAGGTTCACAGTGTGTTTGCCTTGTAAAGTAGTTTAGCGTTTTATGTTTCTCTGTCAGACACAGTAGAAAAACAGTTGCAGAAGCTGGTACATGTGTATATAGCTATGGTAGAGATGTGATATCTTTTGAGAAATAGGGTGTGAACATATAATTAGAGACTACAGGATGCATTTTACACTTTGTGGCTAAGGTTAAAAAAGAAACAGAGCCTCTCCATTCTGAGTCTGTGCGGTGGAGAAGCTTGTTCTGAAGGAGAGACTTGAGCTTTTTTTTTTTTTTCCCACTGGGAGGACTCCTACGTACACTAGAAATAGCCAGGGTGCGGCGTGCCCTAGTTACATCCCCTGCACAAGCGGCGAGGAAGTTGCGGTGGGAAGGAGGCAGCCCCGCAGCCAACTGGTCACCGCAGAAATGTGCAGCAGGGCGAGCTCCAGCTGCTCCTTCTGCACCCCGAGCCACCCAAACGGGACGCAGAAGGAGAGTGACAACTTCATCTTTGCCGATCCTTGAGTTTGGAGTAGGGTTGGGCCGACAGCCAGGGAGCCTGTGTGGGGAACGCGTTTGCTTATCCATGGACAGCCCCACGCTCTTCTAGCGATACGGATACGGTCAGGGTTCAGGTCCTTTCTGGCAGGGCTCTGGGGGGAATTGGGAGGGCCAGTCTGGCTTTGACCTTTCAAGATATCTCTCCAAAAGGGGCAGTGAGCTCTTTCTAAGTTTTCTCCATATTTCTGAAACAGTGATACAGGGAGAAAAAGCTATAGAAAATGTAAGTTGTATCCCCCCAAAAACTGGCAGAGGATGCAGGCAGCTGCAGTATATGGAATTATAATTTCTTTAAACTGAGTGGGTTTCAGGTTGTGTTCCATTAAAGTAGACTTGTAGTGATTATGGTTCACCCAGTATAGCTAAAGCTGCTTTTATTAATTACGTTGATGTATTGGGTTGTAACATGCTAAAAATATCAGTGATGATAATCTTTGTCACTTCTTATTTTAAGCATGCCGATATTCTTTGCACTTATGATCAAGCCACATTGCTGTAAATGGGCCAGGATTTTATCACAAGAGGGGCTTTATTATTTCAGCAAAAATATTTCTTTATTACTTCAAAAGGAAACAGAGTCTAGACACACACACGCCAAAAAAAAAAAAGAAAAAGAAAACACCACCAACAAAAACTAACAAACTCACCATGAGTGGAAGTCATTGAAAAATATCCATCCTTGTTGTATGCATCATATATGTAAATATTAAAGCATTTGCAGCAACAGGTTGTCAGTCATCCCAGTTGGGCTTGGGGTGTTGCCAGGCTCTCAGGGCTGATAACACCGGTTGTGCTTCCAACACAGCCCTTGAGCGGGTTGGTGGTGGCGGGAAGGCTTGAAGAGCGCGGACAAATCGCTGGTGCCTGCGGAAGCGGGTTCACATGTGTTGCGTGTGTGATGCGTCCAGGCCAGAGCTCTTCCCGAACTCCTGCGGGAGACTCTCGGGTGTCACAGCATTTGTGCGGCTCCTGCAAACGCTTCCCGTTACGGATGATCATTTCACTGAACGGCCAATTGTCTGGTGTAACTGTCTTCACGGCACCTCAGACAACACATTCCTCTCGGTTTCGGGACATGATCCGTGCCGTGGCTGCAGGCGCTTCTGGTTGCGAGGTGTGTTCCGATGTGAGCGCTAGAGCAAGTGCCTTCCACGCAGTGGGGAGCGTGTTCCTTTTTGGCAGCCTGTGTGTCAGAGGTAGTACGTTGCTGAAAGCTCCTTTCAAGCTACTCCCCCCCGCCCTTTGCAGTAAGGATTGCATTAAGCGGCAGTCTGTCTCTGTAGTGCACAAGTAGGTCAGAGCGCTGTCGTGACTGTCTTGCTTACTACCTGCAAACGCAATTTAAAAATATGCTGAATGCCAAATTAAACAGCGAAAGCGAGCGTTTCCCTCTGATTCCTCGGCTTGTGCTCGAGTCTGGAGTACAAGTGCAGCAGTGGTGTGATGAAACACCACGCTGCCTCCTGCCGACATCGCCTTCACCGAGAGCGCGCTCAGGCAGACGGCAGGAGTGTGGATTGCTTTCCAGTGCCGCGAGCGTGTGGAAGTGCTTGTTTCTGGAGGGCGCCGGGCACACGCCGTTTGCTTTGGCGGTGCTGGAAGCACAGCAGCTCTCCTCTGTAAAATGGTGGCTTGTCCCTCACTTTGACACATCTGCAGGTAAACCAGCAAGGTCAGCAAGTAGCTGGGCTCACTGGGGTACCCTTCTGATCGTCCACAGTGGCCTCAAGCTGCACCAGGGGAGGTTCAGGTTAGATACCAGGAAAAAACTTCTACACGGAAAGAGTGGTGAAGCATTGGAAGAGGCTGCCCAGGGAAGTGGTGGAGTCACCGTCCCTGGCTGTGTCCAGGAAACGTGTAGATGAGGCTCTTTGGGATGTGATTTAGCAGGCAGGGCGGTGATGGGTTTATGGTTGGACTTGATGATCTTAAAGGTCTTTTCCAACCATAATGATTCTATGATTCTATCCCTTGGGATCTCCTTACATGAGGAGATGGGTCATTTCATTGACCTGAAGGTATCTTTTAGAACATCAGCAGATGCTAAACATGAAAGAAAAGATACTTTGGCTTATGGAAAACATCTGGCCTGGTACTTTTTTTCTGCTTGGGAGTGGTGAGCAACTGCCTCCACCCTTCCTTTTCCCCATGACTCCTGATGCTCATTCGTGCTTTCCAAGAGCAGCAAACACCGATGCAACTCCGAGCCTTCTCGGGGGCGCCGAGCCCCTTGCTCTCCCCTGGGCACCCGAGGGTGCCCGGCACCTCCGAGGAACGGCCTCCCTTTGCGGGGCCTTTGCTGCTCGCGTCGGCGCGTCGAGCACACGGAGCGTCCCGCGCGCTCCAGGCGGTGGGAGTGGGAGGACGAAGAGCAGGCTGGCGAAAGCCGAGCGCCGCCACCACGTGCCGCGCGAACCGCCCCGCTCCCGCCACCCGAGGGTGCAATGACGTCTTCGTTTCGTTGACAGATAATCCTGAAGTAGTGAGCAGAAGCGGAATGGAATGTCAGGAGGCCTCCCTGCGATCGGCAAAACCCGGTTACTGTACATACTATCCTGTCTCCTCCTCTCTAGAGTTGCCACAAACTGCATGCTAAGTAACGAATTTGTTCGGACGGACAAATCACAAACTCTAAAGGAAAAAAAAAAGTTAAAAAAAAAAGCTAGTGCTGCTATGTTATATATGAATATTAAATATGGTATGCTTACTATATTCCAACCTAAAATAGTTAACTACCTGATACCAGCTGTGATGTTTCAAGACATAAAGGGTAACATTTAGTTTTAAAGGTTTTCTAAACATAGTTTACTTCTTGCGAATATTGTCTCCATAAGTATAACCTAACACAAACGGTCCAATTAATTTAGTCTTGTGAGATTCAGTGTTCATGAATCTTTCAAGTTCAGCAATAATTAATTTGTATCGGCTAAAAACTTATTCCAGTTGCAGGTTTAATTTTAACCCCAGTTATTAATGGGTTTCTTCCTCTTGGTTCTAAATCTTGGTTTTGCTCCCCTCGCGAGCTGATTCCAAGACGAAGGAAACGAAACAAAGCCCAGCATCCTGCACGTCACCCTGCCAATCTGAACGTTTTAGCCACAAATCCAAAGTAAAGCACAAATTCAGTCGATGCACATAGTTGATGTTCGACTTATATGGAGAAATTGCATTTGAATCATAGCAGAATAGCAGGAGAAAATGAAAAATTTTGCACAGTATGAACTTCATACCCCTCTTCAATCCCCAAAAGAACAAAGTCTTGAAAATATTATTTTACAAGTATATTTATAATGTTTTTAAAAGAGACTTTGCAGAAGTGCCTAAATTTTGTCACATCAGACTTGATGAAAGTGAGCCTGATGCCAACAGTCTAATCTTACAGGAAGCGAATAATCTCTCAAACTCGTAATCGGGTTACCAAAAAGATCCAAGCTGTTAAGAAACAGCTTCTCTAAATGTAAAATCACACAAAAGACCAAACAAACAAAAGAAAACAAAAAACAAACAAAAAAGGAAGGTGCAGAAGAAGAGATTTCTACGATATTCTCGTTGAATTAAATTTCAGTTTAGTCACTGAAACTTGGTAAGTGACTTTAATCTAGATTATTAACTGAACACTAAGAATGTAGGATGAGATTCAGTTTCATAGATCATTACTGTATTTGCATTTTTTAAATTGGATCATAAGATTGTAACCAGATTAGAGTGAAGAAAACAAATAGTTCTTTTAATTGTTTTTCTTTAAAAACATATTTTGTGTCACAAAAGTATGAAGATATCTTTAATACAGTTATATACATATTATATATACATACATACATATATATGGATGAAGCAGATTTTAATGTTGTTTACTTTTTTAAATACTTTGTTGATTTACAAGGTAATTATATATGTATAATTAAAATTTCATTTGTTTGATTTGAGATTTGTTTCAAGCACTATTGTACCAAATATTTCATATTTCACATTTTATATGTTGCACATGTATCACATAAACTACATAGTTTTTAAATTATTGTTTAAAAAACAAGACAGCTGTTATAAGTGGATATTATGTATAATTGTTTGCGGCATAAGTTTTCTATGTGGACATTATTAGTGATTGCAGTATTTTAACTTAACCTCTTCAGATTGATTGTAAACTATTTTAAACTTTGGCAGCACTGCCTGTTCTGAAAGACTGAAGGCACTAACCATATAATTATTTGTCTAGGAGATTATTTTCCGGGCTAAATCTTGTTTGTCCAATGTCTAATTACTATCTATTTATATATAAAGCTGGAGATTTGATCATCCGAAAGAAAAAAGTAATCACAATTCGATTGTAAAATTAACATAGTGCTTGTAACGTTGCGTTAGTTTTAATTTGTGGAAAAATAATGTATCTTAACTTGTTACTTTAGCAGTTAAGGTATCACCATTATATACTATTAAACACTAATATTTGTAGACTTTCTCAGTCATTATAACTAGGTAGTTGACACTGCAACTTGCCTATATCTGTCAAAGTTGTTTTTATTTTTTTATAATAGTTAATTTAGGCATTTGGGTAGCTTATTGTATAATACTAAATGGTAAATTATCCATGTTGTTTAAATATTTTATGTAGATAACTCTTCAAAACATTGTGTGAACTTTTTATGTTTCAAAATAACTGTTATTCTATGTTTTTTACAATTAATCCAATACTACTATTTTTTGCCCATGGACGACGAAGCTTCAGATACATCAGGTCTTTCATCCAGATCAACTGACAGACAAAAAAAGAGAAAATGTATTTTTAATAAGAGATCCACTTTCCGACTTTATGACTTTGTAATATTCCTAAAAGCTGTACAAGTGCAAACCTATGCTAACAATAAGGAGGCAATTACAGACATGTGCAAATACGTGTACAACAGATTCTGCATTTTATTTATTTATAAAGTAATTTTATAGACTATTTCAAAATTTGGGAAGATCTAAAACTATTTTTCTGTATAAATTTTATTTGCCAAAACTTTGTTTATATTTTAAAAAGCCTAATGAAAATGAGTAAATTTTAAATGCTTTGTTTAATTAAAAAATAAACATAAAAACAAATAAACCCCCCCAAAAGAACCATGAGATGGGCCAACACAGGGACAGTGAATACTGTAGCTGAGATATAATTTCAAGTTACTTGAGATGTCTCAGTATTTATTTTCTTTAAAAGATACAGCACCTCACCAAAATACCTTTTTGTTTGCCTCTCTCATACCGAATAATTGACAACACTTACAGTGAATGTTTCAGTAACAGGTAAGCCCCTCCATTCACTCTTTCCCAGCATAACTACTAGTGCTCTGTTAAATAGCCATTCTATTTCTGTTGTGACGTTAAATTCATCCACCCAATGTACAACCACTGAAATAAAAAGGAGCATTTTAAAATGAAAGCGGAGTTGGAGCTCTCCTTCGCCGTGCCGCTGCTCTGCGTGGGGGCCCAGGCCTAACAAACCCTGCGGCGTGAACACGGAGAGGGCGTT
>VZSV01000013.1:5506079-5519647 GCA_013398735.1 Nothocercus julius
TGCGGCGGCGGCGCGCCGCTTGGCACCGGCCCTCCCGAGAGCACGCTGGCTGGGTGCACCCTCGCGTCGCGCTCTGCAGCTCCTCCGGCCCCACGTGGTGAGGCCGCGACCGTACTCGCTGTTTTTGATACGGTTTTGTTTGGTTTTCGGTTCCAAAGCCCGGAAATAAAGCGAGCGTGACGGCGGCGGCCTCGGGGCGGCTGCGCCGGGTTTGGGTGTTGGTGTGCGGCCGAGGAAGCGGGAAGCGCCCCAGCCCTGTCCACGCGGCGCGCCGGCAGCGCCTGTGGAGCGCGTTACCAAAACAGCAGCTGGGCTTCGGTTCGGGCAGAAGTTGCTGTTTCACTGCAAACGAGAGCCTGGGAACAACCCAGCGCTTACGTTTTGGGGGATGCTGAGAGGAAAAGGGCTTGGGAGCAAGGGTGCTCGGTAGTGCGGACGTGCTCGACAGGGAGGCTCCTGCTAGGGGAATTTATTGCAGGAACCCATTGGACCTCCCAAAAAAAAGGACTTCACTGGAAACGCTGGAAGCTCCTTGGCATCTGGTCATATGCATCCCATGCTCTTTATGCCTGAAAACGCTTCTCTATCCAAGGCTTTCTCCGAGCAACCTCCCTTTATGTCACGTAACTGACAGTTCTGATGGCTTTTCTTATGTCTCAAGATGATTTTTATTGCTGCTGTGGAGCGGGGCGACACCCTCACAGCTGTTGCATCAGAGCAGTTGCTATTTCTGGTATGCAGTGTATTGGAGCACATAGCGATAGGGATAAAATATGGATAGCTAGATTGTCTGTGAACGAATAAATTGTAGAAATGTCTTCTAAATTCTTACTCTTATAATTCTGCAATTACTGAAACTATGGAAATTGCAGAAAATAAATTGCAGGTTGTTACATGAAAATACCTTCTGCATCAGGAAGAAAAAAAATGCATGAAAGAAGATACTGATGTGAACTGCTTTAGGCAGTGTTGTGTTTGCGGTTGCCTTATATCCACCAAACTTTCTTTCAGAAATGAGGAAAATAAATGTAGATTTATAAGTTAGGAAAACTAGTACAGGAGGGACACCGAGCGCCTCTCATCTTCAAAGAGCTGAGTTTGGATACTGCTTTTAAGGAACACAAATTTTGGTGATGTCCTCCCTAGTCTGTCTGTGCCACAAGACTCTCTCGGTGTAGCCTGGACCGTCGCTCCTCGGCGGGTGACGGGCCCACACGTGTGAGCACAGCGGCGCCCAGGGAGCACATCCCTGTGCGAGCACATCCTCCGGGCGCCTGTGCTCAACCCCGGCCCATCTGCTCATAGTCCTGTGGTTCCATTTGCCAAAAATGCCTTTCCTTTCAATGAGGAGGAGGGTGGAGGGAAGAAGGAAAATGCCCCTGCTCTGCAGGAGCACAGACCTGGGCGGATAGGGGACCGCACCCCGGTCTGCCAGTCCTGCGCAGATTTCTCTGCAGACACTCTGCAGCATCTCGGCTGGCTTTGGGCCATGAATCCTACTTCTGTCTGACTGTCAGTCTAACAACAGGGGTTTTTTGGATGGGTTTTAAGACACTGTCAGGCACGAGCCCTGCTCTGCAAGTGGAAATCCTGGATCATTCTAATCCAGGCCAATCACTTGAGAAATCCCTAGGCTGATCTTACTGTCCGTGCCTGGCAACTCCTCCTGTGGCTGGAGGACTTTTGATGTTACTTCTTCAAACTGGATGCTGGGAGAGGCTGAGCCTCTTGAAGTCCCGATCTCACCTGGAGTTGCAGGTATGGATAAGCTCTTTTGGTTGGTGTTTTTCGGCCCAACTTGTTTAGCTGTCAACTGACTCTACATTTTCTTACTTGCAAATACACTGCCAGATGTAAACAATATTTATGTGGGTTGCCTGAATGGTGGTAATTTTCTTCTGGGTGTCCTTTTCTGCATACTGGCCCACTGAAGTTGGGTGGAAGGTGGGTTAGAGGAATAACAGGTATATTTTTACCACCCACCCGAAATGTAGCTGTTAAGCATGTGGGCACAGACATCCTATATAAGGAGGTGGAGAGAGAGGGAGGTTTTGCCTGAGGGCCAGTCAAGGCAACAACTTCGACCCTCCCTGCAGAACTGCCTTTTGCAGGAGCCCCTGCGGCGCCTGAGATGTGGCGGGTGCGTGTCCTCCTTGGCGCCCGCAGTGACCCGTAGCCACCTGCCTCCCACACGGCCAGATCCTCCTTGGTGTCTCCTCTGAGCGTATGTGCACCAAGGGAACCTTGTGTTGCCTGCCAGCTCTCGCTCCTCTGTTTTCTTTTCTGTCTGAGGTTACTTTATTATTCTTAAAACATCTTGTTCTCCCTTTCTTTCCTGAAACGATGTCGGTGTTTTTCTTTTTTGCTTTTAACCTTCACCTGGAGCTTGTTGCAGTCCTTCCACCACCACAGTTCCTTAGCTCATTGTTTGTGCCCGTTACTTCTAATGAACGTCCTTTTCTTGCCAGCACAGCCTGCAAAGTCTGAGCTGTAAGAAGTGACCCCTTCTTCAGCCATCAAACACCTTTCCCCAGCGCAATGCCCACACATTAAAGCGAACCCTTTAATACTTAGAGAAACTTGAAGGAAAAAAAAAACGTTCTTTTGCTACTGAGAACTAATAGCTGAGCTGTTCTCATCGGTGTGCAGAGGCTTTGGTCTGCTTTCGCTCGCTTCTGGTGACCCTGGGCTCCAAATTAAGAGCCTTGCTATTCTGGACCCCGTGGAGGAGTTTCTTGCAAGCATCTGTCAGCCTGTGCGAGGGTCATTTCCAGTTACACTCCAGAAAATCATTCATTTTCGCAACTGCAGCAGGAAACCACAATGGTTTGAGTATTTCGGATGTTTAATTATAGACTCGCTTGGTGTTGAAGGCAGAACGGTCAGGCCCTTCCTCGAGGGGAGCTGTATTTCACGCAGGCAGTGACTTGCCTGCTCTATGCCGTAGCCCAGGATCAAGGGGAACGCGGAGCAGGAGGCCTTTGCTCCAAGCGGCCTGCAAATACACCCTGCCTCAGAAGCAGGTGCAGCGCTGTGCTTGTAATTATTTGCCGAGGAAAAAAATTGCCAATCGTTCACAGTGGGTTTTATTTGCAGGAAATGTTCTGATGAGGCCTATTGAGTATTGTGGAAATCTAAGGAAAAGGGAAAGTGCGGAGCAGTGAGGGAACTTCATCCTGCAAGAATTTGGTGCACACGTAAAAGGAAAACATGCAGAATTTTCTCTTTGCTGCCTCTCACTTCTATCTACATCTCCTGGTCGCTCTCTCTAAGAGAGTCTAAGAGTCACTTCTTATTGGCAAAATGAACTTTTTTCCTTCTTTTTTTTTCTTTTTATGGACTTACTTGGTAGTTTATGTCCTGTTGTTGTTGTTGTTGTTGTGTGCTTGTTTCCTCTCCCCTGTCTTTAATTTTAGCCACAATGCAGACAGTCCTCTGTGCTATCTGATCAGCCCTGCATGTTGGGTGAGTGCAGCAGATACATTCCTTTTCGGGAGTAACTATCAGAGGAACAGCTTTCAAATCCAAGTTTCCTGTGCAATGTAATTATTCCTATTAAAATAAAAGACTCCAGCAGTGCTACTCAGCAGCACCTCTCCATACAAAGCAAGAGCTGTTTCCTCTCAACCCAGCTTTCTTTCTGCTCAGAGAATTACTCAGAATCAAACTGACTTCAGTCAAAGCGGCTAACAGCAGTGATCATATTATATTCAACTGAATCCTTGTCTTTTTAATGCCACAATGAAAGCACTTTATTTTCCCTTATTGTTACTATTACCACAACAGAGAGGCTTCAGAGAGAAACCGCTGTCTCCGCGTTCTCAGCTTCTTTCTAAGACGTAGCAGGATGGTGCTCCGTGCTGCAGGAGCCTACGCACCTCAGCCGATTTGCAACACGATAACAGAAAATGGGCCTGATGAGGTTTGATGTTTGCAGAACCTGAGCTTAGCGTGCCCAGCGATGGAGAGACGCTTCCGTGTGAAGTCTAACACACTCAGAGCGGCGCGGAGAGCAGCGGCCCCGGGGAACGGGAGGATGTCGGTGGCGTGCGCGCGCGTGGCCTCGCGCAGCCCTGCCCGCCCCGCGCTCGTGTGGCAACTCCAGCGCCCGCCGCTGCTGCGGTACCGGCCTGGGCCCTCCGTCCCGCTGGGCAAGGCACAGGGGCAGAGCCCTTGGAGCGCTGCGGGCTCCCGCGCCGCACAACAGCGCCAGCGTGCGCACTGCCCGCGCAGCTCCTTCTGGCGGACTGAACGCGCAAACGAGCAACAACAAACACCGTAGAGGCACTTTTTTATTATTTTTAACCAGTTAACAACATGGTTTTTCTTACAGCAGTCAATAACTGGGAGTGCTTGCAGTGAGCAAGCAGCGATGTGAAATGATCTTGCGGTGGCTGCGTCGCAGGAAGCTCTTCGCATTGTTATGGTTTCATACGTTAAGTGGAGAGGCTCGGTGTGTTTAGCTGCTGCACTCGCAACGGCCTCCACAGCTGACTCGCACAGCGTTCCCGCACAGGGGAAACAACGTCGGTCCAAATAACCCACCGAGGTCCTCTCCCCTTCGGCACCAGCAATAGGAGGACCCCTGTAAGGAGCTGCGGTGTGAGAAAGGAAAGCGTGGGGCCTCCACAGTAACTCCTCTCCAGACTTCTCACCGCAGGGCCTTCTCCTGCAGCATCCCCGCGGGATCCAGGGGCTGCCTGGCCTCGGCGCCGTCTCCTTCTGCCCTGTTTCCTTCTTGCAAACACTGGGTGACAAAAAAGAGAAATGTAGATACCTCTATTCCTGCCACACTTGGAAGACTCACTCGCCAAAGACCTGGGGGAACAGGAAGGTTTTACGGAGCTGGTTCAACCCGCCGGGCAGTGTGGAAGCCCCTGAGCTGCGGGCCCTGAGGAGCCAGGGGTGGCTTTAGCCCAGTAAGTTAGGCAGGTCGGAGACGCGGCGACCAGCGGGCACTGGACACCGACCCAAGCGGGAGGCGGCTCGATGAGACAGGCGCCTCCTCCGCGCGGACGGCTCCGTCGGCTGCGGTGGCGGCACAGGCCGTGCTCGGGCTCCCGCTCCTTCGGGCGAGCGGGGCTAGGTCTTCGTGGAATTTCTTGAAGCTTATGCAGTTCCCCACCCTGGATCCTGTATTAACAGTCCCTGTGCTGCTGCTTCACGGGAAGGTTTCTGGGCACCTGCCACTGCTTCCTCCTCTCCCTGGGGCTTCCTCAGCCTCTTCTCGTTGTATTTCCTTGTATTTCTGCAGTCCTCTGCCTTAGGCCCTAAGCCCGCAGCTGCTGCACTAACAAGCCAAGCCCTGCGTCCACACGTCTGTCCTCCTGGAGGCTTGAGACGCAGCGTGATGAGGGTTGGGTTCGCTTCTAGCTATTAGGAATGGTCTGAAGGACCCCTTCAGAGCACTTGTGTCCATTTAGGGGTGAACTTTGCATTTCTTTTGATGAAAAGAAGAGAGAGACAAAAAATGCGACAACTCTGCACGTGGGTGCCCGCGGGTGGAGCTGGTGGGACGCACAACTCGCGTGTTTTGCCCTCACTGTCCCACAATGGGGCTGAAGCCCCTGTGCTGGTGTCGGGTGAGGGCTACAGCGCTGCAGGAGCAGCCTCGGCCTTCCCAGTTTTAGCTGTGGGGGACAGTAACGTTATTTTGGTGGCCAGTGACAGGACGGGGGTAATGGATTGAAACCCAGGCAGTTCCATCTCCACGTGAGGCAGAACTTCTCTCCTGTGAGGGTGGCAGAGCCCTGGCACAGGCTGCCCAGAGAGGCTGTGCAGGCTCCTTCTCTGGAGACCTTCCCAACCCGCCTGGCTGCCGCCCTGTGCCCCGTGCTCTGGGTGTCCCTGCTGGAGCAGGGGGGCTGCACTAAATGGTCTCTAGAGGTGCCTTCCAACCTCAACCATTCTGGGATTCTGTGATTGTTCTTGTTCCTCCTTTCTCTAACTACTTCAGTCTCAGAATAGGTGACTGCTGGCAAATATTTCACTCGGAGGAAAAAACTGTTACCCTGCAGTCATCCATCCAGCAGCAGGGCCTGTCCTTCACTCCGGACTCAGTGCCTGAAGGCTTGGCCTGGGGCTGTGTGGGCTACAAAGAGACGCCGTTTTTAGTATGGCCCCTCTCTTCATCGTTGGTCCCGTCTCCGAGGTGAAAACGGCAGCACTCAGAAGGGCGTCCGGGTGCATTTTGAGGCGATGTGCAGAGCAGCTCAAGGCTGCCTTCCTCCCTCGCTGCCTCCACGTGGTGCTGCGTAAATCCAGGAGTGATGCCTAAGCACTGGGCCAGGATTGGACCAAAGCATCATTTATTTTGACCCTGGCAGTCTGAAGGCGCTGGTATTTATGCAGTAGCCCCACAAATCCCAGAGGTCATCTCCTCAGGGCACATAATCCAATGTAGATTTAAGTTATTGGAGCTTACGCTAGTTTATAGCAGCTGAGACTCTGTCAGAAAGTTTGCAAGGCCATGGGAAACACTGCAGCTAAGACTATTCTTGGTCTTCATTTCTCTTACATGGTATTAAATAGATGTTTCTATCAAGCGAGTCTGTACGACAGTATATCAGCATCAGAGGGACAATCCATTTCTTGGGCATTGACTAAAATACAAGAAAAAGGAAATAAAGGAGTGCAAAGAGAGCTGTAAATAGTCCATTTAAGCAAAGCAGGCCTCTCTGCCTTTACTTTGAAAACGGATTCTTTTTTTGGCCTCAACTATATCATTTTTTTTTCTGTACGTCTGTCCAATTTTAAATATGAGGCAATATTATTTCCTGTTCAAATAGGTAAGAATAAGCCACGTTACAAAAACCTGTGATCATGACTGGGTTTAAATATAACACAGCGGTGTCTGAGCCTGTGCACATGTGCACACACACACAGAATACATTTAATGTGCAGACACACACATTTACGTAAAACATGCAAATTCCATTATCACTTCTCAGAATATGAAACAGATTTTTTCAACATGATTCTAATGATTTAAAAATAATTTTGCTGTAAGCATAATGAAAAGCTTACTTATAAGAAGATCTTATTAGAAGTCCTTCATTAGACATGTGGTGGCTGATCTTCTTTGGTGGTTTGGATGCAATTCTTAAACTTCCATGCATCATTTATAACCAAATGGTAGCTTAGGTGAAAGAGTCCACTTGACAACACAGTGATGCAAACCTAAGGATTCAACCATAAGTTTAAAAACATTATGTGGCCATGTACATTATTAACGAGTTTTTTTTTTTTTAATAAACAAATAATAACAAATAAAACCAAATAATAACAAACAATAACTCCTTGCGTCTGAACTTGCTAAAATCTAGTTTCTTATGTAATAACAGTAAAGGCAATACAGATTTATTGTACCAGGACATAATCCAGCAACTGGGCACTGCTTAGTGGAATATATATTGAATAGAGAATGCTTATTAGCTGTGATGATGACTCAAAGCTGGGAACAACCTGCACGTATGCTGGAGGACCAGATCAGAATTCAAAATGGTCTAGGCAAATTGGAAGACAGTAGTATGAAAAGCATGTTACAATTCAGTAAAGGCAAGTGTTGGAGCCTCAAGGCTCTGCATCAAACGGGAGAGGAAGCACGGGGGTGACACAGGGAGTAGCTGGGGGAAACGGTGGGACTCCTCCCTGTCCCCTAGTGTCGCTCTCAAAGCTAATGGATTGTGAGGATATGGCCTTGGTAAAGATGAGTCATGAGGACACTAGATTAAAAAGAGCCAAGAAATCACATGACGAAGAGAAGTTTACAGCAAGGTGAAGAACCAAGAAGAACCACAAACAAAGCAACCAAGAAATAGTCTTTCTTGCACTGATGCATCATACTCTTTATTTAAGTAAATAGAAAAGATTATGCTTCTTTTTTTCTTGCATTGCTAAGTAACTAGACAAGAAATCCAAGGGTGAGAAGAGCACTGACTTGGAAGATGAAAGGAGAAACAGGAAGAAGAGAGAAACTAGTTGACAGAGCCTTGAGAAGACAACCAAGGGTCAGTTCCAGCTGACTCATCACTCATCTACAAAGCCTGCTACATTCCTCCCAAACCTACTAGGAAATCTAGGGCATGAATGGGCCCTCAAAAGTCTGATAAGGCTCAGCTCTGTGCAGTGGGACCACATCTCAAAGAAAGTTCCTGAATGAGTCAGGAAAATGGTATTTGAAACTAAAATAGTAGTTTGGCGTATTCTAAGTTGCTCCCAAACTATTCTTCAAGAATTTGCTTGCAGTCTAATCATCCTTTACAGAAAGGAAATCCAAAGCAAGGCTGAGGCTTATTCTTTGTGTGAGTTTCCTTAAGGAAATGAACTGTGCTTCTTGTTGTATTAACAAATGCATTTCCCCTGCCTGCACTTCCCAGTTTAACACAGCTCTGAAAATCTGCTAGAAAGCACTAGTGACAGGGTAGCATTCTCACACAGCACGGAAGGCCTCAAGAAAAGAGTTTGAGAGAGCTTCCTGCTAGAGCTTCACACCTCTCTAACTCTGTCCCTTTTTTTTTCCCTTTGTATGAATCTTCTCTCTGTACTTAAAACTTTTATCACACATTTTTGATATTGAGTCTTAAATCACTGGAGCACCCAAACAGAGCATAAACCTTCTGGTATCTGTTTAAAACAAACAAAGTCAAATCCATGAGGGTGTAGCAAAAAAGAAGCAAGAAACACTAAAAGGCAAATCTAGTATTTGGTGTTAAGAAATACCCAAAGAGTCATGATTTTCAGGCCTTTATTGTTTGTCTTTGAAGGCCAGTAGTTAGCAACTCTTACACTGATAAATATTCTTATATAAAACTCTGGATTCTGAAGCACTTAATTAAAACTTCTGGCTCAACTAGTTGGAGGTTCAGTTCAGCAAGTTCCCTGAAGCGGCGACCCTAAAAGAAGGCAAAAAGAGAAAGTAACTCTACACGTGAAGCTTGACTCCTAGCCCACATCCGTACCCGAAATGACCTCATCTGTAGATATTTACAGGGGAGGGAGGGAGGGAGGGAGGGAGATGGGGCCCCTAGCTTGGCCCCTAGCTTGGCCCCTAGCTTGGTCTGGGCACATGTGTCCATCTATTTGTGGTAGGGACACGTGGCCAGTTTGCAGACAAATTGGCTGCAGAGAGTTTTTCGGAAGGGACCTGATCTCACTTCCCACAAAGCAATTTTCGGCCCCAGCTAAGTCTGCCCTTAAAACCCACCTCCCTTCATTGCCCTTTCAGGGGTCTTGCGTTGTTTGCTGTGGATACTCTGCAGAGCAACCAGTTTAACTGCCGGGAATAGATGATGGAAATCCAAACACCCAGAACAAATGTGTCTCCTCAGACATGCAGCAACTCATGTAAAGCCTGGTTTGATCATTCCTGGGAGGTGAAGGCAAACCACCACCCTGTGTAAGAAAATGCATATGTAAGAAATATATATACGAGAAAAAAAAATGCGTTTCAAAGCTTAATTTGCACTGAAACTCATAGCAATCTTATAATTTAATTTAGTTCCCAATGTTTTGCTCAAAGTAACCAACTATGTAAAAACTATAGTACCTGTAATATAAGCACTTTATTGACACCTATCAAGCCTAATGCCTGTGAAATACAAGACTCTGATGCTAATACACTACTTGTTAAAAAAGAGGAGTTAAACACGACAAGCCTGATTCAGAAAATATGGCTATGTGACTTGTGACAGGTATTCCGAGATTTTAGCGCCTTAATAAAAACAGACTATCATTATCTTCACTTTCTCATAAAACTTGTGATTGGATTGATTTATTTTTGAACATCCTAAGGAGAAAGAAAGAGTCAAATGGAATAATACATTAGCTGCTCTTAGTTCATTTCACGGCATTTTTAAATCTTGGAACTTCTCCTGTTTTGAACCTACATCTGAATGACAGTTATTTAGCTTCATTGGCAGATCAGTATTTCTTACGCTTAGATAAGTAGGGGAAGCTTTTCATTAAAATTAGAAACACCACCAAGGTTTCTCATTTTGTTGTGAAACACCATAATAAATCAGAAGCCCACCAAAACCCCACTAAAACAATAAAAAACAGGTCACAAGCTAAACCAGAATATTTTCACTTGCATTTCCTGGTGCTTTAAGGAATGCTTTGATCAAATTTTCTTTTTTAATATAAAAGAGGGGCCAGGAGTAGTTATTCTTTTTAAATTAAACCAATGTCATCAATTAAACACAAAGACCTTTTACGTGACAAGGATGGAGAGCCCATTGCAGGAAGCAGTTAAAAGATACCAGAGCTGCCTGTCAGTGAGTGAGCCCCTTCCTTTGAGGGGTTAATGTGTAAGGAAAGAGCATTAATGAGATGGTAACAACCGAGTTCAGCACCCATTTGCAGAGCTACTCACCCGGTCATTCTGTGGAAACAAAAAAAGACCATATGGGGCTGAAGCCTGCACGCAAATTGCGGCTAAGCCTTTGGAGCACTTGCACCTCACAGACTCATAGGATGGTTGAGGTTGGAAGCGACCTCTAGAGATCATCTAGTCCAACTCCCCTGCTCCAGCAGGGACACCCAGAGCACGGGGCACAGGGTGGCATCCAGGAGGGTTTGGATTGCTTAAAAAAGCCGGGGGGATGGGAGCACGGGATCGAAGGTGACAGTTAGCGTCCATGCAGCGAGCGTCCATTGAGAGGGCCTCGGTAATTGTGCTCACACTTGTTGTCCTCTCCCGTTGTAAGGTGCAAGGCACTAATTTAATCAAGTTCCGCCGGAATGTGCCCTGGTTTGTTTTACTTCACCAAATAAGACACTCCCTGGGGGAGCAATAGGTGTGGGAACAAACTGTCTCGAGCTGAGGATGGAGCTAACTCCCATTCTTGCCTCGTGGTCCCTGGCAGCTGGCAATTACAAAACAGTTACTTCAAAGATGCTTAAATGAAGGCTGTGAGCAGGTTCCCGCAGTGTGGCCCGTGGAGTGCTTTTTTCCCATGTTTGTCCATACGCCCTGACTTCAGGAAGTTTGAAGCAGGGACCAGCTCACCCGGAGTGCGCACCAGCCTTTGGAGGCAGGCATGGGAGCGCAGCCCCTACAGCTGGGCAAGAGCCCCGAGCAGCAGGACCGCCCGAAAACGTGTTTGCGTGCCAAGGTCGGCGTGCAAACGTCAACCCTCGCTGGCCTAGCTGCATCTTGACTTTGGTAACAATCTAATGCACAGCCCTAACGAGACAATTAATGCAACAAGAAATATCAGATGAAAGATTAAATATATGCTCAATCCGTCATGCCTGTCGCTTCATGCTGGGTACAGCTCCTGGGGTAATTACACATGGTGAGGAGCAGTCTGTGGGATGCCAGGACTGCAGTGCCTGCCTGAACATAACGATACGACACCAGGCAGAGCCAGGCAGTCCCTACGGCTCCAATGAGCTGGGCTGCAAAGACTCTTGGCCACAGAAAACAAATATACACCAGAGCAAAGTTTACGGAGCCACCAGGTTCCTTATTCTGCATGGTCTCTTGTGCTTAGCTGCTTGCAGAGGCAGGGCTACAATTTGCTTTTGTTGTTGTTTTTTTTGCATTTTGCTCCAGTTTAAATCTTTCCAATGACACTGTTGCTACTGCACAACTAGCAAAGCCTGGATTGGGCAGGAGAGAGGCCTCATTCCTCTTTCAGACACATGACCCAATGTGTAGCCAGAGGCTGCAGCAGCTAACAAGAAAATTACACAAGTGCAAGTTGTTTTCAGCATAAAATTCCCCATTTATTGAGGAGCTCCAGCCTATGACCAGACAGTGCGGTTAGCCACAGGCTGCTGGAGTCTGAAACGTGACAGTCCAGCACAGGACACGAAAGGCTTGGAAAGGAAGCCCTCTAAATCCGAGGAAGCCAGCAAGCCCCAGCTGTGTGGCACAGAGGGATGACCACTCCTGTTTGGAGGAGCCACAGGGGACGTCACGCTGGGGAGGGAGCTTGTCTGCCCGTCACGTGCAGGCTGAGATGCTGCCCTGGATCCTGAGATGCCTCCTCAGGCCCTGTCCAGGCCAACCTCGTGGGGAGGGATGTTTCCCTCCCCTTGAAACTCACTTCTCTCTTTTGCACACCTGGGCAGAGAATAACCAAGTATGGGCAATGCACATAAAAACCCAAGGCCAGAAGAACTGACAGCGCCAACACATCCCACGTGCTTCGATCACTTCGCTTTGGGCGACTCCACCGACACCGCTTTCGCTTTTATAGATGAATTTTCAGTGTTGTCCTCTTCCCCAGATCAATCGAAATCACGGGTGAAGGACACAAAAACAGGGCACTGGCACAGGGCTTAGTCCCATGAACGGCACGAGTGAGGTTGCTGGGAACAGTCATGTGTGCAGAAAGCCGGCACCTCTTCCAGCTGACCACCCCATGCCTTGCACAGCGCAATCTACATGCACAGTCTACGTGTATCTATTATTTTGCATACTTCTTCAGTGTTTGCACACATCCCTCCACTACCGTTACTACTTTTTAAAACTGCTTTGCTGCTCATTAACCGTAATTATCAAAGAGAATGAACATGTGCTGTAATCTTTTACTGCAGGCACTCATGCTGCTGAATTGTCATCCCTGTCATTCATCGAGACTTGACAGCCTCTTTTTCTGAGGAGTAATGAGCATGCACAGATCATTCTAGTCTAAGGATGCGTAAACAGCGACACCCCACCTTCCCCTTTCCTCACAGATCACTTAAACTTGCTCTGTCCAATAATTGCACACCTCCCTCTCCCGAAACACAATACACTTTATAGCCCATCAGACACTTTTGCCTTGCACTAGTCTTACTGGAGGCTGAAAATCTCAGTTGATGGACTTTTCCTTTAGTTTTCTATACAGACTTGCAAGCAGTTCAGATACCTGCTCTTTTTTCAATATTGTTCTTTGGTTTACAAGCCTTCTCCTTGACTCTGCCTCCCTTATTTACTACACGCAGTCCAATCCATCGGGTTTGGTTTTGGTAGCTTAATTAGACAAATACTCCCACTGCGCTCCAGTGAATAAGCCCCTCCTAGCTGCACTTCTGTACAAGCTCCTCTTTGTAGGAGGACCTCAAGCCCTGGCGAAGGGGGGCCCAGGCGGCACCCCAGGCCCGGCCCGGCAAAACGCCGGAACTCGACCCGCCCCGTGCCGCAGCACCGGGCGCGGGGATTTCGGCGCGGGCCCCTCGCTGCCCCCCGAGGGCGCCGCTGCCGCCACCGCCCCGACGCGGCACCACAGGCCGCAACGGTCGCCCCGAGCTGCCACTTCCGGCCGCCGAGCCCCCGCCCCACTCGCTCTCTTCCCAACAGGAATCGCCATTGGCTGCTGCGGCTCGGGGCGTCACGGCGGCGCGGGAGCTGATTGGCCCCGGCGGAGCGGCTTCGGGGCGGGGCTTGGCCGCTGTCGCCCTGGCGACAGGCCCCGAGGAGACGGGCGTTCGCCTCCGCCGGCATCACGTGGCGCCCTCACCGCGCTCGCGGATTGGCCAGCGGCCCGGGGAGGGAGGGGGAGGTGCCACGTGACGCGTGGCCCCGCCCCGCGATCTCCGCCGCTCTTTCTTCCTCCGCGGCGCGGCGCGGCGGGGCG
>VZSV01000013.1:5520719-5567619 GCA_013398735.1 Nothocercus julius
CGCCTGCAGCCATCGCTGCCGCGGGAGAAGCTGCTCGTGTGGCACCCAGGCGGCCGGGGCCTGGACACCCCGCGGGAGGGAAGCGCCGGTGCATCGCTCGGTGGGAGCGCGGCGCGCGGCTTGCTGCCCGCGGTGGGGTCTGCTCGTGTGAGCGGAGCGGGCTCTTGGGGGGCGCCCCCGCCGAGCGTGCGGCCTGGCCAGAGGCGCGGGAGCGGGGGAGAGGGGAGGGAGGGGGCGGCTCTGGCGTTTGTGGAGACTCGCAAGTTTCTGTTCGTAGAGGTCTCTGGCGTCCTAAACTTTCCACAGGGCACTTCTAGAGTAATTAAGTGGAATTTATTATGGAAACTGCACTGAAGGTGCCTCCGCTATCCTTATCGGTCGCAAATACCATATTTGAGATATTTTTTTTAGTAATTAGACTTTATTCATTTATAAATGGCTGTTGCTTTCCTGCATTTGATTAGTCATTTCGATTCAATCAGCCTCTGAATGTCTAGCTGTGGCTTTTGCGCCTTATGTTGTACGTTGTGACGGCGCGTCCGCGTTCGGACCCGAGCTGAGGATACACGACAGCACATGAAGCAAGAATAGAAAGCAGCTTCTCCGTCCATAGTTGTATTGACTCAGCACTGCTGAGCACAGGTCTAAAAGCAGCTCTTGTTTTTCCTGTGTCATCTATTATCTGTTTTATTGCAAGACTTCAACTTCTGGTTTTCAGTGAGGTGCTGTGTGAAAGACACATGCACAGTATCTTAAAATTAAATTGCACTTATCTAATCTTTAAAACATCTGAAAGACTGGGTTTAGCCAATCCTGAAATCTTTGAGTTGTGTTTGAAAGGGATATGTCGTTGACCTGCAATGTTAAACAGTGAATTAAAAGAAGTAATTTAGCAACTGCTCCAGATTTTCCCTAGTCAACTCGTATCTTAAAGGAAAAAAAAGACAGAAATTTGTGGGTAATGTGACTCAGAATTTACCATTTGCAGACAATGTGCGATCTAATGCACCATTCAATTAGCTATTAAAGAGGGTGCAAGCTTAGATGGAGGAATGCATATTTACAGAGATCATATGTATTTATACAAGGTAATGAGTTATAAATAATTACAATTCGCAGTTGCAAAAATGCACTTTTTTTCGTGTTGAGATAAATAATCATAGTGCTGTTTACTTGAGGATTTTGCATGAGTTGTACCTGAAATCCACAAGTACGTGTTTATATATGGACTTGATAAAAAGCAGTGAGCGAAAAATCTCCAAATTTCTGCTATACCTGGAATCTGATGGAGGAGGTCTCTGACCTATTACGTAACGTATTGGTAGGTAGCACTAATCTTTGCATTTTAGATGTTGCCCTCACTACATTTTTTGTTATGAAAAAATCTCTTACATAATGAGAGAGTGATTACAATTATTCTCCCAAGAAACAGAGGAAAAAAATAAAAAGTGAAATTCCTTCTTCAGGTGAAGAGATTCAAATGTGAGTCTTCTATTTCCTGGTCCAACCTATACCTAGGTACAAGACCAGGGCAAGCTAAGGAGCCCTTCATTCCACCTGATGAAGTTGAATCACTTTATAGGAAGGAATGTAGTGTTTACATGGTGAAAAGAGCTGTACACCATATAGTTTATGGCTGTGTTATGGACTTTTTGCTGTGGAGCTAGTGGTTAGGTCACCCGGGTGGGAAGGGGTTCAGATTGTGACTGTCAGTGCAACTTCTGCTTTCATTCACTGGCTATTTAATGTTAAAACCCTGGAAACAGGACCAAAATCCAGGTCTCCCAGTTTGTGGAAGACTTTCCTAATGGCAAAACTATGAAGTCGAGTTTCCTTTTGTACTGTGTAGTGTGGGAGCCTTGCAGCCCTTTCAGGCACGGAGCACCACGTTAACAAGAAGAGCAGAGAATGCCTCCGTAGCCCTTAAGCAGGTAATTAGTGTTCTTTCCTGCGAAATGCTGGTTTAAATGTAAACCATGTTCCTCTTTTCCAAGCAAATACAACATTTTGTCTAGATCTTTCTTCAGCAAAGCAGTCCTGTCAGCCCTGAGCGGATGGATGCACCTCCAGCAGTTTTCTCAGAAGCACAAATTGAGGAGGAGGAGGAGAGGTTTGAGATGTGCTCCCTGCTCCTTGCTCTAGGCCAAAGATTCCTGCAGTTAAGTGTGCTGCCAGCGCAGGCTGCAGGATTGCAGTGGTACAAAGTCGCAGCTGCTCCTCCTCCTCCTCCAGATGCTGCTGCTCACGGTGGCTTCTGCCCGTTCCTCGGGACCTGGCTGTAGCTCCTGCAGCAGCAGTGACTTCTATGCTGAACTCTACAGATGCTTTTTGGAGCCTGAAGTTAGCCCTGCTGATCTGGAGTGTGTGCTTTAGGATATGGGAGCAGGAGTTTGAGGACAGGGGATGTGCCCTAGGTGAGTGAAGCCTTGTTTCCTAGATGAGGAATGTCATTAGGAAGAGATGGGACAGAGGGGTTACCTCTACCGTGGGGAGCGTCTCCGTGTACATTTAGGTTTGCTGTCACTGGTGATGATAGCTAAGAAAATTTGCGTTTATGTTGCCTTTCTGAACAGTCGAAAGCTTGTGCCTTGTTGCTGCCATGTGATCTTGGCGGTTCGGCACCCAGTACCGGCTTCTGGATCCCACTTGTGCCAAGTTTGTTCCCTAAGCCTTGATTCTTCGGGTGCTTGAGGACATGAGCTTCCAAATGCCAAAAGGTTTTAGTGGCGGGAAGCTGGAGTGTACATAAATATGGTACTTTTCATGTGGTAGCTTCACAGGGCCCTTTTTACTTTTTGTGTACAAGAAGGGTGAAGTGCTACTTTGCTGCCTCCTGGTGAGAGATTATACAAAATATATTATCTGAGCATTTGTAGGTGCTGCAATTCTGAGACCTTCTTTCCTTCCAAAATGGATTTGAAGACCCAGCAGCAAAGAAACGTCTGTTGTTTATGTGCAGCTATAGCCCACTCTGGTTTCAGAAGAAGCTGAGCTTTCTGAATAAGCCTTTAGCTGTGAGAATGAGGCTAAACTGGATGAGTGGGCCCGTGCAAGTAAAGGTCTGCAGGGAGGTAAGAACAGAAGCTGTCAAGTGAAACAGATTGCAAGTGATACACCCTGGCTAGTTATGAAGGTTCAAAAAGAAGTAATGAGCATGCAGATTAGAAACTTCTTTTTTTTTTTTTTTTTTTTATGGAAGGCAGTTAGGTAACTTCTAACACTGGTGTGTTCGTCCTTTGCATGTTTAGAAAGCTCTCTGCAGAGAATCTGTTGATATGTATCATATGTTGGACTTTAATATGAGATCCAACTTTGTCAGTATCTTCCTCCCATCCTGAAGGTATAGAGGTCTAAGCCTCATTGGCTAGGTATTTTAAGTGCTTGTGCAGCTCCAGTACCATAATTTCACAATCTGCCTTCAACTCTCTTTAACATAGATATTTTTAGCAAGTTCCCATGAAATAGAAAAGGATTATTATTTCTATTCAAGCAGAAAACTAAAGTACAAATAAAGGACTGACAAATTGTTTTCCTCACTTGCAAGCTTTGCTCTTGACATCTGGCCAGTGCGTTAGAGGCAGGACTGTTGTTGTACTTGGGCTCTTGGGCTCATATAGCAAGTTCTCCAAATAGCTCTACGCTTGAGAATTCTTTTTCTTAAGTAATAAAAAACATAAATATAAAAGTTTTCATTAATCTGTTGCTTTTCCTCTAGGAAACAAAGACCAAAACCAAACTTAACTAATTGTGACTCTTTGAACATGTGGATTAAACAATCACAGAATCATAGAATCTTAGAATCCTTAAGGTTGGAAGGGACCTTTAGAGATCATCTAGTCCAACCCCCCTGCACACGGAATATCACCTAGAGCATATGGCTCAGGTCTGCATCCCAGCGGGTTGGGAAGATCTCCAGAGAAGGAGACTCCACAACCTCCCTGGGCAGCCTCTGCCAGGGCTCTGTCACCCTCACTGTCAAGAAATTTTTCCTTAAGTTCCTGTGGAACTTTTGGTGCTTCACTTTGTGGCCATTTCCTCTAGTCCTGTCGGTGGCCACCACTGAGAAGAGGCCGCCCCATCCTCCTCACTGCCTCCCTTGAGGTCCTTATAGACACTGATGAGGTCTCCTCTCAGCCTTCTCTTCTCCAGGCTGAACAGGCCCAGCTCTCTCAGCCTTTCCTCACAGGGCAGATGTTCCAGGCCCCTGATCATCCTTGTAGCCCTAAATACAGGTATTTTGATACAGAATATCATGGAAATGTCTCCAAGTTGATGATGCTCTTCATAGAGGTGTTTACCCTAAGGATGAAAATCTGCCTCGCAGTCCAGAAATTCTGCATGGCAATTCAAAACATACAAGAGAACTAATTAGGGAAATTTATTAATTGTGAAATCAGCATCTCAAGTCGATGATAATTGATGTATTTAGTAACTTAGTGGTGATTAAGTCTGGAAAACTATAGTTGAAATTGCAGAATTGCTCAAATATCTAAGTATGTTGCTTTCAAAGTACTATGAAAATTAAATGCTATTTTATCTAGTGAGTGTTTAGCACTTTGGAGTCCTGATCTTAATTAAAACTGGATAGTATGATCATACAAATTACTGTAAGCGTAGAATTTTGAGATGACATAGTTTAATTTGTTCTTTAGCTCTTCAGTTTAATAGGTACTATTTAAACTAAGTTAAATTTACTGATGCTCTGAAATGTTATGGTTTTCTCATTTCACTTCGATTTAGGAAAATATTTTCTTTTATCTTTGAGTGCTCTGTCATGCAAACCTTAAGTACTGATAAGATGCATCAAACAAACATGGCTCAAACCTGTCAGAAGGAAAAAACTAAACATTCAATGGAAGTGTAACTTGGAGAATACTATTCCTTCTGAAGTGGTGCATGTGAAAAGTTAACAAATATCTTGGGGCTTTCACATACGTAGCAATGACAGAAATAAAAAGAGACTGAAATCGGTACATTTTTAGCAAGATTTGTTTTTCTTGTGGAAAGTTCAATGTAGTGAGTTGACTAGAATACTCTTTTTTTACGTGAGCAAGGCAGGAAAACAAACCTTATTTCCTACATCCTCTGTAGGACTCCTTGCAATCTCCTGGTCAAGCTGCCAGTCACTCTCTTGTGCACCTATCAGATAAAAACTCTGTTTATTGCTCTTTATTGCAAGAGCAGATGAATAAATTCCATGAAAAACTCATGCCTATTTCTAAGAAAAGAGAGGAAGCAGGATGGAGTTCTGACATGTTTCATGCAGACATCAGGCATCATGTTAAAATATTTTCCATATAATGGCAGACCCATTCTAGCCTTTCAGTTTGTGGCAAGGAACCCCTGCAGGAAGGTGTGTCTCAGTTGAGAACTTCACAGCGTTAACAGGAAAAGAATGCAAATATTTTAAGTATCTGTAGAGAAAGAAGGAAGTGAAAAATACAAGCAGCCAATCTGATCGACTTGATCTTGCTTATTACTTTGAAGCCTTCAGCACTGAATATATGCTGATCTCCCATTCTTTTGAGTGGGTTCATATACAGATCATCCCCCTAAAAAGCACCTATAATGGGGTACAAGGTTGTAGGATATAGGACATTATATAACTTAAAAACTAAATAAGCTAATTTTTTTTAGTGTTTTTATTTTTGTTCTCATGCTTTTAAGTTCTATATAACCAGAAAAAATGTTGTGGAATTATTATTATTATTAGATCTATCTTTGCATTAAGTTTGTGAGTTAATGGGCTAATTCTGTCAGATGAAATGATAGGCTTCTTGATTAGTTTATGGAATTGAAATGCAGACCATCCTCTAGAAATTCTAGCCTGTACAAGATTAACCTTTAAAGTTGCATGACTTAGTCTTAGACTCAAGTGTTTTAAGGTGCTCAGTGCATCTTTGGAACGTATTCCTTTTAATGTTTTCACGTAGAAGCTTTTAATTAAATGCCATATTTGCAGGATTCTTTTGAATTTTCTTTCCTCTCTCACATTCTTAAGCATCTGAAGTATTCATGTTACTTGGAGTTTTTTTTCCCTGTGGAAGCCACAAAAATTTGAGTCTTACAAGCAGGGAGTCTTCTAATGGTTTTCTGGCTATTCTTCCCCCCCTACTTAATCACATAGGTATTTCTTTTGAGATTGGGATTCTCCGCCACCATCCTGCTGAGGCAAGGTGACATGATGGTTTGCGTGGGCACTGAAAATAGATCTTTTTATCCCCTCTTGGTGTTCTTTGAACTTTCTTTGCAAATGCCAGGCAGGCCAGCTCCTCTTGTATGTGTGTTTAGTTGGATTGTGCTAGTTTAGAGTACAGCATTTTTTTTTCCTGATGCCTGTATTGCTTAGTGTCATCATCTCTTTTCAAGTTTTAATTGTTCCTCTAGCTCATCTTGTTGTAGAGATGTAGGAGTAAATACGGATAGCAAAAATGATCATATAGTAGAACAGTACGCAACAGGGCTTCGTAAATTTGCTTTCAGCCATATAATGTTACTTGATTGTGTCTGTGTCAGAAAAATGCTCCTTAATGTGTTAAAGTCACTCTTCTATTTAGTCTACAATGACTTCCATAGTTTAATATAACCACAGTAGTGCTTGGGGTTGAATATACTCTAACTTGCTCTTGATTGAACTGTTTCGACAGAAGTTTTGCAATGAATAATTGAAAAATTTTATCCAAAAAATGGTCATCAGGATTTGTTAGCTTTACCATTGACATGTAGAAGACAATAATTCTTAAATATTTTTTATAGTCAACACAGTTGGCAGTAACTTGCATCTTAAAAAAAAAGACAATAAATAAATAAACATGATGAGTAGCTGAGTAGTATGTGAAACAGAACAACAGTATGTGAACAGAAACAAATTCTGTTAGTTGCTCATAAATGAAACATTCTGAATAAGTTTATTTTATTAATACTTCTCTTAGAAGTACACTCTTTAGACTGAAATTTTAAACATAGATATTCCTTGACAATTGAGAGAGAGGTTTTAGATGAGTAAGAATTGAGCTGTCTGAAAGGATGGCTATGCAAAAAATAAAAAGAAAAATGATTAAATCCGTTCCTTTTCTAGCTTCCCCTAAATAATGCAGTTTCAGAATTATGTTCCCCTAAGAGCAAGCACGGGGTTACTGATTAGTTCCCTTCTGAAATATTGCAATATTGCTCCAAGCTTTTCTGCTGGCGAATCGCGTAGGTGGTTCGCGATGATAACGTTTGGAGAGAGAAGAGGGAAGCAATCGGGGCTGCGCTGCTAAATTATCTTAGCATGTAGCGACTTGTACGAAGATTGACATGATTATTAAGGTAACAAGAACCATAGATATCTGCTCCTTCAGGGTCTTATTTATTAGGCTTGTGTATTTTTCAAGGTTTTTAATAGAGACACGGTCTTCCTTTTTTGCTGCAGTAGTGCAAACAGCCTAGTCTCGGTAGTTCACGGTGGTGAGTGCAGCTCAAACACTTTTCTCCCTTCTTCGCTGGGGCTGCATTTGAGCAGCTGTGAATCCTTAAATCCTAGTCTAGACAGGAGACTTAAAGGTGTGATAGGAGCACGTTATCCTTTCTCAACATTAATGTCATGCGGCCCGCATGGTTAGTTGGTGCTGTATTTCTTAAAAATGGGTGGCTAACCAATATTTTATTCTTGTCTTCGTCAGGCCTAGACGAAGTGAAAGATCTGCTGAAGGACAAAGAAGGAAGAGTATCTTTAGAGTTGATTAGCTTGTGTTTTGAAACATGACTTGAGTCATGTAGATAGAACATTGACTCCTTTTAAAATATAGACATTATCTTCTGCAAAACGTCAGGGTAATGATGCAGACAACATAATAGTATTTCAAGGTATTAGAATGTAATTGCTTATCATAGCGGTCTGTGGTAAAATAAAACATAATTTTTGACTTTCTGCTGTGATTTGGTGGCTTCCCGTTATTGTTCTGGATAACAGGTAGTCACCTTAGCTAAAAGATTAATGGTATTTGAGATTCTCATGTGAGTATCGACTTGACCACAATTCAATTTGAACTGGAAATGAATTGGATAAGGGCACTGAACTTGAAGTGCTCTGGATGTTAGGAAGAAAAGCTTCAGACCTGCATTTCTGATTAGCTGCAAGAAAAGATCCTTTCAAGGAATAACCGCATGGATCACCTCTTGCCTGTGTGTGTAACTGCTGCAACAAGATAGTTTTGTTTTGGGTAGCAGCAAATTTATGCCCTTTGCCTTCTTACTCCTAATATATTTTACAGTATAGGGAATAAGACTGGACTAATCAACTTACTTTCTTCTGATTAGATTTGGTTGTGGTTCCCCCCATTGCAGTAATCTTTAACTGCCATGCTAAATCTCACTTCAAATGTTTTATAAAGGTGCAAATAAACTTCTGAAAAAATTATTTTTGTAACACCTGTTTAGTAGTGTATAAATGAAATATTCTCTTAAGAACAGCTTTCCATTTGAAATTTCCTTTCCACATTCTTAATGCCAATTTTAAAATGTAAAAATGAGATGCTCTCTCCATCTTGCTCGGCCCCGCTGCTCTCCAAGGCTGTGAGGTTCCTGGTGGCCGACACACTGGTTGCTCCCTACAACACCTGGAGGAGAGGAGTCCAAGTCACCTTCTGCCAGGCTAATGCTGCGAGCTGCGCTCAAAATCCAAGCAGGGATCTGGAAGGAATTCTGCCCTTGGATTTTTTTGATGCAATTTGGCTTTCTTTTTTGTAGGTGCTTTTTTTTGTTTGTTTTTCTCTGGTCAGGTTTAGTACCATTAGCTGTTTCATCTCCTGTGGTGTCTCCAACAGTGAAAAGCAGCTCAGTGTACAGTTGTTTGAGGTGTTTCTGTTGTCGACGGAGGATTTTGCTGTGTGTTGGTGGGAGGGCTGTGTGTTGGGGAAGATGATGCCAAGCATCCCTTGCACTCCCAAGGAGACAGAGGGAGGACCTCAAGTAAGAAATGGGTCTTGCAAAAGAGCTCGCTGTTTCTTTTCTGTGTCAATTCTTCAGGAATCTGCTTGGAGGGGGTAGTCCGGTTGCAGCAAACCAAGTCATCCATTTCATTACATTATGTACCCCCTTTCCCCTGGGAGGCAAGCCTTCTGCCCTGTTTTGAAAAGAATGGGAGTAAAATAGCCATCACTGCCACCATGGAACAGCAGTTGATTTTTGTCTGAAATACTATGGTCACCTGGACTTAGAGGAGGTTCTGGCTCCCATTCACTGCATGGGATGTTGATTTTGGATTTTGGCAGAGAATTCTTAACTTAAAGCGAATAAACAGAGCTGAGAAATCTGAGTTTCAGCCCTTAATATCTTTATTTAGGTGACTGTCCGCACTGGCTTGTGCACCCAACTTTTTCTTCTCTCTGGGTTTATGAATTTGAATTCATGTTCATGTTTTCCTTCGCAGTGTCTCGTCTTCAACAGGAAGACAGATGGCTGTTTTCTCAACCTTGCTTTTAGGCTGGTTAGGGCACTCCTCTGGGAAATACAAATGTGAAAACGCCTGTGGCTATGGAAGGTGTATGGTCCAGGTATTTCAGCTCCTTGGCCAGTGTTGCACTCACTGCACTGTTAGGTAAAATGTGTGAAACAGCACTGCTGCTGCATCCTTTTAGTCCTATGCCCAAAAGAGATGTTGGTTGTGGTTTTTGCTGATTGCATTGCTGCTGGTGTATGTTGCTAAGACTCACAGAAGCGTGTGTAGTGAATTAGGCATCCCTGGGGACTCAGTTGCTTGCATGCTTGATCTATAAATCCCTAGCAAGTCTAGGATGGTGTGCAGCTCTGCTCGCGACTCCAGTATATGGTTCAGATAGTTTTGCACAGTTGTAGGCCAGCAGGCAACTAAGTAATTTTAACAAAAACCTTAGATTGCCGGTGCTGGACAGCTCTTGTAATAGGAGCGGATCAGCCGCTCTGTGGTGCCACGTTACCATGTTCCGCAGAACCACGGGGGCCCTCACCCCGGCAGGGTGTCTCTTCAGGTTTGCATACAAATATTCAGGGTTTTCCCATTCATAGACTTGCCAATGCAAACAGGGAAAGTCATTCTCTTTGGATGTCCCAGTATTAAAGCTGTCTTTTGAAAATCCTATTTCTGCTCTATGACTTGTCAGCCCCTAAAACTGACTGGGAAAATTCTGATTTTGACTGTCAGTCCCTAAAGTTGACTTTGCATCAGCTTGTTAAGAAATACATTTAGCAGGTCTCTGATGTCTCCCTTCTCTAAAAAGTTCTGTGCATAAATTATATTTTTTTGCTGATTATAAAATTATATTTGGAGTAGAACCTACTTAAGTCTTTTCTGCACCTTGTGCAAATAGCTGTCTGAAGGATGATAGATTCTCCCCTAGGAAGAAATGTGATATACTAATTTTCATATGCATCTCTTCTGTATCTTCACAAGTTTAGAGATCTCTCCCTTGCCTGCAGCCTCACTTAGCCTCCTAAGAGTCCATAGCTTATCATGTTACTTCAATATCATCTGTTTTTCTAGTAGTTGTTATCAGTTGGCCAAGTGAGAGAGATACAGTAGCCTTCTGCTAGTTGATCCTGGACAGTGTTCCAAAAATTCAGGCGTTTCTGCCTATTATGGAATTTCACTCTATCCAAATAGTCCCAAGTTCTGTTAAAGTTATGGAAAATTAGGCTGCCTATTTTTGATGCTGGTGAATGTGTGATTATGTTGTGATAGGATTAGGTTTGGAGAACTGTGACATGATTTTATTTTTAAATGTTGGATCAGATCATAATTTTTCCAAGACTGAGTTTTGAATGTTACATATTCTTGCCTCAAATCTGGTGCTATGTAAGTTATAGTCTCTTCATCTGGGCTTGTGTAGCCTCTGTTGCTTCTTGCTGAAGGATCACTGTTTCACTTTCTAATAACTACAAATTTCAGATCACTTGCCATCTTGCAGCTCTTAGTTGAGCATCCTCTGACTCTTCTATTTCTAGTACTCGCTATAACTGGATTTCATAGCAACCAAATCCAGGTGCTTGCTATTAATTAGATGAGGAATCTGTCATTGGTTTTTAACAGAAAGTGCTGTTCATGTTACCATTCCAAGTACTACATTTTTTACCTCAAATGTGCCATTATTGTGGAACTAGCTTTGTTGCCACCGGGCCCTATTCTTCAGCTTTGTTTCTGACCAAGTAACCGAAGGGTTGTTGGGTTTTCTCTGTGTTAGGCTGGTTTCCCAGAACCTCAGCGAGCAAATGCAGTCCTGCTTTCTACCAGCACCAGTCCTTCCAGAAGTTGTCTTGGGTGTCTGGGGGATGCACTGATGCATTTGCAGCCCATGCGAGAGTCACCGGCAGTGTCCCCGTGGAGCAGCATTGCTGTTCATTTCATCTCCCTGGCTTGCATTTTAAGGCAGTTGCATTTGTGATTGCCCAGAATTCAACTCCTGGACAACTGTAATGGTTCGTAGGAGGTGCAATAAGAATAGGTTTAAGTAGGGTCCTGTTGTAAGAGAAAAGAAGTGACTGACACCTACAGACAGTGTGAAACAATAGCTCTGAGAAATAATCCCTCAGTGATTCCGCTGAAGTATAACAGACATGCTTGAAATAAGAAATGCTTAAGGGTTTTATCACAGGAGCCTCAAGATCAGCATCATGGTAGTGTGATCTGGTGATGGAGAGGTGGTTTCTCCTGACTGCTTCCTCTTTCCACTTCAGTAACTCCTTGCTTAAACAAATCCACATAATCCAGTTTTTAACCTGTCCAAGTTTACAGTATAGCTGTGCTTTAAAAAGGAAAAGGAAATGCACAGCAAACTGGCATCAATGTGCTTGAATATAATATATCCAGTTTCCTCTGGACATGAGGAAGGGGGAAGGAGGTTAAAGCACATGCCATACATTGCAAGGATTACTACTCATGCATCACCCAAGGCCTAATATAGGCACATCGATGAAAAAGTTGTGCTTACAAAGTTCTCACCCTTGCAAAGAGTTACTACCTGGTAGACTCAACATGGGAATAATAGGATTGTTTCAAGTAGGTTAACCAGTATTTGTTTCATGGCTTCTCAAGAGCTTGAACATTTAATGCAATTTGTGCTTTATTGCAGGATGTTGAGTTTTTCTTGGCTTTCCTATTTTTGACCTTAGGAAATTGTATTTGCCCAGGGTATATGAAAAGGCATCCGCTGCTTGTACAAAAAAGCATCCACTTCTTAATCAAAACGAGGACAGTCGAGGAAGATGGGGCAGACTGCCTGTTGAATTCTCCTGCGGGTGGTTTCTGTTCTGAAATGAAGTGACCGCCATGGTGTTAGCTCAGCATGTCAGAGAGGGGCAGTGGAAAGCTCCATCGGAGATGAAAGTTGGGAAGACACACCTTGCAAGTCCCTTATTGCTCGAAAATAAAGCAGTCATATTGCTCTCCTCTCCAGGATAATTGGCCCGGTAATTGAAGTCTATGTTCTGCTCCCAGAGATGATCAAAACGCCTTCATTTGAAAGACTCTGTCTGTCAGCAAGGAGTGTGGTTAGATTAAAAGGACTGGGAACAGTCTGGCCTTCACACCCCCACACACACCTTCATATTAATTGAAATGGCCTCTCCACATAGGACAACTTAATGTGAAAAAATTAGTGGGCTATTTTCAGGAAGTTCTAGCTGCCTTCCATTTAGTGATTCAACATGGAACATCTTTCGGGCAAGGAAGATGCCATGGGTGTGTGGTACCTTTAAAGACAGGCCTTAAAAGAAATTCCCCCCCCCTCCCTTTTTTTTTTAATAGTACTTTCTGAGCAGTGTTAGTGTTGTTTGAAGGTTAAATATACTCTTGTGTTCGTCCTGTATCCCTGTTCCATTTCTGTATCTAGACTGTGACAAACAGACTTTTAAACATTGGGGTGATATTTTTTACAAGAGACACTGGAATTTAGCATCTGTTGCGAACAGTTACTTACTGAAATGCTGCAGCTCTTAAAAGTAAGCTTGCCCAGGAAAAATACAGTTAAAATGTACACAAAAACATATATGTAGAAAGGTTTTTCAAACCTTCGGTGTTTGGGGGAAGGAGGAAGGACACACACAAAAAAATGGATTTCATCAGGTTCTTAAACTGTGTTCTGTTTACAGTGGTGCAAAATAACAATGAAATTTCCATGTGCAGACTAAGCCTAAGTTACTTTCTAAATTAGTTTAGTTAACTGTGCAAAGCTGTGTAAATCATTGTCTGATCTCAGTTCAGATGAATTTAAGCGTATTCTGAATTTAAGCAACATTATAATTGGTACCCACAAGGGAATTTGCGACCTTTTAAAGAAATGATTTAGGCAGGCCTGTTTTTTTTGGAAGTTTTTTTTTTTTCTCTCTGTAAAAACAGCCCCTAACACTCATAACCTTTTGTTGCAAAGGTTTTCATTCCCCATCCCAGGGATAGCTTTTGCTGTATTATTTTTGCTGCACGTGAGCAAAGCCCTTGCCTGACTGACACAGGCCAGCACCCACCACGCAGCCTTGGGCTGTCACCCCTGGCAGGACCATGGCAGGTGCCACCAGATGTGCTCGGTCCTGGTGGCCTCACAGTGCCGGCCACCCACAATGAGGAGCCTCGAGGCTCCTAAAGACAGCGGAGTGTCTTTGTAGAAGGCAGGGTAGCTGTCGCTTATGCTAGGGCAATTTTTTTGGAATGTTTGGTGTTTTTTAAACCTTGAACCAAACCCAAAGAATACTTAAAAATTTCTTTATGTAAAATAAACTAAATAAACAGCTCAAAATAAAGCACAAGTAGTTCAACATCTGAGATGCTGAGAATTTTAATTTCTCATTCTAGCCGACTTCATTTTAATAGTTGCCTAAATATTAGTTTTGGTATATACATACAGGCATATAAGGAAGAATAGAAAGGTTGGATCTTAGCATGTTATATGCTACTTACCCTCTCTCTGCTGCCCCTTTATAAACACTAATTTCTACCTAGGGGAGTTCTGGAAGCTAGAATAGTTAAATGTTAGTTTCTGGTCTTACAATTTCTGGTCTTACAGTGCATTTAGGATATTTATTTAGAAGAAACTGTTATTTGTGGAGGGTTGTTTGTTTGCTTTTTAATACTATAATTGGTACTCGTCCCGTTGGAGGAAGAAGAAAGTTCCTTAGAAAATATAGAGGTCAATATAGAGGAGGGATTATCAGTAAACCATCCTGTCTGTTCTCAATGCAGTGGGAGGGTGTTTCATACTTAAAGATGAACCAAATGTTTAAATACTAATGCAGGATTTGGGGAGTTCTTATTTTTGTGTATTCATCTTTACATATGAAGACGGTTTGACTTAAATAAATGCCGTGTTCTTTCTGAATCAGATTGCTTGACTTATGAAGCTGAATTGTTAAGGATGGAGGTCACTTCAGAAAACTGCGAGGAAGAAAACGTTCTTGGTCCTCTATCCCTCCTAAGCAGTCCAACTGAATGTTCAAATTCTTTAAACCATACTAAAAAGTAATTAACTTATTCTATAAAATGAGAGCCAGCAGCTTTCCAAAGTTATTGCAGATATTTTTTTTTCCAAGTTTAAAATCAAACGTTCCAGTGGAAACTCAGCAGGAGAGAAGAGGCTTTCACAGCCTTTCATGAAACAGGTTGAGGATCTTCAGACTCACTGTAGTAGTGCAAAAGTTCCCAAACTTCTTAGTAGTGACAAATTTTAGTTTGGTAAAAGAGTGTATGAAGTCCTAGCACTGCTTCTTAAATAGAAAACAAAAACGCTATGAATTATAATTGTCTCCTAAATTGAGTCTCTGTAATAACATAGCTGTTTCTTATAGTTTCTGTAGAATAATCTGTATTCTGCATAATTCCCAGAGAATTGTAACTTAATTGTACTTCTGTGAGGAAAATCTCTCTCAGAGCATTTTATTTTCTGTAAAGTTTTCTTATAAGCCATGCAGGATATTTTTAATAGCTTGAAGGACATTAAGCTGTATTTTCCTGTGGTTACTAGGGTAACAACTGTTTCATACTAGACACCAATTTTCTTCAGGCTATGCAATATTGTATAAACTCAGGTGTCTATTTACCTTAGCTCCAACAAGGGGCTTGATGAGAGAGCAGAAATTTATGCCAGGTTATTTGCTGTTTAATCCCCCTTCTTTTTTAATTTAGGTAACCTGAAACTAGCCTCGCTGCAAAAGATCAAGTTCTTGGTCAAGTTCTTTAAAAAGTAAATAAATACAAGCAGCTCTGGCAATGCAGTTCATATCCATGTGTAGCACTTGGTTACCTAGCTCAGCCAGTGGCAATCCAGCTGTTCCAGATGAATTTTGTGATCCAGGTTTGCCTATATTTTCAGGGGGATACATGTAAATAATGCAGAAAATCAGGTGGTCTGATTTACCAGAGTATCAAGGCTATTGCCTGAATATAGAGAAGAAGCTGATATTTTGTGGGGGTTTTAATTGGGCAGCGTGGCATGATAGTTCCTCAATTCTAATCCCATAGAAGCAGGTGATGCTGCTAAGAAGGTTTTGAATTAATTGTTAGGCCTATTCTTAAAGACCTGTATAAGTATAATTTTAATGAGCTGTAGAAAATCCTATTAGAACAGTTTAAATAAGTTTTGTAGTGTTTTTTTTTTTTTTTTTTTTTTTTTTTTTTTTTTTTTTTCCTTCCCCTCCAGTGATTATAATTTGGTTAAAGGACTATAAGATTTTTTTTTTTTTTTTACTTTGAAGAGTGAAATAATATAGTCTTGCAAGAGTATAATCTTCTGGTCTTTCTAAAGGGCTTAAGCATTTGACGATTTTTGTTTAGCCAAACTTTTTGCTTTGCATATTCACTAGTAAGTTCCCCTTTGTGAAGTTTAAATAAAACAAGGATAAGGAGATTGAAGTTGTCATTAACTTATGCATTGAGTTTTAGTTAATTCTGTAAAATCTGTTTAACTCACTTTGCTTTCATAATGAAGAATACTTTCTAGGCTGTATGTCTACAGTCAGTTGTGTAAGTGTGATTGTCAGTTCCTAGACACAAATATACTTACAGTTCTGGCATTTTTGTGGCCCAGTTGAAGCATATTAAGCATTGGGGTTGAACTGGACGTGGCAGTGACCAGCCTCGTGGAGATCTCATAGCTGACCCTGCTCTGAGCAGGAGGTTGCACTAGAGACCTCCCAAGGTCTCTTCCTGCCCAAGTGAAACTTTGCTTCTAAGTCTGACAGGAATTAGAAGTTAAAATGATGATTTAAATTCTAGCCAAGTTGTAGGCAAGAAAAATGTTGTAAGTGCTCTGATAAATCCAACTACAGATGTGAAGTTTGATACATCTGAATTGGTACTAACCTGTTTGATCAGTTCTTCCTCTTTGTCAGTGCTCCCTTGTGCTGTAAGTTTAGGGTAATCTTTAAAACATTACAGAGTGTTTTATCTAAAAGTTCATGTGTGAAGGGATGTGTTTTTTCTTGTGACGATCCATGGACTGATAGATAAATGGCAGTACATGTTAGGGTCACTGTTAATTTTTATTGTACACATCAATTAAATGAAAGATAGAAGAATTTGAATCTGTAGATTTGTTGTATGATGCATGAGAGACTTATTTTGCCTTTATTAGATATCAACTTTTTTTTTATTTCATTGCGTTTACAAAGAGATATAGTCAAACCCACATCATCAGAGCAGGCAGACTGTTTGACCTTGTGAAAGTTCTGTGTGGAAGAGGAGGGAGGTGAAGAAATCCCTCGCAGGCAGAATGTGTTTTAAGATATTGTGAGGCCTTGCAATATCTGTTCAAGCCTGTGCAGTTGTCCTGAGGTAACAATCTTGATTTTTTGTCCTCATGCTGGTGTTCTTCTCTCTCTGCTGAGACTAGTTAGGATATAGGACTTTTTCTTCCCCTTCATTGTAACTAGATCAAAACTGTTAACAAATCCTTCAGGGTATTCAGGCTACCTCAACTCAAAGGACAGGAGGCCTTAAGAAGTGTTCATGTGTCATAAGCATCCTGAGGTGAAGGCCAACTACTGTTGATTTTCCAGGCAGGGAACAGAGATGCTCGGAGCTTCAGGGACTTGCTAGAAATCACAGGGTGTCTGTGGCTGGGTAAGGAGCTGAACCCCCTCCTCTTAAATCCCATGTCAGCATCTACCGCTTGATTCTTGACATGCATTCTGCACAGGATAAAATTTGATTTTTGTTTCTAAAGTGAAAAGTCATTTTAAAGAATGTTAAGTCATTCTGTCACTCTTAAAATACAAATAAAAAATAGATGGTACTCTGTTTAGTTCTAGTGTCTTCTATATATTGTTGAAAGGTACTGAAAACTTTGATGTATTCATCACATTCATTTCACTGCACTGTGTACGATTAATAATGTATTAGTATGGCATGTAGTTCAAAAAACTTCTAAGGTCAGAAAGCTAATGCCATCATTAAGAATAATCTCCAATTACAGACCCAAAGTTTACACATTTAAGTGTGCAGCCTAATTTTCAAGAGGTTGTGCTGTGCTTACAGCTAGTAGCAGCAGTTTTTGACAAACCAGATACCAAGCTTCCAGTCTGGAAATTTTGAGCAGAACTTTGTAGCAAGGCAGCTGCACCGTGCCTCACAATGTGTTCATAGTTTTCTTAATAATTAGATTTCTTTCAAAGCAAATATCGAAGGAGGAGCTAAGCAAAATTGATGCTCTTATGAGTGTCAGATTTGCAGAGAGTTTTAAGTTTCATGCTTTGGAAGTATTGTATAAGAAATAAGAATTGGTCATGATGAAAAAGCCAAGTGGCAACACTTGCAATTTCTAATTGCAACTTGTGAGATTATTGTTTCTTAAATGATACCATGGAATTGAAAATTAGAGTGTTTGAGTGCTTAATGTGGCCAGCGCTTCAGGATTCAGTCAGCTCTTGTGGATGTTCAGTTGTTAAAGACAAGAGGTCAGACTGGCAACCCTGCTACTAGGTAGGTAGATATTATATACCACTTAAGCTTTTTAGAGACTTCAGTTGTAGGTATCAATTGTAATGATAAATAGCAGGGGAAGGGTGTCATACCTAGGGTGAAAGCTAGGCCTCCTGTCTGCTAGGGCTGTCAAGTGGTTAAAATAGGTGAGAACTGCCAATGCTCCTGTCATGGGTCCTTGTTGTTGTCCCTAGGGCTCAGGGTGCTCTTGTCCTGTTGCTTGCTATAGCAAAGCCTCACATGGACAGAACTGTCGTTGGACGTGGTGCAAACATTCGTGGAGTTCTGCTGGCTTGCTGCGGAAAGGCCTCCCTGACGTCTTCATCATTACTGGTCTTTTCTTTAGGACTGGTTAGATACTTTAAGTCCATAGTGAGTCGAGTCCTTCTCCCATAGGGCAGGTGTAGCAGACCATTGAATTTTCAGGTATTTCAGGCAGCGTATGGACCAGAGGTGCAGATAGAGGCTTTACCTGCAGTGACTTGTAGAAACAGGCTGAACATCTGGAAGGAGGTTATTGTTCTAGTTCTCATGTGGCATCCTATATATGGAAAATCCTCTATAAATAACAATTTCTCTCTTAAGTAATTGGAACTAACCTGGAAAGTTGCCTTCCCATGACTTTCCTACGTGGATGTCCTGCATCATCTTGCTGCCCATGTTGCAGCAATGGCACATAGGGGTATCACAGGGTCTTTCAGTATGTGCATCAAATAGTATCATCCATCCTTCTTGTTAAGGATTTCTCCTGCACAGATCCTTAGCTGAGAACTGCCTGGAAGTAACATGCTCTGCGTTGAGTATAGTGTGTTGGGAGTTGTTGTTATTCCTTGGTCTTTCGGTTGGAAGAGAGCTATTTCCTCTAACGATTTATAGGCACCAAAACAAGACTGAGCCTGCCAAACAACTTCTGTAAAAAACTGGCAATGGGTATGACTTTTGATAAAAATGGCCTAAAAATGAAATGGGAAGGTGTAAGCTAACTATAACAACCACAGCAGTGAATTTGCTTTAAGATGTTTAATTCATGTTGAGGTGGTTATTTTCAGGAAGCTTCATAGATAGGTGGTTCTGAGCTCTTCTCAAAAGGCATATGGTTTGGTTGGTATTTATTATACTAATATTATTCTTTAAGTTGTTTTACAATTATTATTTAATTAGATATCCTGTGAGTAAGTACAATTACTTTGATTTCGTGTACCTCAGTCTACCTATCTAAATTTTCCTCAAAGGCCATAAGAAGGAGTTCATGTCAAAGCCTGGAATAAAATGTTAGATCCACAGTCCTGCAATTAGGCCTGTAGCAAAATAATTCATGACTCAGCCATCCAATTGCAGTGGGGCTTCCAATAAGCCAATAAGCTCTTTAAGTACTTCTCATTTATAAAAATGATTTAAAACTTTTTAGTTGGGAGGAGTTGCTTGACTAATTAAATCCTTACACAACATAGCTTACAAAACAAAATATTAAATGCAGTTAATTGGTAAACTGTAGTGACATGTTCATGTCATAATAGTGGGATTTTGCTGTTTTATATCAGTTCTGTGTGGATTTACCTGAGAAGCTGAAGAGATTTTCATGTTGTGGAGAGCAAACCACTTGAACTTCGCAGAAACCTAGTTATTTTTTGGATCTCTCTCTCTTTCTGTCTATGTGTTCTATGTATGTATAAGGGTATAGACATATCTTCATTGATGTGCATTTGCAGGACTATATGGAAAAAGGTAGAGCTGTGCAGACTTGCAGATTTTGCACCTGCCGTTAATTTAGTTCATAACATTAAAAAAATTTAAATGCCAAAATAAAGAAATAAGGATTTGGAAAAAAAAAAAAAGCCTCTCTGCTTAAATTTCTTAAAATGAGGTAGCAATCATTTTACAAGCTTTTTCTTGATTTTATTTTTATCTCTTATTATTGCTTTGGTTCAAGAATTGCGAGCTACAACAAATGATAAGTTTATTTCCACGTGAGGAATCTGTAATTTTACTGCTGCTCTCCCTAACGCTTGAGAGGCCCAGAATCAGCTTGGAGAACGCTGTGCATCTTGTCTTAGCCCTCAAGGCCAATGTGATTTTTAGCTGTGGAGGATTTTGCTTTAAACACCAAGGAACTGTTTGAAAGGGATAAGAAAGCTGTGGTAGTTAAGCTGGGAATGAATTGTTTTTTTCTAGCGAGGAAACTTCCAGTTCAAGTTATGACAGATTTTACTCTAGGCAATTAAAGTGTGCAAGTTACATTATTAAACAATGCTTAGTAATATGGCTTATCACGTGTTATATATAATGCATATGTATATATAACTGTCCATCCTTAGCTGTGTTGATTCTTTATTTCATTCTGCTTAGAATTTTTTATTCTTTGCTAGGATTCTTGCCTGAAATTTTTATAAGTAATAGATGAGGAATAATGATTTTTCCTGAATATCCATTATTGTTTGTATCAGTATTGGTCCTACTAAGGTCTTAAGCCATTTAACGACTTCCCTTTTTGACATACCAGAAGTCCACCAGAAATAAGTTCTGCAAAGAAACCTGCAACAAAAAGAAAGAACTAAGGGTGTTTAGAGCTCCTTTTGAAACTCTTCTTGATGGGTAGGAATAATTGTCATTGACAACAAGTATAGATACCTGTCAGTGGTTCCAGAATGTAACAAGTAAAAGCTAGAAATCCTAGTTTCTTTCTATAAACTTCAGCAAGGCTAGTCATAAAAATAGTCTTTAAGAATACATGTTCTTAATTTTTTTATTATACAGGAAGTTTGTGCATTTTTGACTGAACATGTTTGACTTAAATATGAAGCACAGGCAAAAACAATTTCTTGAAAAGATGCACCCTATCCTGGGCATTAGAAAGCAGGATTCCTGGTAATTTTGAGCTCTTCTGCTCTACTCATCCAATTCATTAATACGCTTTTGGCTTTGGTTTTATTCCCTGCGGTAGGGGTAGTGGGCAATCTCTAGCACAGCTTTTGGGGAACTGAATCTGTCTATCAGCCTTGGTGTACTTCATTTTTTAATTCTTACTCTTTCTTATTCTTCATTTTTGTTGTTTCCTATTTTTACTTCACGTCTACTTGTTTTCATTGCCATGCCTGTGTGTTTTCTCTCTCTCAATAAGATTGAAGGTGGAAAAAAATGTGAGCTAAAAGTCTCTGAAGATCATTTACATACCATTCATCTAGAGGCTTTCTAAATGTTTAACAAGTTAATTAAGCTGGTATTCAAAGCATACATATTGATCAAAACAGAAATGTGGGTGTACATGCCATGCGAGGTAAGATGAAATGCAGAGACTGTTTATCACCATGTGGCATGCAAGGCTGTGTGGACAGTGGGGCATTAAACATTAAAATCTGTGTATTTATTGGTTTCATGTGGCTTTGGTGTTCATTTTTGCAGGCAGTCTAAAGGATTTATTGTGACCTGCTTGCTCCAGAAGTTTGTAAAGATGGATGCCTCTTTTTTTAGCATTGCATAACGTTACCTGCAACTGGTAAATACCCAGCGTTGGTCTCTTACGAAGATGGGGATTCCTGTTGTCAGTCGTGACGTTCTGTATATGACAGTATTTGACTTTGTGCCAGTGGCTTCCATGGGGCTATAAAGTTGTGCTGCATCTTCGAGTCCTCGCTGCTCGGCACCCATCGTGTCGGAGCCCGAAAAGCTGAGATCATTTGAGCAGGCTGAAGCACCTTGTTCTTTGAGCATACTTACAAACATATATAATGAGCCGTGCAAAAACTTGCTCCTGAAGAGGTCTTGAGAAGTCAAGTCTTGCAGAGCTGCCTTTGAGCATGTGTCTTTCTTTGCCCTGGAATCTCCACTTCCCTGTGCGGGTACAGGGGAGCTGGCAGCAGGCCTCATTTGCTGGTTGCCCTAATGCTTTTCCTTCGAGAAAGTCAGTGCTGCTCCAAGCCTTTCAGCAGCACTAAAAAAATTAGGGTTTTCTGCTCCAGGGATGAGGGGCTCTGCTCCTTCTAGGTTATGAAGGGACAGGTAGGAGGACTTGGCTGTGCTGAGAAGGTGAGGGATCTGCCCAGCTCCCACTTGATGCATCCTCTGATGGCAGAAACTCTCTGACTCTGATATAGGTAGTGGGATTTTAGCCTCTCTTCTTTTGCTAATAGGCTAATACAGTCTAAGACACAGCCCACTGTGTCTTAGAAATTTTGTGAGTGGGTTGGATGCCATTTGAAGCTCTTGGAGGCATTTGAATGCCAGGATTAAATTTTCTGATTATGCAGTTAAGTTTGCATTGCTGCTTGAGAGTTGCAAGGCAGCTCAGGCAGGGTGTGGGGGTGTTTTGGTTTAGTTTGGTGGTTGTTTTTAAGGAGCTGCAACACTTTTTTTTTTTCTATTTTGGGTCACTGAAATTTAACAGGGTAAAAAAACTGTGGGGAAGAGATGTTCTTCTTCCCTTCCAATTTTATGACAATCTTGTTATTCTGCCACATCTGACAAGTCACCCCTTCCCATTCGTGGCCTGTGCTGCTGCGTGCAGCTGGAGCAGTGTGCCAAAATGTGGACAGTGTCAGGCTCCGAACAGCAGTGAAACTTCCAGGAGCAGGAGGCAGAATTGGCCTCCTGCAACATGGCCAGTGGTGGCAGAGGAGAGTGGTGAGCCTGGTCCTCCCCCATGCTCGGGTTACCATCACCCAGGGTCCTGCATGAGGCAGAAATTGGGAGATAAGGGTGGAGAGGCACCTTGATATCTTCTCAACAGTGTTTGTACTCAGCATGTGGCTTTCAGTTTCTGTCACACAGAAAGGTGTCACCAAAGCATGGGAACGCATCGTTTTCGGTGAAAGGAAACTAATGATGCCAAGAATTAGAGAAATTGAACCTCAGTTCTTAAAGAGTTTGCTTGGGTTTGGAAGGTCATGTAAGCTCCAGCGTGTCATGTGTGGCTGTGCTGGTTCCAGGGTCAGACCATGCAGAGACTAATACTTCAGATCTTGTAAAGCTTGTTTTAATGAAGAATTGGCGTGCTGCCAGAAGCAGCAGGGTGGGAAGTGCAGTGCAGAGGCCTGGAGAGACTCAGCATGAAGGCAACTGGGGTGGACACACAGCTTGCCTCTTTTTTTCTGCTATTTGGTTTATTTGAGCCTCCATTATTCTAGATAATGGAGACTGATTTTTCTATGTAGACAAATTCAGTATTAACCTTTATATATATATAAAAATAAATAAAAAAAAAATAAAAAAGTCCTGCAATTACTTGCCTTCTAAAGTTGAGCATTCAAAAATTAGGTAGTGCAGAAATGTGTTTTGCAAGAGCAACCTTTTTTTGCCCTTGGAGGAAGCATTTGATAAAATGATTTAATTAGAGGTTTGGAAGAAACGTGTCTCATAGAATTCAATGTTAAAAGTTGTTATCGGGTGAATCTGGATTATGAAGTGAATAAGGCTAGTGCCTATAGGATTCATGTCTCGTTTTAGGTAGAGAAGGCTTGTAGTGAACCATGCAAAAGCAAGAGCTTAAGGCAGGCGAAAGCAATACGGAAAAGTGGCTCTGTCCGTTCTACCTTATAGTTCCTAGATAATACTGTGCAAATAATTAAATTAGCCTTTTCACATCCAGCCCATCATTCAATCAATTCTACTTTTGGCCCCAAAGTATGAAACTGATGTTTACTCCCCCTTGCATTTCCCGAGATGCAGAGTAATCACTGCAAACAGATCCCCATAGATATTAAGAAAGCTGCCCAACTTTCTTAAACCTATTAAAGCATTTAAATATCTCAGTAGAACTGGCTATAAATCTGTAACAAGAGTGTGTGTAGGGGGGACTGCCATATGTTTCTCAGTAAATTGCAGTGATCCTGCGGAATAAGGATGATCATGTATTCAAATTTTGGCTCGTCCACTACTTCAGTGAACACTTCTCGAGAGGTTTCCAAAGGGTTTAGGAAACGTTTACGTTTGGGGCCCTTGGAGAGCGAAGCAAACTGAAGATGTGCCTGATTCCACCTGGACAGAAGAGTTTTAATGTTGTGCAGTAAATCAGATGATAGGGTCCATGTGTTTGAATAACAAAGGTAAAAAGTATTGAATTCCTGTCTCATCTTGTCAACATTGGCTGTCTTATGCAGTCAAAGACCGTGCCATGGTGTGTTTAAATGCAGAAGGACAGATTTCAAGATGCTTTTGTGTAATTTGGTAATTCATGAGTGGCAGCTTGGCTCTTGCAAGGGGCCCCAAAGGTTGCTGCTCATTGTGCTAAGTATCTGTAGAGGAAGAAATGAGAGGACTTGAGTGCAATTATTGACAAGAGCCTTAGACTCTGGAATAAGCGAAATTCCGACCGCTACTGAAGGGACCTAACAAAGTCAAGAACTTAAGTTGCACTGATGTTTTTGATATTGCTGTGCTGTTGTAATAGTTGTGGAGGCAATTCGAGAAGTTACTGTCCCACTGTGAATCCGTGGGGACTCACCGCGCCCAGTTAATGGAATTATGTGGGTTCCTCGTTCCTGCAGAGTCTCTCGCCTGCTTGGTTTCATCATTGCCGGCCTTTACGCCCAGCTGCCGGATGTTGCACCCGAGCAGCTCAGCCGCGGGCAGCAGCTCCGCTCTGCTGCCCTCCCCAGGGGAGCAGAAAGGCAGAAAGGAGAAGCTGCAGATGGCTTGAGGGTGGTGACACCTTAAACTGCTGGCACGTGTTGGCTGTGAACGTTGTCTGATCACAGCGTGCTCTTATTTAAGTGACCTGGCTCAAAACACACGGCTAAACTAATATAAAGTAGGAATTCAGGTTTAAATGAACAGGGAGGCATCTTGTTTCCCTTAAATCTTGGCTTGGTTTAAGTGCTAAATTCTTTAATCACTTTTATTTTATCCTTGTTGCTTTCATAAGAAAATCCATGAAGGAGCATTTTGGAATTAGGCCCAGTGTTTTCTTCTCTGTTATGGCATATGCGTAAATTTAAAACCTGAGTGAACACTTGTTTAGTTCTGTATCTAGAGAAGGGGTTTATGCATGTGAGGGTGGAAGAAAAGGAGAAAGATGGGCATTTTAATTAAAAAAAAAAATTGGCAAGCATCCCCTCCCTGGGAGGTGCAAAGTAATAAATTCCTTCATAACTTATATAATCTGTTCTACTGTCCAAGCTGATTATGAAGCAGAACTGTGATAGTATTGCCTGGTACTTACAAATGTTGCTTTTCGGCTTGTTTAACTGGCCCAGTGATGTGAGTGCTACAGGGGAGTGCTCTATGTCTTCTGTATTAGCTAATACATGTTTTCATATAACATTTTTATATATATACAGTGCCTGAAGTGGGCTGCACTTATTGAAATTTCAAAGTGCTTTAGTGACCCTTTGGTTTTCTCCCTTTTCTTGTGTGTTTGAGAGTCCTGTGTATGTTAACCAAATGTGGATCTACCTTTGAAAGGGAGAATGATGCATCTTCCTCATCTCAAGCAGCAAGTGCGGTGTAATTTTTCAGGGAGAAAGAATGTAATGTTGGAGGGAGGTTGGGCCTCCATCCTGTTCTTACCCCCTAATTGAGATTGCTAGGATACAAATATGACATTCCCAGTTTTTGCAGTGTGGAAGTGTTCCAGACACATTTCCTGGTGGGGGGAGGAGGGAAAAATTCGGAGGAAGAAGCATTCATTTGAACTTTAAGAAAGAACTGAAAGGAGAGAGGTGTGTAACACACTCCAGGACGTGAAAAAACTATAAAAGCACTTTTTAAGGTTATCTAGATGTTTGTTTTCTCTTGGGTCTGTACTGTTTGCAAATATATGTTTATATTTTGAATGTATTTTCAAAATAGATAATTATTGCTGTTTTTTTTTTTTTTTTTTTTTTTCCTCTTAATTGTAGGTATGAGAAGGTGCCAGTAATTCTCGTTGGTAATAAAGTCGACCTGGAAAGCGAGCGAGAAGTGTCATCGAATGAGGGCAGAGCCTTAGCTGAAGAGTGGGGCTGCCCTTTTATGGAGACCTCTGCCAAGAGCAAAACGATGGTGGATGAGCTCTTTGCGGAAATCGTTAGACAGATGAACTATGCAGCACAGCCAGACAAAGATGATCCATGCTGTTCTGCATGTAATATACAATAGCATTAAGAATTACCTAACCTGGACCTCATTTGCAGAAATTTTGTAAGGTGGTAAAACTGTCTACTTCACTTCCTGGTCTGTGGGTCACTTGAAGTACATCTGTAGTGAAGTAGCGACATTAACTCAGAGCTGAGCATTGGAAGTCAATCACTGACTCTGAATATAATTGGGTTAAATGACCACATCTCACCCATTTTTCCCCTTGAGCACCTGCAACTTTATGGCACAGCCAGCTGATCTACAGGGTCATTCCAGCGGAGTTACTTGCGCTGTCACGTTAGACAGCACTGACAGCAGCTATTTCGTTAAGAAGTCAGAAAACTTCTGGTGACAGGAGACAAAAGCAGAAGAGAGAATATCTGTGAAGAGCACTTGCAACTGGCCTCAGCGCCAGAGGAGAGCCAGGTCTTTCAGTGTCTGCTCACCGCGCTTCAGGATGTGCGCGACCACTTGTGGCCAAGTTTGCTCAGATCTGTTGATTTCACCTGAACTTCTGACAGTGTTAGAGGAAGAGGCTACCAGAGACCTATCTAGTTTGGATTTTTTTCAAAATCGATGCTATTATTTCTACACGTTATCCCACATCTTGGAATGGAAAACATTGCATCAGCGTATGAAGCGAGAGGCAAGAGCTGAGAACGAGTGACGGGTGAAGAAACAAAGTGTGGCATTGGAATGTTTTAAATCTTTCATTTTGCTGCTCGAAAATGGAGGATTGCTTCAGGTTTGGGTCAGAAAAAAAGCCAAACAAACCCTCTGTTTACAAAGCAGGAAGCATCTTTATCACTTTACTGAACCAGGAGGAAGCAACTGTGACGAAAAAAAAATGCTGAGCCTTACTAACAAGGAACACTTTAATAGATTAACTAGTACCATCTTGTAAGGAAAATTAAGCCATGTTGCATCCATATGTTCCCTTCTGCAGAAACCTCATGGGACAGTATGAACATCCTGCATTTTTAAGTTTGTTAGACAACAGTTTTTCTTGCCTTTAAGGGCTACGTTCTCTGGTGTGATCCCTAACTAACCTTTGAAAATCAAGATTGCTATTTCATAGCTTTAATGTTGAAAACTTCGTTAATTGAATAACCATGTGAAATAATTCGGTTCAGAGGTGAAATAGTTACAGTTATAATTCCTTAGGTGAGCGTGGAAATGGCTCTTTAATTGCCTGACACACTATTCAGAGGTTGCCCGAATTATTAGAGTGTTAAATGGTGGGAGCAAATATTTTATTTTGAGAGGATGCTCGAGCTCTGACTTGCTAGTTTCATAGCAGTGAAGTATTTATCATTTGCATGACTAATGGCACAGAAATACCTATTCTGAAGTCTTACAATCAAAGTATAGAAAAGATGTCAATCAAAGTGTTTAGATTTTAAATGCTGGAGAGATTGTCTTGAGCTGGATCTTTTATAGGTAAAATTGGCCATAAACGTATAAATCACTGAGCCTGTGGTCTAAATGACATCATGCATTTTTATTAGTTTTCAATCTTGTGCAGTAACAGTGTAGTTCCTTGTGTTTAAATGAGTGAACCCAGGGGTGCTGGGGTGTGCGTATGTATGCTGAGGGTGTATGTGCGTGTATATGGCCCTTAGAAATGCTGTAATTGGAGTTAGGTTCGAGAGTTTTGCCTCCATCTGCAGAACTTCCTGAAAATGCTCTCATCTCCTACAAAGGAAGCTTGAGTACAAAACGCCTTTGCAGATTTTCATGCATAAATATTTTTTAATAACATTTTAAAACTATTTAAGCGGAGAACAACTAAAGAAAAATCACCTTAACGGAAGAGAACTGGCCGTCTCTGCCCTTACTCTTCCAAAACCTTTCCACAACCAATGTATCGAAGGGCATTAGATGTCACAAACATTAAGCCTTACTAGAGCGTTAGCGTAGTCCTCCTTCCCACCTGCCTTGCAGCGCTTTTGTTGTTGTAGGGAGGTACTCGCACCCTTCATTTCTGGCACCCGAGTGCCCGTTCCGGGTGCTCCGATCGCCCTCCGAGAGGCACCTGCCTCTCTCCACTGGCTAGCTAGGCAGCCTGGGCTTCTCACTTGGCTCCTGTGAGCCGCGTTGAGCTGGCGAGCCTCAGCCAGGTGGCGTGAGCCCTCGCCCGCCTGGCCGCGTTGCGCCAGCCACCGCCTTGAAGCAAAACGGGACACGCTGAACCAGTTACATCTCAGTTTTTGAAATGCCGCAGTTGGGAAGGGGCCGGCTGAGGAGCGCAACCCATCTGTGAAACAGCTCGTCAGCAGGAGACCCACTGCATGAGCACGCAGAAGTACCAAATTCAAAACTTAGTTTGGAGTACGTGTTACACGCCGTCACCTACAGAAGGCTTTTTTAAAAAAACCTTACCTCACAGATGCTTCAACACCCAACAAAACGGCATGAAGTACCATGTGAAGGGCCTAACGTGAACTTAACGATGTAAACCAGATGGGCTTTAATACAGGAAAAATCACACGGTGAAACTCCAAACAGAACACATTCCTGAAAAGATCCTAGTAGTTTTTACAGTTTCCAGAGCCTAGGCCGTCTAAGCTACCACACGATACTGCGGGGTGGGGGGGAAGACTGTAGGTGTTGTTTTTCTTCATTGTATGATTCTGAGGAAGTAGTTATGCACTATTTGTATTTCCACTAATGTGAATATAGTGGAGCTTGAATCAATGACAGTTGCACTTGACAGATTTTTCAAAATAAAAGGTTGGCGGAGAGGTAGTTCAGCGAGCCACGGCCCAGCGCTGTGGCCGCCCTGTAGGAGTCATTGGTCATGGTTTAATTTGTGCCCTGCTAGGACTACCGATTATAGTATTTGAAAGTTTTTTATAACATGCCTTAAAATATTATGATTTATTCCAAAGACCCACTTTTCCTTTGGCTGTTCTCGTAGAACTTTGTGCTTTTCTACAAAAACAGCATTTCTCCGGTTTTATTTTTATTTTTTTTTAAGTGTTGCAACTTTTATTCTTTTAAGCTATGATAGTGATAGCAACTGTTTCCTCCTTCCCTTAAAAGACACACAAAACTAGGCAAAACAAACCAGAATCAGGTCAAGAGTATTAAGCATAATTGCGCTTTTTTCTTCTTTTTTTTTTTTTCTTTTTTTTTTTACCCTCTTTTCCTCCTTTCTCTTTCCCTTCTTCCTTAAGAGCATCAAAAAGATTTTGGTGACTTTTTCTGTTCTGGTTCCAGCCTCTCTCTAACCCCAGTGCTACAGTTGCCATTACTTTTTCTGTGGGAAAACTACTGGTATTTGCTTTCCTGTATAGAATGTTGCCTAAAGATGACAGCCATTTGGTTGGGGGGTTTTGTGCATGTTTGTTTTTTATTTTATTTTGTTACCAGTGTAGGGTCAAAGCACTGGTTAGGCTTTAATTGTGAAACTCCGCGACAAAAGCAAACGTTTGACAACTGCAGGGGGCTTTTATCTGCATTGCTGTGCACCTGTAATTCTTGATCAGGGTTTGAAGAGAGACCGGAGGGGTTTTGGAAGCAGGCTCACCGCTGTCGATTCGTTGATTTGGAGTTTCCCAGAGGTGAATAAGTGTATTTCACAGGTAACTGTTGAGCTCTAATGCAACTGGCAACTTAAAAGGGGGCAACAGTTTGTTTTGTAACAATGTCAGTTGTTTAAACCTTGATGTTTCAAATAAAACAAGAGTTGTACATAGAACTCAATGCAAACTCAGCAGTTGTATTTGGAGTTAAATTATTTTAACAAATAAATTTATTTAATGAAACCTCCCTTGGATTTCCTCTATTGTGTGCCTTGATTTGGTCAAAAAGGTTTGCCCGAAGCCAACTAGAGCCACCCAGTAATTTCAAACACCATTTCTATCAGTTATTTGGAGTTCAGCAAAGTGTCTCGTCCCTAATTGCTCTTCCGGTACAAATTAAATAGCAGTAAGGTAAAAGCAAATAAAATTTCATTTTACAGATGTGTGTTGGGGTTTAAGTTGTAGGCTTGATAAAGAACCATGGCAATTTTTTCTCTCTTATATCAGTAAGAATAGGTATTTGAGTATATATCTTGTTATGGCAGGAGAATAATGGTTACTGCAAAATGAAGTAAAATGTTGTATTAACTTGGTCAATGCAGTATACTGAATACGCAGCAGCACTTTGATAACACTGAGGTTGCAAAGGGTTAAAATGAGGATTGTTTGTTACATCAGCTGTTCGGTGGACGAGCGCTTTGCAGGCTTTCATGGGGTACAAAAGGAGTTTGTGTTTGTAACAACTTCAAATACAATTAGTGTTGCTGAGATTTATAAACGAGCAGTTGAGCTAATGCTAACAGGATTATTCTAGATAATTGACACTGATCAGCAGTTACATTTTAATCATGCTGGTATCAGTAAAATGCAGTGTTCTCATTAGCGAGGGGCTGCCAGTGGATCTCTTGTTTTTTATAGCATACACAATATGAAAACAAGAAGCCTGAGGCTTGCACATCTTATGTGACGAGGTTGACACGTACTGTTAATTTTATGTCTTTGACTTTGCCCATTCATTCCGACAACCACTTCCCGGAGGAACATTTGCTGGTGGGTTCTTGCAATACCATTAATTTAGCAATATCTTTTTGTCTTGCCCAAGAAGATACCAGAACAGGCACAACATGTGTTTTTTAGGCTGCTTTGAACAGTTTAGGAAAACTCCAGTGCCACAGATGCTTCTTTTGTTTACTTATTTTCCAACTACTGAACAGCTAGAAAATTTTGAATATTGTAATCTTAAATGTCTTCCCTAGGCCGTTTTTTTCTAGCTGTACTTGCTGACCCTCTGATAAAAACACGTAAAAATGCATGGTAGCGTTGAGCTCTCTGGCCTGCGCAGGGAGCCATCCTGCTGCATCATCAGTTTGGTGTCACCCGCCACTTGACTGGGCCATCGCTGGGCTGGATCTTCCTAAGCAAGAGCGTCTCTCCTGCTGTCCAGCTGCTGCCGTGCGCTGTCTCCCTTCTTGAAACAGCATCCTTATCCCGACTCACAGAACCTGCCTGAGGTCAGAAGGGACCTCTGGAGACCATCTAGTGCAGCCCCCCTGCTCCAGCAGGGACACCCAGAGCACGGGGCACAGGGCGGCAGCCAGGCGGGTTGGGAAGGTCTCCAGAGAAGGAGCCTGCACAGCCTCTCTGGGCAGCCTGTGCCAGGGCTCTGCCACCCTCACAGGAGAGAAGCTCTGCCTCACATGGAGATGGAACTGCCTGGGTTTTAATTTATACCCATAACTTCTCGTAGCAGACTTCTAAAATTGCTTGCAATTACGTTGTTGGCCTCTCTGTCTAGCAACAGTTCTTGGATGTAGTAATCTGTCTACCAGCTTGATCGGTCTTCTTTAACAAACATAAATTTCCGGGCTCCGAGTGTTTCTGTATGTATCAGTTTAGTGCTCTACTCAGTCATCTTACTCTACATAATTCCTGTTTTGCTGTGAAACCTTCAGAAGGGCCTTTTCTGTTTTCCCGTGCTAATTGCAGCCTGTAAATGTGTAGGCATTTTGAACTGTGGGTTTCTCGTCCTTCTTCACGCTGAGGTCAGTTGCTGCCTTGTGTGAATACAGCTGGATCCTGAGTCTGGTTGTTACTTGGATTTCTTTGGGCTTTGCTTGTCTTGTCTGTTGTTTGACAGGACAGATTTTACTTGCCTTATTACACTAAAGATAAAAAGATAGTTCAAAATAGTAGATTTTGGGGTTTTGATTTTTAGGTTTTTATTTTTGCCTAACTTCTCTATATCCTTGATTATGTGGAACTTAATATTTTTAAACTTTGCTTTTGCTTCAAAAGTGACTACAAAAGGTCCATTTCCATAACTGGGCTATCTAACAGCATTCAGAATTTGATCTGTGCGTGTTTTACTACATTTTTGTGCTGATTTGCCTAGCAGAAGCAGCCCAGCAGGAGTTGGCCTTGCCCTAGCGCTGTCTCTGAGGCACGAACCGCACTGACTTGCAGACCTCAGATAGTGTGGGGATCTCCAACATACTGTTTTTTTTTCCCCAATTTTTGGGTGGCACGGAGGCTGTATGCAAAGACAAGTGGGGCATGTGCCTGCCTGCCCTGACAAGGAGCGTTTGCAAGGCCGGCAGCCCGCAGGGATCCCGCGGAAGGGTGTTTTATAATAGCGAGGCCGTTAACGGGCAGGAGTGGAGAAGAAGGGAGGTGGATCTGGGCAACAAGGTGAAAATCTGAAATTGAGAGATTATTGAAGAAAATAGGAGGTATACCAGGAAGGATGGTGTACCAGGCAAGTATCATCTAGACTGGGGAAAATGCAGCATTTATCACTAGCCAAGGTTAATGGTATTCCTGAATCAGAACGGATCTTATCTCTGACTTAGGAGGCCAGGCAGAGAAGTGAATCTTAACTGTGGCCTTGTAGAAGAAAAACCTTTAGTCCGAAGGAAAGAAGCATAAAACTGCCTCTTGAAGTGTTGAAAGGAGAAATTCTAAATATTTGGGAGATTTTTTAGAGTCTTTGTACACTTTAATAAGCAAAAGACACGCGCCAAAAGACATACGGCAACTCCAAATGCTTTAGGCATGACTCCTCGTCATTCCAGTCATATAACACAGTTTGAACCCTACTGCTGAGTTTAGAGATTAGATTAGAGCAGTTTTGCTTATTGCATAAGCTTCTTTTTACTAGTCACTATCTGTTCTTGCAGGTAGCATAGGTAATAGAACTGAATAAAGGCTATCTGGTGCTTTGTCATTGCAAGACAACGTGTGCAGTTATTTATTGTTACTCGAACAATCTAACAGAACTCAAATTTTCCCAGTGGCACCTATCTGTCTCAAATTTGAGAGGCTTGTTTTTTCTTTTAATATTAAGTTAAATAAAGAAACCTGTCTCTCAGGTTTAAACCGAGGAGTATACATCGTTTTGCATTTGCTGAATTCTTGAAAATACTCTGTTAAGGGTTGGCACCCTGCTGGTTTGAACTGTAGTAAAACTGCCCTATAGAACACCTTCTCAGAGCACATGTCTGAACTTGGCCACGATACCAGCTGGAGAAGAGGTGGCTTAGCCGGTCTCGGGAGAGCTGGAAGTTGACATGCAGGTTCTTCGATGCCACTGGATGTGCTTTTGGCCCTTTGCAGGTAATGCATAGTAAGCCTTGCTTGCAAGGCACAGTCCTCACGTGTGCATGGGATCGTTCATCCTGGGATGGTAAGAGCTAAGCCAAGCAGTTTCCTCCCGTTCCCCTCCTTGAGTGTTCACAACAAGCAAAGCAGAAAGTCTCTCCTGGGCTCTCTGTGCTCCTGCTGCTGTCACCAGAAAGCTGATGGAACTCAGAGAGCAAAACTGAGTGCAAAAAGTCAGGATCAGGACAGGCCTTTACTGGGGCTGAAGAGTCTCTATAGAGCAGCAGCTGGGGGCCAATATCTATCTATCACATGCAGAGATATATACACTAGGTCAGGGTGGAAAGAGGAGGATGAGACTGTCCAACAGGGAGGATTGCCGATCATGGATTTTAATGTATATATCCATATTGGTCCAGAAATGGAAATCGCAAGCTGACTGTGAATCCTTGATCCTTGAGAAGTGGCTTCAGAGGAGGATTTCATTAACACCAGTGGTAGAGGACCGGTCTGAACACATGAGCGTCATAAGCTGCCTGATGGCTCGTGACCAGCACCGAGGCGCTGGAAAAGTTTTCAAAAGGTGTTTGCAAGATTTCTGTTTTGAAGTCTTGCTCTCTTTAAAGAAATGATAAGTTGACATTTACATTTACTGTGGGAGATTTTAATTACAGGAACACACATAATTCATCCAAAGAGGATGAGATGCTGTAAAGCGAAACTAATGACACATAAATGTCCTATTGATTAAAAAGTTGTGGCTGAGACCTCTCAGTGCAGTCTGCATTAGCGCTCTTCTCAAGCTCTCCATGAAGCCTCAAGAAGTGCTGTCCCTGGCATTGCTATAGTGAAGCAGGATTTTGCGAAGACCCCTGGGCTTCTATCATCAGTCTCTAGCTAAAATTTACAGTTTCCCTGTGTAGCTTTACGCAAAGTTGTTTTGGGGAAGGCAACCCACAAAGCAAGTGGGATGCAGTGTTGAATTTGATTTGACAGTCATGTTTGCCTTCTAATATGGAGGTAATTCCCATAATTCTGCCTAATTTATTAGGGAAAAAAAATACCCTTGCAGAGATTCAAGGCCTTCCAGAAGTACCTAAGATGTGGTGCCTCTGAAGGGGGTGGACTTGAGTGCAGTTACTGGATGGAGATGCTCTGTGTGCTTTTCCTAGGAACTAAGACCACTAAGTGTGGGAGTGCATTTACAACACGTCTATGGGCTCCCCTTTTGAGCAAGAGGGTGCTATACATGAACTTCATGATCATTTACTCAGGCTGTTGCTAATCTCTGTTCATAAAGTCTGGTAACCCCTCAGGTGGATACCCTTAATTTAGCAGAGCTAATGCCCTTCCATTCTCATCTGAACATCTGAACAACGTCCACCCAGAGACAGGTTTTACGGCAAGGAGGAAGGGGCCGCCTACCTCTTCTTCAGGTCTAAAGCAAAATCCTCATTTTCTGAGCCACTTTTCATGGCTGCATGGTCACAAGAAATATGAAGAGCAGCAAATATTTATTCTGTCCTGGGAGAGTTTCAAAGAATGGTTTGTTCAGAAAAATAAGTTGTCAAGAACTTGGTATATTGCCAGTGTGGAGAAAGGATAGCGAGGGGGAAGGTTTCTGTAACCAAAGTGCACAGGTTTCCACCCTAGACAGGCTGCTTCTACCATTCAGGGAGCGTCCGGGTCCCCTGTTTGGCTTTGGACAGACAGCTTACTTGCCTTAGGGCAAGAGGTACTACCTGTGGGGGGGTTTTTTGGTTGTTGCTTGGTTTGTTTCTTTACTCTTGTGCTTGCTTTGCACTTGGCTGACACTGTTAGTGAAAGTATTACGCTGATATTCTGGAATCAGTGGTTCTAAAGTTTAGCAAAACAACAGCAAGAGTCTGCACTGCCTTGCTCCTGCGGTGGCAGGAGGGCTTGGCCGCCCGCAGGCCACGAGCGGCGCAGGAGACCGAACAAGCCTCAGGCCAGGGTCGAGTTCCCTTTCCCTGCGTGGCCCTCTATCAGCTCTCTACCAGGCTCTTCCAAGCATGGGGTATCCCCTGCCTATCCACTCTGTTCCAGCTTATTGCTGTGGCTTTCAGTGCACTCCGCGTTGGTGAGTCTAATCCGGACCCAAGCGATGAGCTCGAGGGCAGCGCAGGGGCCCTCCCCGGGCTTAGCAGGGCAGCCTTGGAGCCCGCGGGAGTTTTGGAGGCTCCTACAGAAGAGCTGGATTAAGATGGAGTGAAGCTTGGTGAGGGTCCTTATCCAGTGCTTGCAGCATAGCAGTGTTTGAAATGTGTTGCCAGGAGCAGAGAACTGCCAATGGCTTGAGGGAATTAAAAAAAGAAAAAAATATATATATAAAGGTTTTGAAGTCTGTTATGTATATATCAGAAGTCTGTTAAAATCAAATACCCTGGTCACGTCTGATGAATGCTTTTAGGAAGGTAATATTTGATCCTCAGTTAGAATGAACTTAGTTTCCAGCTGGGAAGACTGTTTTTTTGGGGTTTTTTTGTTTGTTTGTTTGTTTTTTTCAGATTTCTTTCCTTTGTACAACTATTGTGGAAAGACTCTGGGAAAGATGAGGACTCTGAAACTGAGATAGCTCAGATGACTTCTCCTTTCAAGCCTTATTTCTGTAATGGCAGTATGACACTTCACTGTCTTGGCTTGGCTTGTGTTGCCTTGCCCAAGTTTGGAAATCGGAAATCCTTCCGATGATGCTTGAGAGACTGTTTATGGATCCATTGGTGACTTATCTAGACACCCATACGCCTTTATCCATCATTCTTTTGCTTTAGTAGTGTAACGGTCTCTTAAAGTGAGATTTATTTTAAAAGCCATTCATTTTAGACTGCTCTTTGCTGAATTACGCTCAATGTTTGCCTCGTGTTTTTTGACACTGAACTACAAACTTCAGCAAGGTGAAAGTGTGACATCCTCATCTCATACTTAAGCAAGTCTTGGAGATAGTGAATTTGCCCAAAAGAGCAGCCTGTGGCATGATGGATCTCCCAGCTCCAACCTTGGAGTCAAAATAGGTAGAGATACATCAGCGATAAAGACAATAAAAATTAAAATGCAGAAACTAAAGGAGCTCAGAAAGGAGCTCTTTGTTTTTAGAATCACTCTTCTTTTAAGTATATTAGCATGTGGACAGTATATGACAGCAAGGGAGGAAATTAACTTTTTATTATTTTGTTGTTGTTGTTATGAAAACACAGAGCTTCAATCGTTCTTCCCGTGTTCAAAAATCCTTATGAAAGCACCAGCATCTCTGTGGGTCTTGTACTCACAAAAACAGCCTGGGAAAACATAAACTCTATGCAGATCTTTTTAGTGCTTTATGTGGAGAAAGACACAGAAAGCATTTTAAGTGCTCAGATGGGGAATCTCCTGGAAAGGGTCAAGCTGAGCAGAGCCAGCCATTATGATTCCTGGAAACACAGAGGTCAGGCTTAACAAAATGGCTGGAATTATTCAAAAAGGGCTATAGCAAACCGAGGAGGAGGGGCTGAGCGTGTGTTGTGGAGCGGCAGAACAGCACATTGCTGTGGGAGATAAGGCTTTATTTCATTTTGGTGATTTTCATGTTCTGGCTTCATGAGTTGGACAAAAGAAAGCAAGGGGAGAGACCTTAACACATGCAGATTTGGGTCCGTTTCACCAGGTGTCAAGGAGCCAGGACCTGAATCACCTGGAGTGTTTCAGGACTGAGGAAAGCCTAACACTGTGGTCGGTTGTAGATTTTATGCACCATTAAAAAAAAGACAAAAAAAAAAAGGCAGAGGAAGCTCAGATGAAAGTTTATAATATTAGTAACCACTTTTATTGATGGAGAAATTTGCAATTGCAAAGGGAGTCATAGGAGAACTGCTAGAGGGCGGGTGCCCGCGTGTGACGCTTCCCCTGCACAAGCAGCAGGAATCAAAAAGTGCTCTTAAGAGGAAAGAAAAGGCAGTAGCTGCCATGTCCCCTCTCCCCATCCAAACTGCCCCATTCTGAGCGCTCTAGGAGGTGCCCCTGAAGAGGTGACTTTGAGCAGGCGGGCCAGGGAAATGCTTTTCAGAGCTGCTAAAAGCTGCTTTGACAAAACAAGGCAAAAGAAACAGATGCCTTCTAGCAAGCCCATTTTTACCCGAAATGGCCCGCAAGCAAAAGCCGAGGGCCCCCTCTCCTCTGTGTGTGCTGAGGCGGGACGGGAGGCCCAGCGCCCAGCCTTGCTCTTCCTCACCCCAAAAGCCATGCCCAGAGGAATGATCGGGCCCCAAATTTCAAGTCAAAAGATGGCAAGGATCTGGATTTCAGGCTGTATTTGTCCCTTTCGTCTCTCATGGTGGGAGAGGGATATGGGAGGAAGAGAAGGGGAGCTCCGCAGTGTTGGTGTTGCCTTGTGACCATCACCAGGGAGACCCACGGACCCATGGGCCTCCAAAAACATGGAGAACCAGAAAACAAGCCAACCAAACTGCCGTCTTTGGCTTTCTCCAAGTACTTACAGTGGCAGGTCATTTAAAAGGCTTCGTTGTGAAAAAGAGGGGCGGTTTTTGCTTGTGCTGACTTTCTGAAGGTGATTCTCTGGGGCCGTCCCATGGGGTGCGACCAGCCCAGAGGACTCCTCGGCCAAGTATAACGCATCCATCCTTTCTGCTCTTTTGCCGAGTGGCATTTTCCCAGACTTCCATGAAGGGTTCTTTAGGAAAAGAACAAGGAAAAGAGACTCCTAAAGCTGGCAGGAGGAGGCCTTGCCGCTACGTGGTTGTGTGACGTTCTGTGAGAGCCCCCATGGCTCCCAGCACCCTCTCCCCTTTGGGCCTGCAGTGAGTTGCGCGACGGCTGCTCCCTCCTTTCCCAACACCTCCGAGTCACTGGGTTTCGGCCCAGGCGGCTGCTCAGCGTCTCCGCAAGCGCCGCCAGCACAGTTTGAGCTCTGCATCACCCACACTGCACCGATGGGATGCAAAGTCACAGGGGGAGCTTGATCCTGGCTGAGTGCCACCTTCCCAAGCTGTGTCCTTGCACCGGTCCCTGATATGAATGTGCAACTCACTTTCAGGACATGTTGTGTGCTCACTTGAAACAAACTTTTTTTTTGGATGCTCCTATTGGTTTTCTTTCTGGGCAACAGCATTTTGGGTAGCAAATGGCTCTATCTGCCTTCACAAACCACCCTTGTCTCGAAAGGTGAGGAGCATCTTCTAGGGAGGGAAGTGTCTGACCTCTGTCACCAAGAGTTGACATTGAAATTTGGCCTTGAAATTTGTGTCCCTGTGTAAAGCGGTCACCAAGTCCTCAAGGACAACTGTCAAATTATTTCCCTAACTGTAAAAACAGGAAATACCAGCGCTGAATGGGGAATATATCCAAGTGCCTCCAGTGAGCTCCCTAGGGCTTAGCTTGCCTTGACTCTGCACGGGCAACAGGCAGCTCGGGCAGCACAAGCCACCAGCCAGGAGACCCAGCTGGCGCTGCCGAAGCTGTCAGTGCCCCTCGCTTCATGAGGGGGCTTTCTGAAGGCAAAGGATCTCTCTGATCATTTGCAAAAACAGGCGGGCACAGAAGAGGAGAAAAAGAATTGATTCATTTTCCTACCACGAGAAGCAAAGACGAACGGTGTGTGCTCAGCTCCCGGGCTGCCAATATTGGGCTGATTAATAGAGTTAATGTCCTGCAGCTGAGCTGTGCAGGGCAAAACTTGCTGGGAACCAAATATATAGTTATCTTGGTAAGTCCTGAGCAAGACTGAGGGTCTAAAGTCATAAGACTTAGGCCTGATGTTAAGGCACATCGCGTTGATCCAGCCATCATGGTGCTTCGTTCACGTGCACTCAATAATGTGGACTAGAAAAGGCCAGTAAACTGTTGGGCTTCACGGTAGCTCTTTCGCACCTCCTCGCTGGAGATACTGTGCCAAGTTATTAGCACATCGTTGCATAACGTTTATCAGAAACAGTGGAGTGAGTCAGGGACAAGACTGAAAAGGATTAGGGATACACAAAGGCTTCTGTACATCAGGAGTGAAAAAATTAGCATTATTCAAGTCAGAGGTGAGACTGATGAGATTAAGCAGGGAAGGCAGGGGTAGACAGTGAGCAGGAGCAGACCTAGCGGTCCAGGGATGCACAAGGGGGAAAAGCTCTGGAGACAGCACAAATGCAAGGCAGGATGTGCTGCATGTTTGGCCTGGGGGGTTTCTTCCATATGATAACCGGTGGCGCTAAGAAGCGTAATCCAGTACTTTAGACTATGATTCAATTGAGAAAGTCTGGAGGATAAAAAAATAAAAAAATAAAAAGGTATAACAGCCCCCAAATTACTGCCATGTTGCTCGTGCCCAGGCATCCCAGTTGCTGCCTGCATGTCCTCCTTATGGCCCTTGCCTCCTGCCACTGGTTTTTCCCTGGGCACCAGCCCTCCGTGCACCAGAGGGGTCAGAGCCAGTCAGCTGCTCACCATGGGCATTTTCGGAGGAGACTGGGACCCTGCAGGGCATAGCAATGCCAAGGGAGAAAAGGCACAGGAAAATGAAGGCAAAGTGCTAGGTCCCAAAGCCTGCCCTGCTGAACAAAACGTGTATTCTTCATTGTAAGAAACCATCATGCAGCACTTGCCACATGAGTGGGAAAGGAGGGGAGCCAGCCATGCAGCTCACTAGAAATCCGCTGGGCTTTTCCAAGGTGCACATCGCTCATCTAGTGCCATTACTGCCCACGGGAAACTCGTGGACAGGATTTGGCAGGTAGCAACAAGCCTGAGAGCAAGGAACGTAAAATAAAATATTTTTAAAACTCATCTAGACATGTTAAAGCCTTTGCATGCATCAGACTCGCTGCTGTCACATTCTATAAGAGCTGACAAGAGCAGCAAAATGCATCTAAGCTTTAAAAGCGTCTTCTTGATAAGGAGACACTGTGCCAGGCTGAGACTTACTCTAGCGTCTGCTGTACGCATACGGCAGCACTGACCTTGTGTGACCAAGCAGAGAGATGCATTTGAGCCTCGCATTATAATACTGTGCTTGTAAGTGAAAAAGAAATAATTCCACCATGTAGTTAGTATTTGCTTCACCAGCTGTCTCAAAGTACTGCAGTAGATTATCTGAGTAGCTTGATGGCAATCGCTTTGCAGAGCAGTAGCCCATCACCCGCGGGCAGCTGCGAAAACGGCAACCAAACAGGGGTCTTGCTGGAGGGGAGCTGACCCGAATCTCCAGCCTCCCTGGCACAAGGAACAAACGATCATTCTTGCGCTTTTCTGCTCCTCGTGGGCCACCCCTCCAGTGCAGTTTTTCCCCAGACTGGTCTCACCATGCTGTAGCTGTGCCAAGATGATCCAGCTTCTCCCTGGAAGCTGGGGTGCCCCCATTTATGGGTGGGCTGTCGGGTCCACAGGCCAGCCCATGGTGAGTCCGAATCCACCCCAAGGTACGTTGCTGGCTTTCTTTCGTCCTGCCTGGGCTTAGTTCATTGTCCGTTCGGAAAGCGCCAGGCCATGGTTATGGAGCAGAACCGATGGCCTTGGCCCATAACAGCACAGTGAGCGGTCTGGTCAACAGCGCGGTCAACAGCATGGTCAATGGATATCGGTACGGATGTTCAACGGATAGCCAGGAGGGAAGTGCACAGTAGCGAGATGCTCACCGTGGGAGTCTGCAGTGCATTCCCCTCTGCTGACGACGTTTTGCTCATGAAGTCACTGGAGGGCTACAGCAACCCCACAATGTGGTGGCTCCAGCCATGCAGCGTCCATGGCTCCTTAGCTCCCAGAGCAAGCCCCTCTGCTATGGGCTGCACCATCCTGGGACCCTGGCTCGCCTGTGTGGTGCCTGTCTGCAGAACACACTGCTTTTGCTCCTGTGAAGACACTTTTTCATATTCAGTATCTGGGCTTGACTCAACCGCTCCAGCACCCTCCCTCAGGACCCGCTTTCTCTTTCCACTCCCATTTCCACTTCCAAAATGCTTTTAGAATAAGTAATTTTTCAGGAACGAGAAATCAGGTCTGAATGAAAAATAAAAACACACTATCCCTTCTGCTACTCAAGCACAATGGGGTGGCTTAACTAATGTTCTAACAACTTATGTCACTAAAGCAAAGCCTAATTATTTCCTTCCACTGCTAATTTCAGCCACACGTCTTAGAGTTTAAACAGGCAAAATGAGCCATTTTTAATAAGAGAACTTTGCACCATTGGAAAAATGTGCCTGGCAGTCTCCCCAAAATCCTCATCATTTTTATTACAACATTCATGTTTGTTTTCACTTTCCCCTTTGTTAACATTTTAGGCAACTCAAATGAAGCCCTCACCATCAAACCAGCCTTTTAACAGTAATGACATAAATTACATTGTTCTCGAGAGCCTGCAACACCCAGCTATTAAATCTAACTATGTGAGCTTGGCAAATCTTTTCACAAGCAAGGCAGCTGGCTCCTTTCTCGTCTGCCTCCAGCCCACCCCCTTTTTGCCTCGTGCGCACGTGATGTGCACTTGGAGGGTGATAATGTGCCCAAAACACCTTTGTCTGAGCCGCTCTGCACTGAGCTACATCTTCTTTAAAATACTTAGTGCCTGCACCGGGTACAGAGCAGCCCTTTAGGCACGGCAGGTTGGATCCCAACAGGATTGCAAACCAGGTGCTCTGTTCACCCATGACCCTGGATTTGCTCTCTGCAGTTGTCTGCACTGGACAGGCCACTGTGGTCAAGCCATCTGCTTGCAGAGGACATGGTTTCGCTTAATCTGTCTCAAAGGGCCCTTTTCTTCTTTCTTAAATTGCCATGCCATCAGTGGCAATTTTCACACTGTGCACAGTTATTCAGTGACAATACTCTAATGCAGGCTAAAAGGCTGTTAATTTGCAATCACTGCTGTTTATTGTACACATGAAAACAGGAATGCGCTAATCGTGTCCTTCCTCTCAGGACGGATGTCTCCCAGAGGTGTGTGACTTCAGGCTGCACATTGACCAGCACCAAAATCTGGCCAGTACATGGGCCATTTCTGGCTGTCCTTAATCCAGTGCAGGCTCAGGGCCAAGAATGACCCACTGGGTGCAGGAGATGTGCCCAGGGACTCAGACCTGCTCCCCGCAACCAGCTGGTGGTGATGGGGCTGGCTGGTACCCACCAGGCACTGGTGGGAGCAGAGTCTTTTCTCTGAATGAAATTTCTTTTTTTTTTTTTTTTTCTTTCTGCAGCCATAGCTGAAATGGAAAGCATAGTACTTAAATGAGATTTGTTAGAAGATAAACAAGGTTAAATGGGTTAAGCTGTGGAAGGAGAAGTTCCTGTGCTCAGATCTTTAAGCAAATAAATGCCTGAATATCAGCATCAGGGAAAAGTGTTCCTGTGAGACTTATTTCAAGGAGCCAGGAAGAAGGAAAACCCATGTGTCATCCCTCGTGTCAGCAGGTCATGAACTTAACATTGCCAGATTTTTGCTGAAAGAATAGGCTTTTCCAGGAACCGGACTCTTCTCAGCAGATGGGCTCCACCCAAGCAGCAGAGCTACCACTCTGGGGCTGAATGGGTGGGATGAATGCTGGAAACACAAACGTTTTGACAGAAATAGGAAAAGGGGATTAGGTGAGACATATACATTGACAGGATAAAAAGAAGAAAAAAGAATGAGAGGAGGAACAACAGAAAGAAAACCCTGTTATTGAAAAATAAAAGCCTTAGTGTGGCCAGCAGCACAGAAGGGAATGGCGTGGGGCTGCTACAGGTAGGGACCTGACCCGACTGGGGGAAACAACAGCAGCGTTTGCACGCTTGTTCAGCAAGCTCTTCCACAGGGGCACAGAAGGAAGGGCCGGCATGTTGTATAGATAACAGTGGAAGAGCAACAATGACAAGAAGAGAAAGAGAGATATAAAGAACAAGTGAGCAAGCTGTAGAAGACAAACCAAGTGGTCATGAGCTGATCTGGTCCAAGCTAGTGGAAAGACGCAGAGGTAAATTATGAGAATATGGCTTATTGTAAAATAGAATATTTTTAGGTATTTAGGGAACAAATTAAGAGAGCAAATTGGATTGGAAATGCCCCACTGAAATAGGTAAAGGGGCATTTGACTGAGGTCATGGCTGGGCTGGGCTGTGTCCCCTTGTGATTCGTGGTGGCCCAGGCCCAGAGGGGTGAATGGGCAGATGCTCCTGGGTACCACAGAGAGAGGGGGAAATGGGCACAAAAAGCCTCCTCCAGTCTTAGCAACAAATGTAGCTGTCTCCTAAAGGCTCTTGGGAGTAGAATCACACAGAATCACAGAATGGTTGAGGTTGGAAGGGACCTCTAGAGATCATCTAGTCCAACCCCCCTGCTCCAGCAGGGAAACAACAACAACAACAACAACAACAAAAGAGAGAGAGAAAAAAAAGGATTATAAGGAAGCCACACATTTGAGGTCAGATTGTCTCTAGATAATGTGCAAAATAACAAAAGTCAAGCATGGTTAGCCCTTGCAAAGAAACAGAAAGAAAGAGCAGAGCTCTCTGCAGCTGTCCCATCCTAGAGGAAGTGTTAAACAACGCTAAAATGCTGCATACCACTGAGGGGGGCAAGAAGAAGTGAGATGCCCTGCAGCTAAGAAGGGTTTGGATGAATGCTAAGTTTATAGGGCTCCAAAAGCCAAGGTAAAACTAACAGCTTCCTCTCCCCTATCATTTAAAGGCCTTGAAAGAGGATATTAATAAGCATGGTTCCTTGAAGACAAATGAAAAGCTGTGCAGAAACTTGAGCACTCGAGCTGGAGACAGGGTGGGTGGCCATTAGAGAAGGAAGTATGGCTAAAGGACCCGTACGGCTGAAAGGCCACCGGGATGGGAAAGTCGCAGCACGTAGGATGTGTAGGGTGGAGTGGCCAGAGTGACAGTGGCTCCTGGCTCTGCCAGAGGTGCCGGATATCCAGGGGCTGGACCACAAGCCAGCAACCTGACAGAGCAATTTGTTTGGGATTTTGTATGTTCCTGTAAGCAAGCAAGCAAAACTGCACCGAAGTCACTTGATTCCTGCTGTTGATTTCCACTCCTGATCAAAATTATCTATGAGATCCCAGCATTCAACTTTCTGCTCTGGTCAAAAGGAGTACCGATTTATTTAGGTCTTAGAATATTAAGAGACTAGCTTGCCTCTGCGATTCAGTATGAAGTGTTATCTAGCCTGCACAGTCAGAGCCAGGATGACTAATGGAAATGTGTAGATAAATGGAAATTACCCCATCACTGACTGAAGCAAAACCCAGAGTTTAATATATTCTGGTTAGAAGGACCGGATAATCTCTATCCCCAATGCTGAGAACTGGCCTGTGAAATTGCCAGTCTGATAGTAAGGCCTTCTGATCAAATCAGAGACAGACACCAAAATGCTGGAATCACACAATTGTCAGAAATGGGATGGAGAGAGTGATCCAAACCATTTACATTCTCGTTAATCCAACCGCAGCATTTTACAACTCTGTAAAACAAATGTTGAGTGAATGAATAATTGAAGACATGGCATAAAGCGGGGCTAAAATGTAGCATGTGCTGATCAAGAGCTGGCCACATGACAATTTTACTGGCTCCAGAGCTCGGTGTCAGTAGATTTGCTGGATGAGGTTGGTTGGAAATGTTGAAGCAAATACATTGTCCGTCTTGGACTAGCTGTCAAGGCCAGAGGGTGGAGGTAGCACATGCTTTCCTCCAGTGAGGCAGTCTGGCTTTCTGCAGACCGGTAACCAAAGGACATGAGAGGCCACCTCACCCATCTCTTCTGTGGTCTCACCATGCTGCTTTCATACAAGCGAATGGAATTCTTATTCTAGCAAATACGGACTTGAGAAAGCAGCGTCCAAAAATGAGCTGATTCATTGAGAAATCTCCTGGGTATTTCAAGCTAGTGGGTCAGAGCAAAGGCACTTTGCAACCTTTCTAAAAAGTCCCAGCTCACAGAATTCTTGTTTTCTGACAGTGCAAAGCTGCTGAAGGCTGGTGCTGCATTTCTAACCAAGAGGCAGCTGTACACTCTCAGGCTTATGAAGGAAGGGCCAAGCCCTGCTCTACAGCCAGAGACCTTTTTTGTTTTGTTTTTGGTGCTCAGCAGCTCAACTTTAAAGAGCTTTGTTGACATACACATTCTTGATGTTTGACTCAGTAAAAAAGTCACTTCTCTGTATAGAAATCCAGATTTTATACACAAGCCTTGCATATGTATAAGCAACACTTTCCTTCTTTATACCTTAGTTTGTGAAGATCCGTATTTTCTGTGGCCTTTTTAGAGGCCACTGGCAGACTACTTTTAAGGAGGTTTATTGTTTGCAACATGGCAATTTTGCTTAGCTAGACTATTTTATCATTATAAATGCTACCCATGCTTAGTCTTCTGCTCTGAGAGCGCAATGCCACTGCACAGCCACACAACATCCGTGTGGGCAAGCGTCAGCAGGAGTGCTAGGTGAAGGGGAGGACGTGCAATAACATGACCTACACCTGCCCTGCAACAGGCAGCTCACCCAGCTCCTGCACGGCCACCAGCTGCCACACAGAGCCCGAAGTGGCATTTCCAGGTTTTTCAACCTTTTAATACTCATCACCCATGACGGTCTGAAAGGAAAATTGCCCAGGTGTGACAACTCTACACAAAAAGAGCCTCACCTGGAAATGGTAATTGCAGCCTGAGACTCTCTGTATGTCACTGCACCTTCACAGGACCCGTCCTCCAGGCAGCCACACGTCTCACTGCACGTTACTGCCAAAACACTTTGGTGCTCTTCCAACAAAGAGCAGCCAGAAATGAACTCCAGGATCTTCTGGGGCTAGGTAGGCTAGTCAATTATTTCCGAACTCTGAATCTCCCTCCTAGCCCTGCAGTGATTTTTTCAGTGGACAGCATTACTAGAGCCTATAGATATGCCAAGAATGAAGTTGTTAGTCTTGTGTTAATTGTACTAATGAAGATAAGTTAGTGTTAGATCAAGGAAAAAGCAATAGAAAAAAAATAGAAATTATTGCGGCAGCTGTTTTTCCCAAACCTCTTTTCTTCTGACCTGAGCCATGACCTCAGAAAAAAAAAACAGCGCAGACATCTCCATCCCCATCTCCGTAAACACACACAACAATTCCTTGCATAGAGCTGCACGGCCGGAAAAGGGTTCTCTAAGGGACAGCTTTCCCATATAGCCTCATTTCCTTTCCTAGCTCCAGATGTAGCACTTCTCAGAATCACTGCCCTTGTTCTTACAGGCTTTTTGTACTTTTGCGTCTTTAATTAAATAGCAGAACCTTTGTTGTCCTCAAGTGCAAGGAGCCCTAGGGAGCGTGTGTGAGCGCACAAGAGCTGAGTGCCAGAGCACAGGCGCCGCTCGTCAAGGCGGCTGCAGTTTAAGAACATTTGTGTTAGCTCATGGCCTGGAAAAGTTGTCTCTTGGCTACACACTGGGTCAAAACCAACATCTGAAAGAGTACGGCTGCCCAGCATTTATTTCTTTTGCAACTACAAGAGCAGCTGCAGTTTGAGCTGGGACTTGGCTGAGAACCCGTTGTCCCTTCTTCCTTGCAGATAACGCTCCTGCCACTCTGGGTGGCTGCTGTGGGACCTCTGGGGGAGCAAACACCCAGTGCTCATCTTAGGAGACAAAATAAGGTGAAGGTCATTCCAGTCAGGTATTTTCTCTCTCAGACGGTTTTCACAATTCCAAAATGTCCTGTTTGGACATAATGGTTTTTCGCTTGTTTGTTTGCTTGTTTGAATTTTGTTTTGCTTTGTTTTGCTTTTGGAGGAGGGGAATAAAACGAATAAAACCCTTTGAAAAGACAGAAATGTCCCATCTTAAAATATTTCCTT